>JANAVB010022200.1:2063020-2333020 GCA_029216955.1 Iris pallida
GAACTCCATCGCAGTGCAACCTATCCATGGTGAGCAGTCGTCTTAGGATAAGACGGTACATGCACAATTTTATTTTAGAAGCCAGCCCTTTCATCCATATGAACTCCATATTTTCAATCTTCGGGTGTGAACTCCGCATGAAGTCACAACAAATTCAGAAGTCGAAGGCGCCAGTCCCCGTTCCACCTGACGATGGCCGCCAGACCCACCGGTCCTCTCCTTCCTTGGGCTCCAGAGCTACTGCGCGAATCAGTTGGGCGACCGGAGCAGTATGAGCATATTCATCAGGCCGCCACACCACTTCCGAATAATGTGGATTACCTTCAATCCCTTACTCGCCTCCCTCTGCATGTGTTCACCAAGCAGCTCCAGCAGGCTACGGCCGGCTTCCAAACCATGGGTCTTTCTAAAGATCTGTATTCCTCCCATCACTAATCACCTGAGAAATGACCCCGGAGGTTCGGTAGTGAAGCAGCCTCTTGAACAACACTGACATATTGTTGTTGTATCGACACATCCAGAAACTCCCACCTTTCAAATTCTGGTTTGCCATCCATTATGACTATAGTGATTTCCTAAGAAATGTTAGCTTCATACCTGATACCTCACGGAAAAAGTGTAGCGACTGTAATCCTACTCCTCCCTTTTCGCGTTGTTAGCAGAGTTGATCCCAAGCAATGGCATGTATGTCGCCCCTCTATATGAAGTTGGCACACATCAGTCCCTACTAAAATAAGTCATATTGGCGACGATTTTAGCGACTCTGGATTAAAACGTTGCTAATGGTTTGGTAATTAGCGACGAACATAAGAAACGTCGCTATTATTATGAAAGCTGACGTCGCTAAACGTGTATCCGAACTAGCCTGTATCGCAGACGTCACAAACAGTCGCTGGACGTCGCTAATTTGCTGCATGACAAACTTCGCCATGTCGGCAAAGTAGTCACTAAACGTCATAAATTACGTCGCTAACTACTGAACTGTCGACAATGTTTAGCAACGAAAACATACGTCGCTAACTACTGAACTGTCGACGATGTTTAGCAACGAAAACATACGTCGCTAACTACTGAACTGTCGACGACATTTAGCAACAAAAACATACATCGCTGATTAGCAACGTCTCGTTGATAAACGTCGCTATCTACTAAAAAAGCGACGTGGTGACGTCGCTAACATATGTCGCAATAGTGACCAACAGCGACGTTTTTTGTGTTAGCAGCTACGAAATACGCGACAAAGTATTTTTATCACAAAAAACGTTGCTAATTTAGACTAGCGACGTTTTTATACACTTTAGCGACGTTTTTTAGGCGTCGCAAAAGTGTCTTATTTTGGTAATGTGCCCGATCTTCTTCAAAGTGGCTGCCAGTAGCATAGTATACTGCAACAAAAAAAGGCTTGTCGCTGAAATGACCGTCCGAATAAGCTCGATGCGACCACCCAACGACAGGAACTGAGCCTGCCACCCCTCTACACGCCTTTGTGTAAACTCCACCAGATCTCGACACTCTAGAGCCTTCACATAATTCACCGATAGCGGCACGCCAAGGTACTTAAATGGTAAGGTAGCTCTCTCAACTCCCAATACAACAGCTTGTTCCTCCTTCTGTGGACAGTGCATGTTAAAATAAACTCGGCTCTTGTCCTTATTGCGGTGCATTCCAGTCCATCTTCCAAAATATGTCATGATGTCGGACATCGTCCGTAGCCCGGTCACCGAGGGTTGGAGGAAGACCAATAAATCATCTGCATAAATCAGGTGGGATACATGAGGCTTGATTTTTTATAGAGAGGTACAACTCTCCACTGGTGTACTACCATATCCAACCGATAAGTGAAATATTACATCACCAACGTGAATAAGTAGGAGGATAATGGATCCCCCTATCATAGCCCCTGTTACTCCGGATGATCCCATACGAAAACCCCTGGATCAACACCGAAAGTAGGAGTGGAGATACACTCATGAATCCTGGCAACCCATATTGAATCAAATCCCATAGCCAGCATCAGATGACATACAAATTCTCGATTAACCATATCATATGCCTTCCGAATATCCAATTTGACACATGCTTTCTGGCCGCCTGCTTTGTTGAACCCCCTTACCATCTCATACGCTAGCAAACTATGCTCTGCAATGGAGCGGCCTTTGATAAAAGCTGCCTGATTTCTTGAACAAGGCCCTCTGCATTATCTTTTCCATCCTTCGACACATCAAATGTGTAAATATTTTATATAAATAATTACAACATGCAATGGGCCGAAAGTCAGCCAAAGACGTGGCTCCCTCCTTCTTGGGTATCAGTGTCATGAAGGTATGATTTAGTTCCTTCAGTAGCTTACCATGTTTAAGAAATTCCTGGAGTACTGCTCTCAATACCATCCCTTTCAAGACCTCACAGCGCAGTTTGTAGAAGTTGTTGTTAAAATCATCCGGTCCGAGAGCCTTGTTTGGGTCCGCAGCTCTGACAATAGCCTCCAGCTCTTCCATTCGAACAGGGGCAAGTAATAAAGAGTTGCCATGTTTTATCACTAGTCTCTTGCAGATAATATCCGAGAAATTCTTAGTATAATCTGACTGGTAATAAAGGTCATAGTAGTACCTGACAGCCTCCTCATGGATGCCTTGTTGCGACTGAATCAGCTTGCCCTTCGGCCCCAATAGCTAGGCGAAAGAGTCTCGAATGGCGCAAACTACATCATAAAAGAATTTGGGGCATCTGTCGCCATCTTTGAGCCGTGCACATTTAGCCCTCTAGGCTAGGTGGATCTCATCCTGTAACCGGAGAAGACTGACTTCCTGGACCAATTTGTGCTCCCGAGTCGCAATGTCCCCGTCCATTATGTCCCCCTACATCTCTGTCTAAACCTTTTGCAATTCGGCCTCCATGTCGGCTAACCGTTTACGTAGGCGCCCCCGAACCCAGTGTCGCAACGCTGCCTTTGTCGCCTATCTCCCAAGCATTCTCATGATAACACACATTGGATCTTGTTTAAGTCATCTAATCTTAATAATTGAAAAATTAACGTTTAAGATTAGATGGCTTAAACAAAATACAACGGATGTGAAAGGAAAAATGTTTGGAGGATATAAAAGTGAGAAAATGCAGATCCCTCCTTATATATATATATATATATATATATATATATATATATATATATATATATATATATATATATATATATATATATATATATATCCACACACTTCTGAATAAGCAAATGAGCATAATCATTCAAATTCGTAGGATTTAAGTGAATGATTGAGATCGTATTTAAGAAATCAATAATACACTATATCATTAAGGCTAAATTATAACTTGATACCCTCAACTATTAGAGTTTTTTAACTTGATACCCTCAACTTTGATAGATACTAACTTAATACCCTTTTCCAATAAATATTTTTCAGTATAGTACCCTCCGGCAAAACAGCGTTAAAATTTTTACTAAAAAAATCTTCCTAAAATACCCATTTCCTTCTTCCCTCACTCTCCCCTACCCATTCAAACCCCCCACCCACCCCACCCCGCACTCCCCCGCATCTTCGTGTCGCCGCACCACCATCCGGCTGCGCGTCTTGTTGTGTCCCCGCGTCCTTCTCCGATCGATTGCGCTGTTGCTACCGCTGCTATTGCTCCTGCTGCGACGCACCCCCCTTCGAGCTGTTGGCGCCAGAGAAATAGAGGGGGGCTACGGAAGAGAGAGGACCCCCCCCCTGCGACCTTCCTGCACCGCCGCACCCCCCTCCAGCTGTGCTTCCCGCTGCGCGCCCGAATCCCCCTCTGGCTACGTCGCTGCTGCTACTGCTACTGCTCCTGCTGCGACACCCCCGACGGGCTGCCGGTGCGCAGGGGGGGGGGGGAGCGGAATGAGATGACCCCCCCGTGCGACCTCACTACGCCGCGTTCCGTTGCACCCCCCCCCCACCCCTCCGACTGTGCTTCTGTCGCGCGTCTCCCTTCGGCTATCCTAACCGCGCTGTCGTTCCGCCGCACCCCCCCCCCCCCTCCGGCTGTGCGTCTGTCGCGTCTCCCTCCGGCTATGCTGTTGCTGTTGCTGCCGCTGCTACTGCTTCTGCTGCGACCCCACCCCTCCCTCCTCCCCCCAAAGGAGGAGTAATTATGTCATTTTCCGTCTCCGTTTAACTCCGTTAGGTCAAGAATGAGGGGAGGGTATCAACTTGATGCATATCAAAGTTGAGAGTATCAAGTTGAAAAATTCGAATAGTTGAGGATATCAAGTTATAATTTAGCCTATCATTAATGACAAGGAACATCAAAAGATTTATAATTTATTCATATCTACCCATACCCGGTCTCTCTCTCCTCCGGCCCTCTCTCGCGAACCCTAACCCCAAATCATGTTATATAAGTCAAGTTAGCAGAACAAAACTGAAAGAGCCCATGAATGTTCTATACAACCATGAGTTCAGTTTCTAAACGGTTCAAATTGCATGCCAAATAACCCCATTATGTCCGACAGTGTTGGCTGCCGACTATCACTATCCTTCTTCTTCTGCATAGCTCTTAAGAACTCCTCTGCGCTTAAATTCCCATCATGGTTTGCATCAAAGAAACCTCCGAATGGAACAAATGATTCCATGAGACTGCAGACATATATGAGCATGCCATTGTGAGATTTAAGGATCATATTGGATTGGTTGAAACTAAACACGATATAAAACTTGTCGGATAAAATATCAAAAAGGAAATGATATTTTGTATGCGGTTTGTGATTGCGTCCGTAACCGCAGATCTATGTGGCAATCAACTATTAGCTTCTGTAGCACCGGACTCCATCCTCTTAAAATCTGGACCAGGAAGCCAATGGAAGGCCTCCATGTAGTTGCAGGCCAGCTACGGTCACAAAAAACTGTTGTCAAAATAGCAGTGTCTATATCAAAAGCACCAATCTATTGCAACTACCAAGCATGCCCAATTATCTTATTTTCAGAACTTCCATGAATACAATGGAGGTCAACCACTAAAGCCCAGTTCCTGTCTTAAACAAATAACTGTGCCTCGTCATCGGTATAGATACCTTAATAAAAAGTGAATTAAATTGAGTGTTAAAAATAATCAGCGACAAGAAGGCTTCACATTTTTTTTCCCCAACTGTACAGAGCCATATATAATTGTTAAGGAAAATTTTGAACCATGGAAAATATGTATACGTGGGTTGTATGCATTTTTTTTTTGTACGTATTCTTGAAAGAATTCTTTTATTCGGACATAAAGAATCAAGTTGATACACAAAAAAAAACTTATATATTGTTCTCCCTCATTAGTAAAAAAAATGAATGAAGAATAAATGAATAGGTACATAGAGCTTATCTGTTTCAATGCTCGACTTATAATATATGAACTTGGTAATGTTTTTGGTGACCATTAATTGGCAGCTACATTCTTTGTCTTCTTTCTTCATTCATATATATATATATATATATATATATATATATATATATATATATATATATATATATATATATATCGAAACCTGGCTTTGATATAAATGTTTTTCGATTTTTTTCGCTTTTTAAATAAATATTTACATTGTATTGTAGCAAGTTAGCTTCTATGATCTGTTTTTCTTTTTTTCTTTTTTTGAGGGTGTCCACTTCTTAATGGTGCTTGGAGGCATGCCTCCAAGGGGGCTCGAACCCGCGCCACTGCGTCGGGATGCTCTACCGTTCCTGTTGAGAGTAAATAAGGGACTTTAGTCCCACATCGGTTAGATGTATATGAAGAGGGGTTGGACCCTCTATAAGTAGTAGGCAGTAGCCCTCAATAAAATTATCTGAGATATTAGACTCATTTCAACTTGGTATCAGAGCCAGGTTACCCTAGCCCCCCCCCCTCCTCTCTCTCTCTCTCTCTCTCTCTCCCTAACCCTAGCCGTCGCCACTCCAGCGCCGCAACCCCGCCCCTCCTGCTGCCTCCCGTCGACGCCGTCTCCCGCCTACCAGCGCCGCCCTTCCCACCCCTCTACCAGCGCCGCCCCTTCCCCCCCAGCGCCGCCCCTTCCCCCCCAGCGCCGCCCCCCCTCCAGCGCCGCCCCCCTTCCCCCTTTTTTTTCCTGCTGCTACAGCACCCTTTTTAGGGTTTTTTCGCTGATCTGCAAAAAAAAAAATATATTAAAAAAACAGATTTCTTCTCTTTAGAAGATCTCTGTAGTTGCCTCGAGAATCAGAGTTCCTTCTCTTTAGAAGATCTCTATACTCATATTTTTTTTGCAAAGATTTCTGATTGTTGCCTTCGAGAATTAGTACCTTTTTTTTAGAAGCTCTACTACGAATACGAAATCTCTTTAGATCTTTGTATCTCAGAAACGTTGTCTTTACAATCGTTTCTGCATGGCTGGTATACCTCTGGTTTGTCTCATGCAAGGAGGCACAACTACGTTGGTTATACTTGAGCCGTCCGAACGCGTTATCATGACGCGGTTCTAGTTGGTCGTATACACTACGACATATCAGTGAGGGATCTAGTTTTGTTGTTTCCCCCCGGTAGCTGACTAAGACGAAGACGACTCAAAAGAAGACGACTCCGGAAACAACAACACCTCACTGATTGCGGTTGCAGAAGTCATGGATTCCATCTATTGGAAGTTGACAGCAGAAGAAATGAAGGCCCTGGTCGAGGATCTCCTGACCAAAAGATTACCGGAGGCAACCCCACGCGTGACCCATACTGATGTGGATCCATCACCGTACAAAATGGGGAAGTTGGACAAGCTGGAGACGAAGTTGGAAGGCACGACCAACTACTTGAAATGGTCGCGGCAGGCGATGCGGACGCTGAAGGGACGTGGCTTGGTTGGTTATGTAGATGGCCACACCAAGGCCCCTGTCGATCACTCCTCGAAGGAGTTTGCTGTATGGGACATTGTCAACAATGTCGTGGCTGGTTGGTTGACAGCCTCTTTGACCGACCAAGTGTCGGGTAACGTTGAAGCAATGGAGGGAGCTGCTGATATCTAGAGAACGTTGAAAGACATGTACTCCGGTTCGGGTAACCCCATGCGAGTCTTCCAACTGCAGGATGAGCTCGATAGGGTAATCCAAGACGATCGTACCATCTCTGAGTACGCTGCCTTATTGAAGAAGTACTGGTCTGATCTTGACCATTATGATCCTCTTGGCATGGAGGATGCTCAGGTTGAACCGACTTTTGCAAAATATTTCCAGAAATTTTGGATTATATCTCGCGGCAACGGATGATGAAGTTTTTGAAGGGGCTCAACCCAGCGTTTGAGCAACGGCGGAATGTACTTCTTGCACAACCGACGCTGCCGACATTAGACGACGCCATAGCTGCCATGGCACAAGAAGAAGCACGGTTGAAGCTGATGCCTACCACGGGTATCTCCCAGGGGGAGCAGGCCGGAGTTGACACATCTGCTCTTACCACTTTCACACAGCCTCTTCTACGGGAGGCGTTTGCCACAACTGTGGTGACACAGGGCATTACATCCGCTTTTGCCCAAAACCGACACGGACTCCCTCGAATGGTCGGGGTCGTGGTCGCGGTGGACGACGAGGTGGTCGAGGCAGCTATGGTGGTGGACGGGGCACTTACGCTAGAGGCAATAAGGCGCATCTGGTGGATGAAGGTGGGGACAATCAGCTGGCGGACATCACTCCATTTGAGAGAGAAGTTATCGAGAAGATGCGCGGCTCAAAGCTTGGTTCTGGTGAAAGACAAGTCATTCCTGGGGCGCCGTCCACTACAGGAGATTACTGCCCTTACTTCTCCCAAACCAGTGTCGGTATACCTTCGCGTGCTCTTGTATCTGTCTCTCAGCCAGCTTGGATTATGGACTCTGGGGCATCTTGCCATGTCACGGGGTCCCGAGGAGAGTTTCGGGAATACTCTCCTCTAATGCCGCCAGAAAGCATTCAGACTGCTGATGGTACTTCCAGGCCTGTTACGGGTAAAGGCACTGTTGATTGCACTCCTTCCATCACTCTATCTAATGTCTTACATGCTCCTTCATTTCCTGTCAATCTTATTTCCATTAGCGCCATTATCCTTGATCTAAACTGTATTGTTTCCTTTGATATTCCTAAGGTAACTTTTCAGGAGAAGGGAACGGGGAGACGACTAGGCACTGGCACATGGCATAAGGGTCTATGGTACTTGGACAGGACCGGTCTGGATAGAGCACTGGCATCTTTGGTTGCAGACGCCCAACCGGAAGTCCAAAGTCGAAGTGTCGAAGCCGAGCTGCTCCTCCATCATCAGCGTGTAGGACATTCTTCTTTTTCCATTATTAGTCGACTGTATCCGTCATTATATCAAAAAGCAAATAAAGAGTTGTTAGTTTGTGATGCTTGTGAGTTGGGGAAACATACCAGAAGCTCCTATGTGCATTCTGGGCATCGATGTTCTGCTGCTTTTGATATGATTCATTCCGATGTGTGGGGCCCTTGTCTTACAACCGGTGTTAACGGTTATAGATGGTTTGTTACTTTTATTGACTGCTCTACCCGCGTAACGTGGGTCTACCTGCTGAAGAATAAAAGTGATATTTTTGAGGCATTTCAAAGCTTCCATCAACGGGTGAAGACACAGTATAATGCTCGTGTTAAGTGTTTTCGGTCAGATAATGGGACGGAATATACCCATAAGAGGTTTGCTGCGTATTTATCCTCTCATGGTATACTACATCAAACCTCTTGTGCATATACACCGGCTCAAAATGGTGTTGCCGAACGAAAAAATAGGCACCTGCTGGAGGTAGCTCGGACGATGATGATGGCTATGAATGTCCCTAAATTTTTGTGGGGGCAGGCTGTCTTGACAGCCTCTTATCTCATCAACAGGATGCCCTCTCAATTACTGGACTGGAAGACGCCTTTGGAAATGCTCACGGGGATAACTGCGTACACCGTTCCTCCGAAAGTATTTGGTTGCGTATGCTTCGTCCACGATAACAGGCCTGGTGTTGGTAAGCTGGATCCTCGAGCACTTAAGTGTGTCTTTGTTAGGTAACCGAGACACAGAAGGGTTACGTCTGTTGGAGCCCGGTTGAACGAAAGCTATTTGTAAGCATGGACGTTACATTCAGAGAGCTGGAACCTTATTATGGTTCGGACGAAGGTTCTGCGTTTGGGAACACGCCTCGCACAACGGGTGTTAGACGTGAAGGGGAGGTAGTACGCCCAAACGTAGTTGTCGGATCGGTACCTTGTCCTGTCGTGACAAACTGGCAGAAAGGGGGAGAAAGCATCAATGATACTGATACGGAGGATGAAGAAGACAATACGTACATTTTGCAGGGGGAGAAGCAGACAAGGAAAAAGGAGCTCCAAGTTTACAGAAGAAGACAGCAGAGGTCCAGTACTGTGCCGTACCCTGTGCCTATAGTGCCAAGTCCCTCGTCTACTCCTGCCCCGACTCCTGAAGATGTTACTTCCGTACCGGATCGCTCGGATTCGGAAGCGGATCTCTCCGATTTGGATGGTATGCTTTCTCCACCACCCATTGCTCCCTTAAGGAGGTCTTCTCGCATTAATGCGGGAAAGGCTCCTATTCGTTATAAATATTATGAACATGATATCGCCAACTACCTATCTTATTCTAATATTTCTCTGACTTATCAAACATTCCTCACTTCGTTAGACTCCACTTCTTTACCTAAGAATTGGCAGGAAGCAAAGAAGGACCCAAGATGGAAAGCCGCAATGATGGAAGAACTTGGGGCACTAGAGAAAAATAAGACATGGAAGCTGGTGCCATTACCTGAAGGGAAGAAAGCTGTGGGATGCAAATGGGTTTACACGGTGAAGGAGACACCAGAAGAAAAAGTTGAACGATACAAGAAGAGACTGGTTGCAAAAGGCTATACCCAGACATATGGTATCGACTATGATGAGACTTTTGCCCCAGTAGCGAAGATGAGTACCGTAAGAACACTGGTCTCCATTGCAGCAAACTATGGGTGAAAGCTACACCAGTTAGACGTAAAGAACGCATTTCTTCATGGAGACCTACAAGAAGAAGTATACATGGAGACTCCTCCGGGGTGCTACTCTGTGTCAGATTCAGGTGAAGGAACGTCACATGGAAAAGTGTACAAACTGAAGAAGTCGCTGTACGGGCTGAAGCAATCTCTTCGAGCCTGGTTTGACAGATTCAGAAGGGCTGTCACTGGCATGGGGTACCATCAGACAAATGCAGATCATACTATCTTCCTCCAGCATGCAAGGGGCTACATTACTATACTTGCTGTATATGTAGATGATATAGTGATCACAGGTGACGATGTAGTTGAGATCACTAAACTGAAGACGAAACTCGCCAAAGAGTTTGAGGTGAAGGACCTGGGAGAGATGAGATACTTTTTGGGTATCGAGGTGTGTGATGGTGAACAAGGAATTGTTCTCTCATAAAGAAAATATGCACTAGATCTGCTGAAGGAGACAGGAATGCTGGGATGCCGAGCAGCAGTCACTCCAATTGACTAGAAGTGCAAGATGGGAGCAGAAGTAGGAAAGTCTGTTGATCGCGAAAGGTATCAAAGGCTAGTAGGCAGACTGATTTATCTAGGGCATACTCGCCCTGATATCTTATTTGCAGTAAGTGTTGTAAGCCGCTATATGCATGATCCAAGAACGGGTCATATGGATGCAGTATTTCAGATCCTAAGATATCTGAAAAGGACGCCAAGAAAAGGACTGTGGTTCAAGAAGAATGGATGCACAGATGTTGAGGGATACTGCGATACAGACTGGGCAAGCTGCATAGACGACAGAAGGTCTACCACAGGATACTGTGTTTTTGTAGGAGGAAACCTGGTTTCATGGAGAAGCAAAAAATAGTCAGTGGTAGCACGGTCGACAGCTGAAGCAGAATACAGAGCAATGGCTCTAGGAGTATCAGAATTGCTATGGGTAAAGGCGCTGCTGACAGAGTTGAAGCTAGACAAGGGGACACCATTGCACCTTCTGAGCGATAGTCAAGCTGCGATAAGTATAGCGAACAATCCGGTTCAGCACGACAGAACGAAGCACATCGAGATCGATCGATTCTTCATCAAGGAAAAGCTGGAACAAGGGATACTGAAGATTGATTATGTTCGTTCAGAAGAACAAGTGGCAGACTGTCTGACTAAGGGTCTTAGTTCATTGAGTCTGTCAAAGCTATGTAACAAGATGGGGATGATTAATATCTATAGCCCATCTTGAGGGGGAGTGTTGAGAGTAAATAAGGGACTTTAGTCCCACATCGGTTAGATGTAATATGAAGAGGGGTTGGACCCTCTATAAGTAGTAGGCAGTAGCCCTCAATAAAATTATCTGAGATATTAGACTCATTTCAACTGTTCCCAACGGGCTACGACCACTGGGACATCTGTTTTTCTTTTCAAATAAATATTTGCATTGTACAGTAGGATTCTGGCCTTGAAGTTAGCTTCTATGTTCTGTTTCTTTTTTTCGATTTTTCTTTTTTTCAAATAAATATTTACATTGTACTGTAGAATTCTGATCTTGAAGATGTTAGCTTCTATGTTCAGGGTTTGCTTTCACTGCCAAAAACACTCTACTTCAATATGTTTAAAAAAAATATTGGAAGAGTTTTATTTTCCAAAAAAACAAATTAGGTTTCAATTTACTTTTAATGAGTTTATATTGGCTTCTATGTTCTGCATTTGGTTTCACTGCCAGTTATTCGCTACTTCAATATTTTTATAAAAATAATATTAGAAGAGTTTTATTTTTCAAAAAATAAATTAGGTTTCAATTTACTTTTAATGCGTTTATATTGGCTTCTAGCACAAAAAATGTTTCATATTTTATAGTCATGTTCATATGCGATGCACATACCAAAAAAAGTTTATATTATTGAAAAACTAAATAGAAATTTTGAATTATATTAAAATAGTTTAAAGTTTATTTTAATATATTTTAATTAAAATTTGTTTTAAATATATTTTTAGACCTTTTTATATAATACAATGTATATTTTAAATATGATTTGAGTATTGATATATTTTCATTTTGATTTGTTATAGATATGTTTATAAGATTTTAGGTATATGTTCATATATTTAGACGAATTTCAGAATTTGTTTTAGGTCAAGAATATACATACGAAGGTAGTTAGAAAGATTAAAAAAAAATAATTAAGTGACAATATATATACGACTTAGACGGTATATATATATATATATATATATATATATATATATATATATATATATATATATATATATATATATATATATATATATATATGCAAGAAATAAATCTTGTAGATTTCTGTTAATTTCTTCTTGTTTTAGAAGATTTACGACTTCTTGCAAAGTAGTTACATAATCTATTACTTCTCTGTACCAGATAGGTAATCAAAGGGCAGCTAGAAAATTAATTTTTTCTATAGGTGAATTTTTTTGTAGTTGTAGATCCTACTCACTACTTTTCCCTAGTAAGTTCCATGTATCCCCCCCCCCCCCCCCCCCCCCCCCCCCCACCCAAAAAAAAATCTCTTGTTTTTACCCAACCAATGTGGACATGATAATTTTAGTCTAGCACCCTCGACTTTTCAGACGAGCCTTACTTTTCTCTCATGGATCAAACATGACCAATCCTCAAAACTATCCTCCAGAGTCACTCATAAGGGTTGAATAAATGCTAGACTATGTTGTTTTATCATGCAATATTTGAACTTGAGTAAATGAAACATGACAAATATATGAAAAATATTAATGAAACTTATTACATTCATTTCATAACCAAACTTAATTTACATACTGGGAAAAAAACTAATAATACATAGCTAGGGAATTTCCCTTTCGGGAATCCCCTAAAGTATAAAGAAAGGAGGAAGAAAACTTACAGAACTTTTTCACAAATAGACTAATTTTTACACAACATGAGGTAGCAGAAGGAGGAGGAGTCGCCTACGTAAGAGTGGAAGGTGAAGAAAGGAGGTTATGCCAGAGGGGAGTCTCTTCGTTCTGCCCATGGAGAACCCGAAGTTTCTAATTTATAGGGAGCCCATGGCATGTCAAAAGACCATTCATGCCCAAAAAAGCAAAGTAAAGTAAGGGAAAAAAGGATATTAGGCTAAAATAGTAGAGGTCAGGTGAAATATGCTAGCAGGATAAGAAGACAAGGTAGAGGACAGTAGTAACTCATGGCACTTGTTACAAAGGCATAGCAGGGGTCTGGTTTTTGGAGACACGTGGAGGGATACGTGCATAATGGTCTTGGCACTTGTTCTGAATATGTAGTAGGGGTCTGGTATTTGGAAACACGTGTAGGGACATGATAGAGGTCTGGTACAAAAGCACACTACAAGAAAATAGGGTGTCTTACAACGGTTGAAAACTGTTGCAAAAACTATATAAACCATTGCAAAATCAATCCACAATAGTTATTACAACCATTGTAAATTCGAGTGTTGCATATTCCTCTTGCAACAGTTATATGAGGTTTTTGCAATATTTCTATAAATAGTTGTAAATAACGTATTATGCAACGGATCTCACGTTAATGCGTAACGGTCATATTGCGTTGTCAATAATATATTTGGCAACGATTAACAAACCATTGTAAATATTGAGTAATGCACGATGGTTGATAACTGTTGCCTAAAATATTTCATGCAACGGTTAAAAATTATTGCGGATAATAGGCAACGATCAATATCAAATACTTTTTTTATCACCAATGGGGCTCGAACTCCCAACCTCCCATATCACATGCCTCCTCTCTACCACTAGGCTAGAGGCTTATTTACGTGTAAATACTCATATATATAATATATATGTACTTATGTCATTTTCATCAACGAAGATTTTGGATCGATGTTAAATATTAATTATCTAATTTTTTTGTTAGCGAACAAGAAACCAATTAATACGAGTAAGTCTAATGCTTAAATTCTTATTATGTATAAACAAAATTCAAATTGGACATTGAATTTGCAACGGTTATAAACAAACTGTTGCAAGATTAATATTTTTGTAATAGTTGTTTATTCTTTTGATAATGGTTAACATAAACATTGTTATTTAACAAAAAAATTTGCAACTAATAGCATAAATTGTTGCACAATCATTACAAATAATAAGCCCACTCACAACAGGTTGCAAAAATTGTTGCGCAACTGTTGCTAACAATGAGCCTTTTTATAAGACTTTATGTAATCCTTGCAAAATATTAATAAATTTGTAACAAATATTTAAAATCCTTGCATAACCGTTGCCAATTCAACTCACTTTGACAACACTTTAATAAAATTTTTGCTTGACCGTTGTAAAAAAGAAAAACATTTAGCATGCATTTATGAACTATTGTAAAAAGTGTATTAGGCAATGGTTAATCTCTAACCATTGCAAATATATTTAATTTAGAAACGGTTATTTCAACCGTTACGTAACTGTTGTAAATTATAGTTTCAGCAACATCCATATAAGTGTTGCACTAAAACCGTTACAAAATAGGGGTATTTTTTGTAGTGGCAGTCAATAAACAGTGCCTAGATTATGTTCTACTATGCTGTCAAAGGACATAGGTGACATGTCCGAGTCAGGTGTTAAATCAACAATAGGGCTTGTAGAGTCTTGTCCTGATACATGCATGTCTTGTACTGGCAAAATTTGTCATGCTATTTTTCTGTCTTCTCCCTTAAAAAATTCTTTCATTCCTGTCTCAATTGCTCTGAATACTTCTTCCATCATATTCTTTGTCTTGACTTTCTTCTTTTTAGCAACCTTGATCTTGTATGTTCTAGTCTTTTCTTCTGGTCTTTGCCTTCCTTAAATTTCGTCTAAAATTTGTTGAAGCTTGTTAATGTCGCTCTGTTGGGTCTCTTTATCTTCTGGAGGGTTTAAATCTTCAGTAGCAACTTGTTTATCTCTGCTTTAGGCAAAGCCGCAGCTATTAACGGATTTGATCTATCTTTACCGGTTACCGTTTGAACCGGACTAGCTGTTGGGCTTGTAGATCCAACAGACTCTCTGATTTGACTTTTAGGCAAAGCCACAGCCATCAACGGACTTGATATGTTTTTATCGGTTGCCGTTTGAACTGGACTAGCTAGCTGTTGGCTTTATGGACCCAACAGAATTCTTGACTGCATTTAAAGAAGAATACACATCCATCTCATCCTTTTTATTAAAGACCAAAGGATAGGTCTGCTTTGGTGGAAATTTATTTTGGAAATATTTTCTTTCTAAATCTGCTATCTTTTGAATTAGCTATTTCTTTTCTCTGACAAGAACTTGTATGTTTTCATTGAGCCTTTTTACGGTTTTAGTGAGTACCTCGCAATGATCACAAAACAAAATATTTTTATTAGTATCATGAATAATAGAAAACTCAAGAGGTCTATCTTGTATGCTTCTAAGGGATGGCGAAACAAAATAATTTGGTCCAAGATGTTGTCTAGCTATGTCTAGTGCTTCAGATAGATAGTAAAGTCCTTTGTAAAGTGGGCTAGCAAAAAAATTTATATTGTCTAGTACCTTTATTCAGGTATGGTATACACCTGGAACCTTACCTCTAAATATTACATAAAATTTAAAATTAGTCTTAATCTGGCTAAATAGTTCTGATATTGCATTCATACTTGTTAGAAAATATTTTTGATCTTTTTTATTAAAAGAGATCCATAAGTTATCTAATAAACACTTTTGTTCTTTTGTAAGCGATATATGAGGCTGAATTCTAAAAAAAATATTACTATTGGGAAATACTTGTAGTTCTACGTTACCAAATCTTAATCTTTCTTGACTATAAGAGGTCTGTGCTACATGATTCTGATTAAAGATGTTCTGACTACCACTACCATAGTGTTGAAGGGCTCTTTGGTCGGAAAGCCTGTCCATCTGTAAAATAAGATAGTCTTGTTAGATTAAAAATTATTTATAAATTCGACAGAATCTAAGGGCTCTTCTGCTATATTGTATAATGGAAATCTTTTTCAATTAGTATTATTCCATTCTTCCAAAGATACACTAATTTCATCTATTGCGGTACTAGCTATTTCAAGGTCTAGAATGTCATTTTGTATCTCTGTGTCAATTTATTTTTCTTTTTCTTTTTTCTTTTTACATTTCTTTTACTATTTTATTTTTTTAATATGTTTTCTAAGGTTAGTCATGGTATCGTCTATATGTCTTAATGATATAGATCTGTAAACAGAACTATTTACTTCTTTTATAACAATTTTAAATTTTGTTCATGATATGGACTAATTTATAGGCTTCATTAATATGTTCTGCTGAATATTTTGCATTTCGTCTTTTAGTCATCAAAATTTTTTGTGGTCTTTCTATTCCCACTACGCTTCCTAGCGCACTCTGATGAATAAGGCTACTAAGGATGTCTGCAGCAATATTATTTATACCTTTAATATGTTCGAAAGAAATTTGTAAACCCGTATAAAGGCAACGATCAATAAAATTAAGCCAAATTCGTCTTGTATATCGCTTGCTTTCTAAATTCATCTTATTATGAAATGCTACTATTGCTTCACATTCAGTTCTTAGAGTAATCTCTTTTTAGATATTATAAATAACTTAAAACTATCTGGAGCATAGGAGATGGCTAATAATTCTGCGTCTATGCTGCTAATATTTTCTTTTTCTTTATATCTTCCACTTTCATATCTACATATTTTTTCTGTATTCTTATCTGAATACTTATTTGGTTTAGCCAAGAGTGTCACGTCCCGATCCCGCAGAGTCCTTTCATCCTCGTTTCGAACTTTGTGAGACCGTTCGTCCTCGCTTGGGTGTGATGTCGTACAAGCCTAAGTTGCGCTTGCACAAGGTAAAGACCTGCACAATGACAAAATAGACAAGATAGACAATATGCAGCATAATATATTGCAGATATTTGAAGTAGTAGCGGACAGATTGCAGAATATAATTGAACACAAGGTAACAGAAACAAATCTCTTTATTGATTTCGTTTGAACATATTACAAGCTCTAATTTCTCTCTGATACAATGCTTACATTCTCTCAGGACTTTACAGATTACAATGATCCCGTTCTCATACATTACATTCTTTTATATACAAACTAACTCTTGGCAGCATATGTCCTTCTCTTGGCATCTCTTCTGATTTCTGGTTCCTGAGGATGAGGCTCGGGCTATCGCTTTGGACTATCCTTCTCGATACGTCTTGCACCTGCATGCAGACTGATGGTGGGTCAGTATATCAGCATATTGGTGATTGTGAACAAAGGGCTACATTTGTCTGAAACGATCACTGTTCATTTAGTGAGAAAATATTTCTTGTGATGTGATCTTGCTACTTTTACCTATATTCATTTCATGCAGTACAGAGTCAGTTTACATCTCTTTTGAAAACATCTTTAAAAAGCCACAGTTTATTTCATTTGATCTCAAGCATACAAGGAGACTATTCATTTCAAGCACGATGACTATTTATCTCGTGTGCAGTGCGCAGCATGTTTCATGAGTTACATCATTTCTCTTGTTCAAGCCACTCTTAGGGACAATTACAAGCATGATATCACATCTTTTCTTTAGTGGGACATAACATTTATTTGCAATAGATTAATCTCTTCAAGCAATTCATATAGAAAACTTAAGTAACACACACACACACACACACATATATATATATATATATATATATATATATATATATATATATATATATATATATATATATATATATATATATATCATTTTTTCAGTAATTCTTATCCATAGCCGATGGTCCATCCCTGCACAAGACAAGGATTAGCATAAACATGATAAAACCAATATTATTCTCTGTTCGTCTCTACATTGTTAGCTCTTAACAAAATATTTCTTATGCATGCCATCGATTAGCATCTGTGAGTTAAGACTTAGCTCTGCACCAACATATGTGTAGACCAGCAGCTGTAATCCAAGGTTCAGCTTTGCACTGATAACACATATGCTAGCAGCTGCGGCTTAGGGTTCAAATCTTCACTAATCAACATCAATCTATATGATGGTCCATGGGGTCATTCCTCATAGTTAGCCGCTGTGACTCTTGGGTTCAGCTCGTCGCTAGTGGACACTCTCTTTATACACCGTGAGGTCTCTTTTACCTCAGGGTGTTACTCTATCATCCTCCGGGCCGAGCGGTTCAAGTGCCCAAGAACCGGTCATAAGGATCTATACTTGTGCACAAGTTGTCCAGGACCAATGTGGATATGCAACTATATCAAATAAAACTCTACTATACATAGATCGTTGGACAACATTCATATTTCGTCTGTTCTCTTCTTTCATATGACCGAGCCAGTAGCTCTACTCTTTTCTCTATACAGACAAGCCGTATCATCTCTTTTAACAGCACAATGTGACATCTCTGTCTTTATAGCACAATTAAGAGACAATGAACAAATCTTTATTTGAGCAAACATGATATCAACAAGCATGAACTCTACTCTTGATAGTCATACTCTATTCAGGGACATGTAAACATTCTCTTTTCTCTTCTTATTAAGCATGGCAACAGTTCATTCATTCGAGGCATATCTCTAATTTAGCACGGCATCATCTCATTTGATTTAACATGGCAACAGCTTATCGATCAAGGCAACATATCGTTTCTTATTAGCAAACATGTTAACTCTTTTCTTATTCATAGCATAGCAACATGTGACTTCTCTTAACAGCATACTGATTCGTTGTATTAGCAATCTCAATGGTTACCATCTTGTTACTAACAATAACATTCAGTCAAAAACTCATATTCTTATTAGGCGTAAGCGAATCATAAAATGCGTCTTTGTCCACTCACCTAAATCAATGTTCTTCTGTTGCAGAGCCAGCAATCTGATTTCTCTGTTTATCTAGTGCCTTCGCGGAGCGGGACACTACGAAGAAGACTGCTCCCCATCCTAGATTATTATCATCAGTTTCCATTATTAAATAATTTGTATCGAAAGGCAATTGTAGTTCTGGTATTTTTTTAATAAGCTCCTTTATTTCTCTCACTATTTTTATATCTTCTTGATTGAAATTTCTCTGTCCAGTTTGTGAAGTTTTAGCATATAATGGTCCTGCTATTTTTTCTAGGTCTTTAATGAAAGATCTTGCGTAGTTTATTAATCCTAGAAACTGTTGTATTTCTTTTATATTTTCTAATTTATCAGGAAGTTCGAAAGCCTTTTGGGCTATGTGCGGTTGAAGCTTAATTCTTCCTTCTCCAATAATAACACCTAGAAATTCTATCTGAGGTTTAAATAATTGTATTTTTTTACTAATTATTAGCTCATGGTTAATGAATTCTGAAATAATGATCTGTAAATGCCCTCTATGTTCTTGTCTGTTTTTACTAAAGACCAAAATATCATCAATATATGCAATTACAAAGTTTTTATGTTTTAAAAAAATATCATCCATTTTTCTTTGAAAGATAGGAGGTGCGGTCGTTAAACCAAAAGGCATGACCAGCCATTCAAAATATCCTTCTGGACAAGTAAAGGTTGTCCATTCAATACTTTCTGCATGCATTTTTATTTGCCAAAATCTGAATTTTAAGTCAAATTTACTAAATATTTTACAATTTTGAATTTTGTTAATTAGTTGAGTTTATCAGGTATATTATCCCCATCATCCTTTGTATTATCATTTAATATTTTATAATTTATTACCATCCTGCTTTTTTTCTTACTATCTCACTATGATTTATTACTATAAAGGCTGCAGATCTATGAGGGCGTTCAGATATGATGATTCATAGTTTTAATAATTGTTTAATATGTTCTCTGAAGTCTTCTTCCTCTTGATTTGTAGCATTAATTTTGGCTATCCTAATTTTATAATTAGGATTTATTATGTCAAGTTTACATAATATTTTTTCTTTTTCCTAATATTTTAATATATTTTCTCCTATTATTTCTATTTTTTCTAATTTATGTATTAGCTTTTCAATTTCTTGTTCACTGACTAATGTATAATAGAATTTTTCTAGATGCATAAATTCAGAGTCTATTTCATAGTTATTATAATCTATCTCTTCTTCAGATGTTATTATTTATTGTTCTTCTAGTTGGCATTCTCGTTTTCTTTTGCATTTGCATTCCTTTGTTTGGGGTTCTTCTACTAGCCTTGTCATGGTAGGTTCATCATTTAAGAAGACTGGAGTAAAGAGTGTATATTTTTGTAATTGTAAATAATCTTTGCTTATTAGTATACTTCCATTATCTTTAAGTAGAAAACTTAATCCTAATACCAGATCTACTCTGAGTTTGAGTGCTCTTACCCAAGTACTTTCTCCAGGGAGAGTGTATAACTCAATGCTTTGTCTACGATTAGTTTTAAAGCTAATTTTATTTTTTGGGATTAATAGAAGTCCACCGTCCATTTGTTGAGCACTAACTGGTTTAGCTACCTTAACAATATATCTTTGTGGAATTATATCCTCATTAATGATACAATTACTACATCCAGTGTCTACAATTACTACATGAAAGATTCCCATCCTCCATGGTGGGATTGGAGGGGAGGCACTAACTCATAAATTCAACTTCTTGTTTATTAACCAGGAACACTAATGTTTCCCCCCTATATTTGTGTAGGTTGGATGAAGTAAAAGGATTTCTGAGGAGCTTTGGTTGTGGATAGGCTCGAAGGGTTCGAGCTAAATTTTGGATATGCAACATTTTGGATATATGTATGGAAACAATTAAACGCTGACTACGCTGTTAATATTTAATTTTAGAAAAATTATGAAGGATTTTGAATGTTCTTGACAGCGGAATTAATGAATTTACTTATGTTCGGAATTCTTTCTGTGATTGATTCGTCGATAAGCATTTAAATTTTTGAACACCCGCATTTTGTGTATATATGCAATAGATATCTGTGGCATTCTGTATATCTGCAATGCTATTTTGATGTGTTGTAATACTATTCTGATATGAATTGTTTCTTTACACTAATGTATTATGCAATAGCATTCTGACATGCTATTGGTGCACATATAATAGCACGAAAAAAATGCTATAAAAATGAATTTGTATCGAAAAGCTATTAACAAGTAATAACATACAGGAACGCCACTAAAAATCAACAACGTTCACGAATGCCATAAATAACTTATAGCATTAACAAACGTTATTAAGAAACTATAGCGTTCGTAAATGCTATGTAAAATCTATAGCATTTGTCACTGCTATAACAAGTCTATAGCGTTCATGGACGCTATAGTAACTCAATAGCGTTCATGAATGCTGTTACTTTCCTATAGCGTTCTTAAATGCTATAACACTGGTATAGCGTTCTTAAATGCTATAACTTGTCTATAGTGCCATGGAATGCTATAATCTATCAATAGCGTTCATGAACGCTATAACTTTATAGCGTTCTTGTATATGGGACAATTATAGTGAGGGCATTTATAGCGGACAGAATACGCTATAATAGGCATTCTACAGCGTTCTGAGCACGCTATCGTATCCCATATCTGTTGTAGTGATTCTTACGAGACATCTAACTTTAATTTTTTTAGGTTTTCTGAATTGAATATCTGGACACAGTTTTGAGTTTGTACAAGTTTATCTTTGCTAGTTGTTTTTTGTTGTTCTATTATTTCCATCTTGCAGTTTACTAGCCTCATCTCGTCTTCTAAGTTTTCTATTATTTTTCTTAGTATTTAATATTCTTTTATGCTACATTCTTGAAGACTTTTGGGTACTTTGTCTATAGTCTGAGTTTTTTCTATGCATTTGATACATCCTTCTGGATAATATTTTTTACATTTAGCTCTTCTATCTTTGCTAGGGTACCATTTACATTGATAACATGCCATACTATCAATTCCTATATTTATTTTCCATTCATGTAAGCAGTCTTCTAAGCTGTTAGAGCTAGTTTCTACTAGGTCAAATTCTTTTAGTTCTTTCCAGCCACCCTTTTGTATTATGTCCAAAGCTATTTATAAATTCTTCATCCTTTATGTCACTATTATTTCTTTCAGGTAATGATTGATCTTCTAAAGAAATTATAGAATAAATAGATTTAGTATCGGACACGATTTCATCTATATTAATTAGGTCTTCATTAGTATATTCTACTAATGTGCTATTTCTATCATGTTTATTTATTCTTTTAGGACAAGTTCTACTCAGATGCTCTTGGCTTCCACAAGTGAAACATTCTAGCTTGTTCTTATAAAGTCTATTAGGTTTAAATTTTCTAACATGTTTATTTGGGTCCAGATAGGGTTTCTTTTTATTGGATTTTCTAAGATAATATTTTTTCTTTGATTAATATCCTTTATTGTTTTTATTCTTATTCTTTGTTTTGTCTATCACTAGCTCCATAAGTTTGGGCTATTTATATTTCTTTACAAAATCCATAATCGAAATGTTTTAACTGTTTTTGTATCTGTATTTCTGTACATTTTTTTCCTTTAGTATCTTTATAATATGTTGTATTCTCTGGCCAATGGTCCATGGATAATTTTGGGGTTTTTCTTTTATACCTGGTTCTTCTTTCCATTTGTCAGTTATCTCTACTCCTAAAGCTCCTGGAAGTTTTCTAAATAGTTTATCTCCTAATTCTTGATTGAAAGCATTCCCGGATATACGTGTATAATAAAAATAGTCGTTTAAAAATTGTTTAATGTGCTTCTATTTATATATACTTAATTGTTCAAGTTGTATAATTACATCTTTTTGTACTCCAATATGGCCTGAGTTAGGGTCTTCTCCTGTGGCTAGACTATGAATTTATTTACAAAATTATAAGTATTTTCTCCTAATGCTATCAAGCTATTATATTATGTTAGCTGGGTACTTTTAAATGTTTTCCACATAGCTCTTATACTTTCTCCTAGATAGGTTTCTAGGTATCTAAACATTTCTTCTGGTTCTATATTATATGCTGATCTATAATATTCTCCTACTAAGGTGTATTTCTATACAACAATTACGTTAGACCAACTCTAGGGATCATGAGCAGGTAAATTAAGACTCCTCAAAATTCAATAAGGGATTGTATTTAATAAAGATATGCACCAGATGATATGTCCGTTAAACAATATAAACCTCGGATATCCTTTGAGTAATAAAAATCAAAGTGGCGCAGCGGAAGCGTGGTGGTCCCATAACCCACAGGTCTCAGGATCGAAACCTGGCTTTGATATAAATTTGTTTTTCGATTTTTTTCGCTTTATCAAATAAATATTTACATTATACTGTAGGATTCTGACCTTGAAGTTAGCTTCTATGTTCTGTTTCTTTTTTTATTTTTCTTTTTTTTTTTTAAATAAATATTTATGTAGAGTTCTGATCTTGAAGTTGTTAGCTTCTATGTTCAGGGTTTGGTTTCACTGCCAAAAACACTCTACTTCAATATGTTTAAAAAAATATTGGAAGAGTTTTATTTTCCAAAAAACAAATTAGGTTTCAATTTACTTTTAATGAGTTTATATTGGCTTCTATGTTCTGCATTTGGTTTCACTTCCAGTTATTCTCTACTTCAATATTTTTATAAATAATATTAGAAGAGTTTTATTTTTCAAAAAATAAATTAGGTTTCAATTTACTTTTAATGCGTTTATATTGGCTTCTAGCACAAAACATGTTTCATATGTTATAGTCATGTTCATATGCGATGCACATACCAAAAAAAAAGTTGATATTATTGAAGAATTAAATAGAAATTTTTAATTATATTAAAATAGTTTAAAGTTTATTTTAATATATTTTAATTAAAATTTGTTATAAATATATTTTAGACATTTTTATATAATACCATGTATATTTTAAATATGATTTGAGTATTGATATATTTTCATTTTGATTTGTTATAGATGTGTTTATAAGATTTTAGGTATATGTTCATATAGTTAGACAAATTTCAGAATTTGTTTTAGGTCAAGAATATACATACGAAGGTAGTTAGAAAGATTAAAAAAAATAATTATGTGACAATATATATACGACTTAGATGGTATATATATATATATATATATATATATATATATATATATATATATATATATATATATATATATATATATATATATATATATATATATATATATATATATATATATATATATATATAACCGCTAGCCTAGTGGTTAAGAGAGATGTATGCGGCCCAAGTGGTCGGAGTTCGAGTCCCAGTGGAGGCGAGTTCGCCACAATTACACATTGCTTCAATATATATATATATATATATATATATATATATATATATATATATATATATATATATATATATATATGTATTGCCCAGTTGGGCTCGCCCTATGGCCAATAGCCATGGCCAAGAGCTTGCCTTGGCTAGCCTAGCCAGCCCACTACACTCACATGGGTGGGCGTAGCCCACCATTCCACCAACTAACAAGCTGGGTTGCTGACAAGTGGGCCAGCCTTGCCGAGTGGTTGGGTTGGATTTTTTTAATTTTAATTTCTAATTTATATTTAATTAATTAGTTTTTGTAACGCTCCAGAACCAGAATACTGGAGAGTGGGGGCATACATAGCCAGCTACGTATAATGAAATGGAATCCACCCCACTATACGGTCACGGTTGTCTAGATATATGAGGGTTTAATTACAATCCATCAGTCTCCTATGGTCAATAGCAAGCCTAATTGTCTCAATCTCAAGCAAGCAAGTAAAGTTACAAGATGTAAGATCACCAAATATACAATAATAAGGCATCCCAAACATTACATATTCAGCTGATCATGAAGCTAGTCGTTACAAAATATGAGGACTAGCAAGAGTTTAGTCATACATGATCAAACCTAGGATATGTCAATCATGTTACAGCCCGTAGGCAGACAATAATAAGGTATACAATACGAGCTAACAGGTGCTCGCCGGCTAAACGCCTCAAAATGAAATTTTTACAATAGAGTGGGAGAGCAAAAATAAACCCACTCGTTGTCCTGGTCACGCCTGATGGTCACCATCAGGCTGGAAGGTCGGTAGATCCTCTGAGGTTGCTCCGAAATCTGGCCACACAAAACCAGCTGGGTCAGATCCCAGAAAGAGCAAGTGCCACAAAGGAGGCTTCACTTAAGAACTAAAATCAGCATATCAGAAAATATAATAAAGCAGTTAAAAGAACTTGAAGTAAAGAATAACAACAGTCATAATGGAGTACGAGGGTACCATTCAAGTAGCCAGGTCACAACCCTTAAACCAAATAAGGACCGGGGTTGTAACCCTTCACCTGAATAGAACTCCGTCTCCAATTCTTGTTGGTAAGGTAAAACATTACAAACGTGACGTGGGGTGCAATGAGACAATAAACGAAGAGATGACTCAGAACTGCTCCGGGTGCCAGGTTACAACCCTTAAACCAAATAAGGACCGGGGTTGTAACCCTTCGCCTGAACAGAACTTAGCCCCTGATCTTTATTGTTAAAAGCGACAATCATGCGATCAAGCTTGCAATAATCGAGTACTGAAAACCATACCATACAATTGTTTTTGGCCAATTAGTGACTACGGCTTTCTACATTAGCTAACTAGGGTTAACATGCAGTGAGATGTTCCTCCAGCCACAAGCCCTGCAGCTAATCCAGGTTATCCAGGCGACTTGGGTTCATTAAGCAGTACATCGTTCTTTCCATATATCAATAAATTTAGACTTGTGCCCTACTCGTCGGCAGGCTGCAAGTCCACAATGGTGGTCGGGATAACGGGATCGCCTGTAGCTGGAGAATATCTCTCATGACTACTGAATTATTCTAGTTATTAGCCTTAGCCATTTACAGTAGGTACCCCTGACCGTGGTACTCATGGATCCCTGTCCTAGACATGATGCAAACATTATCGGTTCAACTGTACAAACACAATCATCCACGGTGTCCAGGCCATCCAATCTTATTATGTCATGTTCACTGTCAGGAGTGCGCCGTGTCGGGCCACTATCATGTCATGTCAACGGGTCACCACCGTGTCCGAGAATATTTAATTTAGCACAAGTACGCATTTAATAATTAAATATTAAAAGGGACAAGGGCTATGGGGGACTCATGCGGCTCGGAAAAGTTTTTATGCGGCCAGCAGTCACTTGGCCATATGCGGTTGAGCAAAATATATAAGCATAATAAATATAAGCATGCATGCTTACAGGCAATTAAATATATTAAATACATTAAATACAATATATTAATATATATTATATTATATATTAATATATATTAAATGTATGCTAGCATGCATGCGGCTGATTTCGTTCCCCATATGCGGCTCACTATTTAGCATGCGGCCAGCAATGGTTCTTAAGCCCTATGCGGCTGAGCAAAACATATTAATATACATTATATTAACATACACTATACAATATATTAATATATATTAAAATGTATGCTTGCATGTATTAGTATATGAATTAATATGCATGCGGCTGACTTTTTCTTCCCCTGCAAGATAATATTAAAAATCACGGTAAAAGCAAGCCATGCGGCTCTCTATTGCTCCCATATGCGGCTGAAATGCATTAGAGAATGCATAAAATATGTTCTATTGCTCCCTTTATAGAATACATTTAATAATGCAATAAATGCATGCATTTGGAGAATGTATTTAAGTATGCATTATATGAATCCTGCTGAATGCATTTGAAGAATGCATTGGTGTAACGCCCCAGTCCCAAAATACGTAGGACTAGGTATATAGACATGCCAGCTGTATACATACGAAGTATACTCCAATATATGGAAACCTCGTATGAATACATAAGCTGTAAAATGCAGTAAACCAAGAGTAATCTAATCTCATCCACAAAATGAAAGAATAAAAGATGTCATATAATGATAATAAATTGTCATTTGTACATGTAGTTGGGAGGAGACAAATCCACTACCAACTATGAAAATAAATACATAACAAAAGAAAGAGTTTGGCGAGCGAAGCGAAGACGATCTAAGCGCAATCATCCTCGAAGAAATAGAGATGGTCACGGCTAGAGCTAGAGCACCTGCGAAAGACAAGAGCACACACCTGGCGAGATAACCAGGTCCTCAGGGGGACGTAAAAGACACATAATATCATGCCATATAAACTGAATAAATATTGCTCAAATAAATAAGTCAATTGAATTATAACATGGTCCAACACGCACCTATTGAACTAGTGTACCATCCCCCCAACCATACAAGGACAGGAGATGGTAAACTAATTCACGGTGACTTATTTTTCCATGATATGAATCCAATATGGTATCCGGACCCCAACAAGGTTCAATACCTTCTCATCGAAGTAGTAAGTCACACCTACAACCAAACAAGGACAAGATGTGACGAACTAATAACTGGAATAATGCATTAAATGCGTTTTTAAAAAAATATGCATCATATGAATGCTGCTGAATGCATTTTGAAGAATGCATTGGAATAATGCATTAAGTGCATGCATTAGGAGAATGCAATAAAATATTGCATTAAATGCATATGCAGCTCGTTTAAGTGCCATATGCGGCTAATTATTTGCCTTATGCGGCTCTCTTACATTCCGAGCAGAATGCGCAGGCTAGTGCATTTTGCTTGTTGGTGCATGTGTTAATGCAATCATTAGCCTATATATATTAATGCATGCATTGGATTATGCATTAAAATGGCATGCTTTAGAATATTCATTAATTAGTGCACGTATTAGAATATGCATTTAAGTGGCATACGGCTAGCTACTGTACATGTGCATACAAGCAAGGCTTGCTAACCCACGCATTAAATAATGCTTTTAGAGAACACATGCCTTAATAATTAGCATGCAAGCAAGCTTGCCAGCACATGCATTAAATAATGCATATGCGTCTCACTTGGCAGTTGCATGTGGCCAAGTACTGAAAATGCCTATGCGGCTCAGCAATTTCTCGTAGGTCAATTTGGACCAAACGAAATCCTCTGCAACATGGGATCATAAACTTAGCAAAATATGCAAGTTTGATAGATCAAAATCCTGGAAATCGAAAATACCACAAAACTAGATCTACAAAAATTTAACCATGGAAATGAAAAATGCCGAGTACTAAAGTGGGTTAGAAACACATGAGGAAGACAATGGAACAATAAAAATGGACTTCCTCTGTGAAGCAAGGTGCACTTGCCTAAGCTCTCCCTCTCTTTGGTTGGTGGAGAAGTAATAGTGGGAAAGAAGAAGAGTAAATGAGGAGAGAGAAATGTGTGGTAGGATATTTAATAAGGATGGTGGTAGGTGGGATATTTAATGAAGGTGGTGGTAGGTGGGATATTTAATGAAGGTGGTGGTAGGTGGGAGTGGTTTGGTCCACATAAAACCGAACCATGCAAAACCAAGCCGAACCAAGTCAAGTTGGGCCGAACCAACCAAGGAGACATGCAATACGGGTCTAAATACGTACACGTATACCGAGATACGTAATACGAACAATGGTCATTACAACTCTACCCACCTTAAAAGAATTCCATTCTCGAAATTTAATCAAGTGGCTAGAGATGCAAGGACAAGCTATACTACTCACAGGCAAGCTATACTAGTTAAGCAATCAAGCAATTATTCGTACAAGGAATCGAAGACATGAGGCATAGGAAAGATATTATACCTCACGAGTCAAACAGGTCGGGATATCGCGATCGGATATCATCCTCACGCTCCCACGTTGACTCTCCTAAAGAGTGATGACCCCAAGCAACACGGACTAACTTGATAGTCTTGTTCTTGAGTATCTTCTCTCTTTGGTCCAATATGGATACGGGTCTCTCCTCATACGAAAGGTTGGTGCCCACAACCAATTCCGAATTATCCAGAATATGACTCGGGTCCGGAATATACCGTCGTAGTTGGGATACATGGAACACGTCATGCACCTCACTCAGAGACGGCGGAAGAGCAAGACGATATGATACGTCTCCTACTCGCTCCAGAATATCAAACGGCCCTATATACGTTGGACTAAGCTTTCCCCGTACGCCGAAACGAATGACGCCACGGTTAGGCGAGATCCTCAGAAATACATGGTCACCGACAGAAAACTCCAGGGGACGCCGATGAGAATTGGCCCAATGGCGCTGATGATCTTGTGCAACGCGAAGATGATCTCTGACTCTCCTGACCACCTCAACTGTCTGAGCGATCATCTCTGGACCAAGCATCTGCCTTTCTCCTACATCGTCCCAGGCTAGTGGGGATCTACACTTTCTACCATACAGTGCCTCGAACGGAGCCATCTGGATACTGGCTTAAAAATTGTTGTTGTACGAGAACTCCACCAGGTGTAGGTGATCTTCCCACGAACCATCGAAGTCAAGTGTACAAGATCTCAACATATCCTCAAGAGTCTGGATCGTACGTTCTGACTGACCATCTGTCTGCAGGTGATAAGCTGAGCTAAACTGGAGGTGAGTTCCCAAACTCTCTTGCAAGCTACGCCAAAAGTGTGACGTAAATCTTGAATCCCGGTTCGAGGTGATACTGACTGATACACCATGGAATCTGACAATCTGCCGAAGATACATCTCTGCTAGCTGAGCTGTCGATTGACCCACTCTGAACGGGAGAAAGTGAGCCACCTTCGTGAGCCTGTCAACTATAACCCAAATAGTAGGTAATCCAGTCACGAAATCTATGGTTACATGCTCCCACTTCCATTCTGGAATCGGCAAGGGCTGAAGAAGTCCAGCTGGCCTCTGGTGTTCAGCCTTGACTTGTTGGCAGACCAAACATCGAGAGACAAACCGAGCTATCTCTCTCTTCATGCCATTCCACCAAAAGTGCTGACATATATCATGGTACATCTTCGTGCCACGGGGATGAATCGAATACTGAGAACTGTGAGCTTTCGCCATCACCTCTTGTCGAATATCTCTACTGGGTATACATGACGCTTACCATGTCAAAGTGTACCATCGTCATGAATGCATAATTCTGGTCGTCGTCCTGCTTCACATTCTTCTCTAAGCCGCTGAAGCTTAGAATCGGAGGACTGAGCTATCTTGATCCTCTCAACTATACTGGACTGTACTTGCATGCTGGCCATCAATGCCATATTGGTAGGAAGGAAAACTTCTATACCCATCTTCTGAAGATCTGCTAACAACTCTAGTTACGCTATCAGAAGGTAAACTTCGGCTCTCCTGCTCAATGCATCTGCCACAACGTTGGCCTTCACAGGGTGATACTGCAGGTTGACATCATAATCCACAAGTAGCTCTAGCCATCTTTTCTGACGCATATTAAGGTCCTTCTGGGTAAAAACATACTTCAGACTCTTGTGGTCGGTGAAAATCTCCACCCTACCTCCATACAGGTAGTGTCTCCACAACTTAAGTGCAAATACTACAACTGCCAGCTCTAAGTCATGGGTTGGATAATTTCTCTCATGATCACGAAGTTGACGTGACGCATAAGCTATTACCTTCCCATGCTGCATCAAAACACATCCTAAACCCTTGCTTGAAGCGTCACAGTACACTGAAAATCCTCCGGTCCCATCTGGAAGTGTGAGAACGGGTGCCGTCATCAAACCTCGCTTCAGCTTCTCAAAAGATTCTTGACACTCTGCTGTCCAAGGAAACTACACATCCTTGTAGGTTAACTACGTCAGTGGTGCTGAGACCCGAGCAAAGTCTGAAACAAATTGCCGGTAGTAGCCGGCTAATCCAAGAAAACTGCGAACTTCTGCAACTGTGCGGGGCACTGGCCAAGTTTCGATAGCCACTATCTTCTGGGGATCCACTTTAACTCCCCCTCTGGTAATGATATAACCCAAGTATGAAATACGATCGAGCCAGAACTCGTATTTACTGAACTTGGCATACAACTGGTGCTCTCGAAGAATCTGGAGGACCACTCTGAGATGCTGCTCATGCTCCGCTTCACACTTGCTGTAGACCAGGATATCGTCTACGAACACGATCACGAACTGATCCAAATAAGGCATGAAGATATGATTCATGAGGTTCATGAATACGGCCGACGCATTGGTCGCTCCAAAGGGCATAACAAGGAACTCCCAATGCCCATATCTAGATCGGAAAGCTGTCTTCGGGATGTCCTGCTCTCTGACTCTGATCTGGTGGTACCCTGACCACAAATCAATCTTTGAGAATACTGTCGTTCCTCTGAGTTGATCAAACAAGTCATCTATCCTGGGGAGAGGATATATGTTCTTGATTGTCACTGAGTTCAAGATACGATAGTCAACACATAATCTGGACGTAACATCCTTCTTTTTCACAAGAAGCATCGGGGCTCCCCAAGGTGATTCACTTGCACGAATGAATCCCTTGGTACGGAGTTCTTCAATCATCTTGTACAATATCTCCAATTTTGACGGTGCCATCCTGTAGACTCTCTTTGACACTGGTGCTGTCCCGGGAATCAAGTCAATAGTAAACTCGATCTCTCGCTCTGGCGGCATTCCTGGAAGCTCTTACGGGAAAACATCTGGAAGTTCCTCGACTATCCGGGGTAATTGTACTGCTGCTACGGCCATCCACAATACTGGAGGAGAAGGTTCAACTTCGCCTCGAGAAAAGAAAAACTCCGGCTCGCCTGGAATGTTAAAAACAACTCTGCCAATATGGTAGTCTATCCTAGCATACTGGTCGCTCAACCAATCCATCCCTAAGACCACATCATAATCGGCCATCGGGAATTCTATCAGCCTAGCGAGAAACTCTTTACCGCTAACCATGATCCGACACGAGATAAACACTCTATCTACTCCCACAAGACCATTACCAGTAAGTATATTGAGCCTTACTGATAATGACTCGGGCTCCAGTCCTATCCGTGTTGCGAACCGTGCAGACATAAATGAATGTGATGTACCAGAATCAAATAACACTGAAGCCGGAAAAGTGTTGACGAGAATAGTACCTGCCACTACCTCATCTGGTGCCACTCCTTCTTCTCCCATGGTCAAATCCAGCACTTGACCATGTCCTCTGGGTGCCGGCCCTCTCTGCTTGAATCCTCGCTGCCTATTCTGAACTTGCGCCTAGGCAAACTGCTGAGGCCTTTGCTGATGAAAAGCCTGGGTCTGCGTCGGCAATAGCCTCGGAGAAGGAAACTGCTGCTAGACTGGTACTGGGGCTGGTCCCCTCACTGATGAACTGGTCCTGGCTGGTGATGAGTCAGTCCTGAACGGGCAGGACCCTACCTTATGGTCCGGTGCTCCACAAAGCAAACACAATCCTCGAGCCTTGCGACACTCTGAAACAACATGTCCTGGCTTCCCACAATAAGAGCAGCCCATGGGGGAAGACTGCTTCTGCTTCTGCTGCTGAGGATACGTCGGGGTTGAATGCTGAACCGACGTAACTGATGCTGCCCTCCTCGGAGCTCCAATGGTCAAAGCTCTAGCTGTCGGGGCTGGGGCTGATGACTGATTCATCTGGCCGTGAGATCGCTTTCGACCTCCGATCCTGTCCACAATCCTCTGGGAGGTATACTCATGCCTCCTAGCTACCCTCAATACCGCATCAAAAGTCTGATGCTCAAACTGCTCTACTGCCAGCAAAATCTCCAGGTGGAGTCCCTGTTGAAACCGCTAGGCTCTATCGAACTCGGTCGCCACCAAAGTGGGAGCAAACTGACTAAGTCTGGAAAACTCGGCCACATACCCATCGACCGTCCTGTCCATCTACTTCAAATTGGTAAACTTGGTCTGTAGATCGTACCGAGCCACCGCATCGAAGTACTTGGTCCGGAACCTCTCTCGGAATACTGTCCAAGCAATAGGCGCCACCCACGAACTACGGGCTAGATCCAATAAGTGCAGGCACACCACGGCCACCTTCTCATCTTCCGGGGTCTTCGCTGCTTCCAATATTACCTCTGTGTCCTGAAGCCACGCATCAGCAGCGATGGCGTCTTCGCTGCCATCGAAGAATAGAGGGTTCAGGCGCTTGAAACTGTTCGCTGCACTGCTCCCATGATGTCTACCTCTTCCTAGAGTATCTGCCACTGCCTGATGCAAGGCATCTCCTCGACGGTCCTGCGATACAAGCAGCTCCCTGATAAGTCCAACCAAGGCTCCATCATCCTGCCTCGCGGGCTGGGCTGACTGCACCAGGGGTTATGGATCTCCGGAAGACATGGCTCGGGAGGCTGCTCCTGAGTGCTAGGCCTGATCTTCTTGTTGTTGCTGGTCCACGGGAAGCGCTTCGCCCTGCTGATCGGCAGGTCCAGGAACAATGCCGCTGAAGAAGACGACATAGGAAACAATAAGGAAGGACCAAGACAGATCAACGATACAAACATGTGATCAGGTCGAGAATCTCAGGGATTAGAAAAGTCGGGCAGAGATCAAGGACGAGTGTTGATTGAGACATCTATTCGGTAAACCCTCACATATCTTGATTTACAAGACCTGCATGGGCCACCACTTAAACCATGTAATGCCCCAGAACCAGAATACTGGAGAGCGGGGGCATACATAGCCAGCTACGTATAATGAAATAGAATCCACCCCACTATACGGTCACGGCTGTCTAGATATATGAGGGTTTAGTTATAATCTATCAGTCTCTTATGGTCAATAGCAAGCCTAATTGTCTCAATCTCAAGCAAGCAAGTAAAGTTACAAGATGTAAGATCACCAAATATACAATAATAAGGCGTCCCAAACATTATATATTCAGCTGATCATGAAGCTAGTCGTTACAAAATGTGAGGACTAGCAAGAGCTTAGTCATACATGATCAACCCTAGGATCTGTCAATCATGTTACAGCCCGTAGGCAGACAATAATAAGGTATGCAATACGAGCTAACAGGTGCTCGCCGGCTAAACGCCTCAAAATAAATTTTTTACAATAGAGTGGGAGAGCAAAAATAAACCCACTCGTTGTCCTGGTCACGTCTGATGGTCACCATCGGGCTGGAAGGTCGGTAGATCCTCTGAGGTTGCTCCGAAATCTGGCCACACAAAACCAGCTAGGTCAAATCCCAGAAAGAGCAAGTGCCACAAAGGAGGCTTCACTTAAGAACTAAAACCAGCATATCAGAAAATATAATAAAGCAGTTAAAAGAACTTGAAGTAAAGAATAACAACAGTCATAATGGAGTACGAGGGTACCATTCAAGTAGCCAGGTCACAACCCTTAAACCAAACAAGGACCGGGGTTGTAACCCTTCACCTGAATAGAACTCCGTCTTCAATTCTTGTTGGTAAGGTAAAACATTACAAACGTGACGTGGGGTGCAATGAGACAATAAACGAAAAGAGGACTCAGAACTGCTCCGGATGCCAGGTTACAACCCTTAAACCAAATAAGGACAGGGGTTGTAACCCTTCGCCTGAACAGAACTTAGCCCCTGATCTTTAATGTTAAAAGCGACAATCATGCGATCAAGCTTGCAATAATCGAGCACTGAAAATCATACCATACAATTGTTCCCGACCAATTAGTGACTACGGCTTTCTACATTAGCTAACTAGGGTTAACATGCAGTGAGATGTTCCTCCAGCCACAAGCCCTGCAGCTAATCCAGGTTATCCAGGCGACTTGGGTTCATTAAGCAGTATATCGTTCTTTCCATATATCAATGAATTTAGACTTGTGCCCTACTCGTCGGCAGGCTGCAAGTCCACAATGGTGGCCGGGATAACGGGATCGCCTGTAGCTGGAAAAAATCTCTCATGACTACTGAATTATTCTAGTTATTAGCCTTAGCCATTTACAGTAGGTACCCCTGACCGTGGTACTCAGGGATTCCTGTCCTAGACATGATGCAAACATTATCGGTTCAACTGTACAAATACAATCATCCACGGTGTCCAGGCCATCCAATCTTATCATGTCATGTTCACTGTCAGGAGTGCGCCGCGTCGGGCCACTATCATGTCATGTCAACGGGTCACCACCGTGTCCGGAAACATTTAATTTAGCACAAGTACGCATTTAATAATTAAATATTAAAAGGGGCAAGGGCTATGGGGGACTCATGCGGCTCGGAAAAGTTTTTATGCAGCCAGCAGTCACTTGGCCATATGCGATTGAGCAAAATATATAAGCATAATAAATATAAGCATGCATGCTTGCAGGCAATTAAATATATTAAATACACTAAATACAATATATTAATATATATTATATCATATATTAATATATATTAAATGTATGCTAGCATGCATGCGGCTGATTTCGTTCCCCATATGCGGCTCACTATTTAGCATGCGGCCAGTAATGGTTCTTAAGCCCTATGCGGCTGAGCAAAATATATTAATATACATTATATTAACATACACTATACAATATATTAATATATATTAAAATGTATGCTTGCATGCATTAGTATATGAATTAATATGCATGCGGCTGACTTTTTCTTCCCCTACAAGATAATATTAAAAATCACGGTAAAAGCAAGCCATGCGGCTCTCTATTGCTCCCATATACGGCTGAAATGCATTAGAGAATGCATAAAATATGTTCTATTGCTCCCTTTAGAGAATGCATTTAATAATGCATTAAATGCATGCATTTGGAGAATGCATATAAAATATTGCATTAAATGCATGCATTTGGAGAATGCATTTAAGTATGCATTATATGAATCCTGCTGAATGCATTTGAAGAATGCATTAGAATAATGCATTAAATGTGTTTTAAAAAAAATATGCATCATATGAATGCTGCTGAATGCATTTTGAAGAATGCATTGGAATAATGCATTAAGTGCATGCATTAGGAGAATGCAATAAAATATTGCATTAAATGCATATGCGGCTTGTTTAAGTGCCATATGCGGCTAATTATTTGCCTTATGCGGCTCTCATGCATTTCGAGCAGAATGCGCAGGCTAGTGCATTTTGCTTGTTGGTGCATGTGTTAATGCAATCATTAGCCTATATATATTAATGCATGCATTGGATTATGCATTAAAATGGCATGCTTTAGAATATTCATTAATTAGTGCACGCATTAGAATATGCATTTAAGTGGCATGCGGCTAGCTACTGTACATGTGCATGCAAGCAAGGCTTGCTAACCAACGTATTAAATAATGCTTTTAGAGAACACATGCCTTAATAATTAGCATGCAAGCAAGCTTGCTGGCACATGCATTAAACAATGCATATGCAGCTCACTTGGCAGTTGCATGCGGCCAAGTGCTGAAAATGCCCATACGGCTCAGCAATTTCCCGTAGGTCAATTTGGACCAAACGAAATCCTCTGCAACATGGGATCATCAACTTAGCAAAATATGCAAGTTTGATAGATCAAAATCCTGGAAACCGAAAATACCATTAAACTAGATCTACAAAAATTTAACCATGGAAATGAAAAATGCCAAGTACTAAAGTGCGTTAGAAATACATGAGGAAGACAATGGAACAATAAAAATGGACTTCCTCCATGAAGCAAGGTGCACTTGCCTAAGCTCTCCCTCTCTCTGGTTGGTGGAGAAGTAATGGTGGGGAAGAAGAAGAGTAAATGAGGAGAGAGAAATGTGTGGTGGGATATTTAATGAGGATGGTGGTAGGTGGGATATTTAATGAAGGTGGTGGTCGGTGGGAGTGGTTTGGTCCACATAAAATCGAACCATGCAAAACCAAGCCGAACCAAGTCAAGTTGGGCCGAACCAACCAAGGAGACATACAATACGGGTCTAAATACGTACACGTATACCGAGATACGTAATACGAACAATGGTCATTACAGTTTTGTAACTAAATAAATTCTAAAAATATAAATTAAATTCTAAATATCACAAAAAATATAAATTATTTTACACACTTTTAAATTTACACCATGTTTTGGGTGACATTGGTGTTAATTTTTTTTTTTATCAATTGCCTAGAAGTCTTCTAGGTAAATAGCTTTATTCATTAAAATTAGTAAATTTATTTTCCAAGTTTATGCTTAAATGAGCCTATGGATAAATTCATGGGTTATTTTAAAGCCATGGTTAGTCGCAGTAATTTATGTGGTTTATCGATTATCAGTTTTTCTAGGGTAAAATATTTGGATTAATTTATAAATTCCTATAAATCCTAAAATGCATATTAGTACTTATTTGAGCCATTATAGGATTCCAGAGTATTATCTCTAATTTGTGAGTTCTTTTTATTAGTTACAGACCTAGGAATGTTGTCTCGATAACCAGGATCACAAATCTGATTAACCTGTTTCATAAATGGTTAGTGATTTTAGGGTTTCTAAATCAAAATAAAATTGAAAAAATTATTCAATCTCTAATTAGGGTTTCTAGAGAAACGAATGCTACTCACTGTCAGCCAAATATCTAACTTCTCACTTGTTATACCTAAGTAAAAATTAATTAAATTTGTCACATGAACGAAATATAATTCAATTAATCATTTGAAAAACAAATTATTCTAAACACATCCAAACTAAAAGAAAACACATAAGTCAAGTAATTGAATTTTTCTTAAAAATCAGCATGTCAAGGCCTTCTATGTCTAATCTTTCATTGTTTGGTAGAAGTCAACTATTTGCATTAGTTAGACGAAGTCCTTCAGGAAACTCAAGCAACTATATAAGAATATCAGGTTTTACGACATAAAATTACGAATTAAGCATGTGGAACTTTTGTTTTTCAACATGCAATATTTTAAATTTAGTAAACTGCAGGTTTCAGACATATGAATTTCAGGTTCTATTTTCAAGCTTTATTTTATACGAATCAAGTATATCTATGTTTGTGCCTCTGCCGATTAATAGCTTCGCTTTAAGAGAAGCTACGGGGCTAGGACTCTACTATAATATCTTGCCTTGCTTCCAGCTAGCAATATGGTGAGGCTAGCCCAATATTGAGCTTTACTTCTGGTAAAGGTAATATTCGATGAAGTTAATATTGTTGGCATTACAATGAGTCTTAGTGTCACGTCACGATCCCGCATGATCTTTCGTCCTTGCTTTGATCTCTGCGGGACCGTTCGTCCTTGCTTGGGCCTGATGCCGTAAAAGTCTAAGTTGTGCTTGCACAAGGCCAATACCTGCACAACACAACTAGACTAAACAAAACATAACGTAAGCAGAATATTTAAATGCAGAAAACCAAATATTTGACTCAAAATTTTTAAATAGCAACACTTCTTTTTACTGATAACTTGATAGGAATACAAGTATATTGCCTTGTGACTCAAAATGCCATAGTTTGGCTTACACAGGGCCGGTTCCAGCATTTTGGAGGCCCTAGACAAGTCCCATAAATTAGTCCCCATCCATCAATATAAGTGTTATTATAAATTCAGCAAATCCAATAAAGTTGTATCAGAAGAATAAAATCTTGGTCTTTAATTAAATACCAAAATCGTGGTCTTTTTAAAAAACATAAAATTGTAACAGAAGAATAAAAGTTCTATAGTATTGTGTAAAAGGAACAAAGTTTCCAACTAGGAGCCATTACGCCCAATTTATGGGCGTAAAATTCATTTATGAAATTTACGCCCAACATAGGGGCATAAAAAATATTAAAAATATGCTCCTATGTTTTAAGTCTTAAGACAGAACATGAAAGAATTGTTGTCTCGCTGTGTGTGGATTTATATGCTAATGGTTGTGGATAAGTATAATAACACCAATTATTGTTTGTCTCTTCAATGGCAAGGCTTAATATATATGCCATAATAGATATTTAATGTAAGAAATTTTGCTGTTTACAGGTTGTTTTTTTTTAGTTTTTAGTTTTTACTGTTACCAAAATAACGTCCATTGGTACAAAGGAAAATATTTCATGAATTAGAGAACAAAACAAACAAATATATGGAGCCATCAGCCAAGGAGTAACTCAGGAACAATCCGAACAAACAAAGAGCAAATTGGATAACAAACAATTAGAGAACAAAAACCAACCTCTCAAGTCTCAAGCAAGTACCAAGCTGGTTGGCTATGCTTGCCACCGCCGATGTTGCCGTAAGCGTGACGGTACCTTTAAACTCTTCGGATTTCAGATCCGACAGCCGTGCGGCCGTGCCCCAAATGAAATAACAAAAGAATTATTTAAAGGGAGGCAGAGAGATGAATCACTTATCACTTTTTCACTTATCAGGATTTAGATGATAGTATTACTTAGAGAAAGAAAGATATGATATTAGCTATCAAATACTCAAATTTATAGGAGAAAAAAAAATGTTAGAAATTAAAGAAGAGAATTAGTAACCTGCAATTGCACCGAGGAGAGGACCATTTTTTTTCTTTCTTTTTTTCCCGTTGAGAACAATATTTGGGAAGGAAAAAGGGAGGAGATGGAGGCGTAATATTCGGCTGTGGGTGGGAAGCTTATTTTTCTAGTTTCTAATTGGAATTTGGAACGTGAGGGGGAGGCTAGCCATTAGATTCAGTGACGGAGTCTGGAGATATGGAGTTCGCGGTCTTTGTAGGCCACAGGAGCCCTTATCCGATTTTTTTTTTGTATTTTGATTTCAAACTTTGTTGCTAACTGCAACGCGTAATTTATTGCGGGCTACAAAATTTTGGAGGCCCCCATAGGGGAGGAGGCCCTAGGTGTAGGCCTAGCCTGCCTCCCTGTGGAGCCGGGCCTGGGCTTACATCATTCTTTTAGAAACTCTTTTGCAAAATAGCCACAATGTCCATACATCATATCCTTTTATTTCATACAGATAAAGACGCCTTCAAAATAAAATTACTGAACTGGAAGTAGAAAGCTTCGAGGCGATCGAACAATGTTCTACTGGATTAGACAAGCTTCCAATGCCTCTCAAAATTCTCATGTCTCCTTGCTATTTGAAATGATGCCCACAACGTGGGTAGTACGCAACATGTACCGGTGAGCGGATATGGCCGAACTCACATAAATCTGCACTAAATCAACATGTGAAGCTAGCAGTTATTTACTAGTGATCTTTCTACTTATCTAGATTATTTTTAAACAATTCATAATAAGAAACATAAACAAGAGATCATCACATATATAGTGAATCTTACCCACGGTCATCGGTCCATCCCTGTACAAGACACGGATTAGCACAATTTGCATAACTATAAAGCATACTTTCCATCTCTTTATTCAGTGTTAGGTTTTGCAATAAAATTTGTTCATATGGATGCACCTAACTACATGGTGGTCCATGGGTCATTTCCCATGATTAGTCGCTGGAACTATTGGTTCAGCTCGTCGCTAATAGACACAACACCCCCATGTTCGTGAGGTTTAGTATTCACCTTAAGGTGCTAATACAATTTCTCCTAGACCGATCGATTTTTAGTGCCACAGAAATCGTCGATAGACTATTACCTTGTGCACAAGTTGTCCAAGACCAATGGATGAACTATTCTTTCTATTAGATAAAATTTTAACAGTGAAACAGGTAACGACACGTTCATTTCGTGCCTCATTCATTCGGTCATTCACTTAGCATTTAGTTCTCTTTCAATTCAACATGTATAAGTACTTCTATACATGTCTAACAAATAAGCATTCTTATAAGGAAACATGTAACCATTCATATTGAAACAGATAAAGCAGCAATTCACAAGATCAAGCATACGATTCATTTTTTATTCTTATCTTTTGTTGTTTTCGGTATCATTGATCAGAGGGACGCAACAAAAGAGTGGACTAGAGATCATTTTTATTAGGACGTGGAGATAAATGGTAGCCCGGTCAAAGCAACTCACAAAGATTGAATCTTATTTTAGAGAAGAAGGGACTTCAAGTACCGATCACGCACCGCCTATGCGTCCTATATTGGAACCAACATTCGATTAGCATACTTTAATCTATTTCTCTCAATATTCAGAATGAATGTGAAATACGATGAAAGCGAACAATGAGAACCAATCATCAAAAACCAATACGAAAATGCATTCATTAAAATCAAGCAGCGAAAGAAAACATCCAACGAAAAATCTTGGATTCATTTAAATAGAAGCCGATCCATCAATTGGAAATGTTCATTGCATTTCATCCATGATCAATCGATACCGACAAAAATGTTCTCCAATACTCGGTCAAGACTAAGTTAGCAAGCCGTGGATATTACATAGTGGACCGCAAGGAATGGATACTACACTTAATGCTATTGACGTTATGACGATAAAGCATACTTTCCACCTCTTTATTCAGTATTAGGTTTTACAATAAAATTTGTTCATAAGGATGCACCTAACTACATGGTGGTCCATGGGTCATTTTCCATGGATGCTTAGCCATTTTTATTAGTATATTACGAACTTCAGGTTCTTATGAACTTCAAATTCAAGATGAACTTCGGGTTTAATATGAACTTCGAGTTCACTTATGAATTCTAGGTTCAAGATGAATTGCAAGTTCAAGATGAACTTTAAGTTCAATCCTTATGAACTTCAGGTTCAAAATAAATAATTTCATGAACTTAAGGTCATATTTTTTTCCTCTAGGCAAGATGGCTAGAGTCATGCCGAATCAGCATAATCTTCCTAAAAAAATTTTGGGCAAAAGCTGTTAGTACAGCCTGTCATATTTTAAATAGGGTGTTGATCCGACCTATCTCGAAGAAAATACCATATGAGCTATGGTTTGGAAGGATTCCAAATATTTCTTATTTTAAAGTTTTTGGATGTCGCTGCTTTTTCCTGAACATCAAGGATAACTTGGGTAAGTTCGACTCTAAAGCAGATGGAGGAATATTTCTCGGATATGCTGCTAAGAGTAAGGGATATAGAGTTTTTAATAAAAGATCTATGGTTGTTGAAGAATCTATTAACGTTACCTTTGATGAGCTCAATAGTCACAGATCTAGCGATAGTGATGATGAAGATGCACAGATTAAATCCAAATCATATAAAGATACGGCTACCAAGGAGAGCCTAGTGAAAGATGTAACAGAAATGTTCAAATCTTAGAAATTCTTGCTAGATCATCCAGAGACGCTCTGTCACTCTCATTTTTCGTTATACGTATTTTTATTATACGTGTATGGATTTTTGACATTTGTCAGGTGGATCGTAGTTAGAATTGTCTTACTTAGCCTAGTCTTGATTTAATTTTGCCTTGGTTTATTTGGTTTGGTTCAACATGACTTAGCTTGGCTTGGTTTGGTTTGAGATGGAGAGGTTGGTATTTAAGTCAACTTTCCTCTCTCTTCCATTTTCATTTATTTCTTCTCATCTTCTTCATTTACTCCTCTCCACCTACACCTGTAGAAGCATGGAAAAGAATAAAGAAAGACCCCTGCGGCTCAGAGAGTTCATGCGGCTCAAGTATCCATGCGGCTCAAGCGTCTATGCGGCTCAAACAAGTCCTATGCGGCCCAAAGAGGAGCCACGTGGCCTACAAACAGCTCTCTCGTTTTTGCATTAAATGTCTTGACGGCTGACAGCTTTGACGAGGTGACAGTTCTGACACGAAGATATCATTATGGCTCCCTCATAATGACGGATTCCTTGGGAAGCGATGAAAATCTCTGACACAATCTCCCGAGATTCATAAACTGTCATGCGGCTTTGACACGTGGACAGTTGTATGCGGCCCAAGCGGAGACTCCCCCATGCGGCTCACAAAGATCAGCCCCATGCGGTTCACGAAGACCAGCCCCATGCGGCTCACAAAGATTAGTCCCATGCGGCTCACGAGGACTATCTCCATGCGGCTCACGAAGACCATCCCCATGCGGCTCACGAGGACTATCTCCATGCGGTTCATTCATGCGGTCATCCACACTCATGCGGCTCAAATCATACCATACGGTCCAAATGTTTGGGGGGCCACTCTTAGGCAGCCTGGACACGTGGCCAGCCTTATGCGGCTCAATGAGGAGTAACCTCCCTGTAGCATAGATTTCTGCAATGGCTCGACACGTGGCATGATAGCGGGGCACGTGGCATCAGATTGATCGAAATCTCTCAACAAATCCCAATAAAATATTAGGATCAAATTAGATCATTTGTAAATAAGCAAATTGATGACACATATCGAGAAATCCGAGGTTGGCATGACAAATCAGGAGGATTTATGTCAATCGACATTAATTACCCACAAAAGATTTGATGCAATCACATTTATTGTTCAAATCTCGATGAACGGCCCAGATCCAATGATCCTTAGCCGCCAACTGCCAAGAATAGGCAATCATTGTAAACCCTAATGAGGCCCCCCACTCTTATAAATAGCAGGGTGCCATTCCCTTGCAAATATATACGGAGACAGATATATACAGAGAGACACACATAGAGAGAGATAGAGAGACACAGATGCACATAGAGAGCCAGAGAGCCTGAAGAGAGAGCATTTTCTTCTCAATGCCAAGCAGTTCTTCCACAGAGCCAAAGAAGCTGCACCCGATCGTCCAAGAAGTAAGGCAGAGCGGCCGTCGCTTTTCCGAGCCTCTATCGTCACCCCCCAAAATCTAAAATAAACAATTGTACTTAGATTGTTGTACCTAGATTTTCGTTCCTAGGCTTTCTTTGTACAAGCGAGTTTGTATTGTAAATTAAAAGTCCAGTCCTCCGATAATTGTTCTGTTCTTTTATATTTTATGGCAAACACGATGGCGACTCTGCTGGGGACAAACTTCTCCACGGCTGAGGAGTTGGTGACGCAATCGGATACAGCCAAACTTGGCTCCACGCAACAGAAGATGGTCGTCCGCTTCGACCAATAGGTGTTTGAAGAAATGCTCTCTGAAGGAAGTATTGGCCCGGTCCAGAGGCGAATCCGCACAAAGAAAGCTCACTGCGAGTGGAGGCCAAAATTGTTTGCTCCTCCACAAGCTCTGGACGGGGTACTTTCTGCTACCTAAGACGGCGAAGACGACTCTCGCACGGCTCCACTTCGAGCCGTAGAGCACTCTGCTGTTCCCAAGTCCGGCAGAGGAAAGCACTACGATACTGGACTTGCAGGGACAAAGAGTGGTTCTGTGTGCCCCAAGAAGAAGTCGAACACTCATGTGGCCAAGTCTGCCAACCACATGCAGGATGCTCATGCAGCTGAATCTGCCAGCCGCATGAAGAAGGTATATGCGACCAGATCATCTAGCTGCATGAAGAAAACTCATGCGGCCGAGACTCCCAGTCGCATGAAGAAAGCCTATGCGGCTACGTCTGCCAGCCGCATGAAGATTGTTGATGACATCAGCATAACGCATACTCCACGTGGCTCTGTCTTCGACCGCCTCTCCTATGGTCCTGATCTCTTGTGCTTCCAAGAAGATATGTCTGACTCTCTCCAGCATCACCTAGACTCTTCCTACTATGTGCCTTTACGCACTAGAGCGAAGAAGTCTAGGGCAGCGCGAGCTTGGCAAGCTCGGTCCGCTGATCCTATCTCTGACCATCCAAGCGTCCCACATACTGTTATACGGGCCTCAGATGGGAAGTTGTACAGAACCACTCTAGTCCAGCCCCCGGCGGCAAACGGACAGAGAGGTTCACAAAAGTCTTCCAAAATCCAGGGAGCAAACATGGTCGATCCAGACCCATCTGACTTACGTGAGGCCATCCTCCACGAACGCAAGGAAAGAGAAAATGTATTGGGGTGCAAAAAGTCCTCCTACGGACGTCACTACACCCAAGTCATCGTCAACTGCTGTTGCAATAACGCGACGGTGTGAGAAGACCGGCAGTCCGTCTTTCAAAGACTGCAACAGCCGTCTTCGGAAGACGAGGCACTTTCTGTCGTCTCCTGCAACTCTGCTCAGAAAATCCCAGCCGATGGGAGAGAGAAGAAGACAAATGTTCCTAGCCCGAAAGTTTTAACCACTTTGACCAAAAGACTGTCGTCTAAGCGGGTGCCCACCACCGGAGTTTTCCAAGGCACCCGTTCTAAGACGAAATCTGCTACAGTGGGAGATTCGTCGTCCACAACGCTGGGGGTTGCTGGGACTGGGGGTAGCACTCCTCCGAACCTCCACGATAATTCGATGTTCCAAGAAGACGAGCCGGGGGAGACAACTCTCCCATCAGATGCAGCAAACCCCGACGTCCCCGAGGACGTCCATAACTCCCAAGACGAGGCGAACTCGGAAACGGGGGGTATTGTTCCTTCCGAGTCCGAACCAGAAGAGAACATTCCCACATACCCCGACGACTTCTCACTATAGGGGTATGATTCGGAGGGCGCTTCCTCTACCGTTCCGTCCACTCATGTGAAGACGGTATTCATGACAGACAGCAGCCAAGGAGGTTCCAGTGATCGCCAACGCATCGACACTCTCGAAGCCATATTGCTTGCCTTGGTCAAGTCTGTGGATGAGATCAAAGCAGCCCTTCCAACTCTGCAAGGAAGAACGCCTGGCCAAATAAGCGCGGGTCCTACGGTCAATGCGAACTCGAATTCGGCGGCACCGAACCCGGGCAACAATCCTCCTGAAGTAACGGCCCCCACCGTCGTGGACGAGGCCCGCGAAGCGAGAAGAGAGGTCCAGGAGCTCCGAGCCATGTTTCACGCTCGAGAAAATTCTCAAGACCTCAGAATACGGCAACCGTACCCTGCTGCCTGGAGGGACGTTCCATTCCCGCCAAGATATAAGCCGTTCAATATCAATCCCTATGATGGCAAGACCTCAGCAAGTCGGTACATCACTTACTTCGAGGTTACCACCGACCATCTGTCCCATGACGATGCCATTCTTACACGATTATTCATCGGGACATTGGAAGGGGTCGCCTTCGACTGGTACCGCAACCTGCCAGACAACTGCATCCACTCCTTCGCCAGCTTCGAGCGCATGTTCTTGGAAAGATTCTACGAAGTAGGGCAGGACATCACAATGTCCACCCTCATGGACGTCGTCTAAGGAAAGAAAGAACTGACAAGGAACTATATCGAGCGGTTTCGCCAAACCGTAATGAAGCTGCCGTCTGGAAATTCGGATTCCTCCTTGATTGAAATTTGCCAAAAGAGATTGCTTCCAAAAATCAGTCTCTGGATGGGCGAAAGTCAATTCAAGGACTGGAAGACGTTCATCATCAGTGCCACAAGCGCCGAAGAACGATTGAAGAAGGCTCGCCAATTGGGATTGCACATCTCGGACGGAGAGAACAAGGGTAAGCGTCCTAATACCAACAACGACAATGGGGGTAGCCCTCCGATAATCGGGACAGCAGGGGTAAGCAGGCTATGGTGGCCGACACAGCACAGAAACCTGAGCCAAAGCCGGCAGACAAACAATGGCCGCAAATCACTTACTCTTTCAAAGACGGTCACGTCAAGCCCATCTTGGACATGCTCATACAAGGAGACAGAATTCAGCTTCCTCCATCAAGACGGGAACCGCGGCAGGCAGACATGGAGAACCCAAAGTACTGCCATTACCACCGCTACGTCCACCATGCCACACACGACTGCTACCAACTAAAACGGTACATCCAAAATCTCATCGATTCAAACGCTCTTGCCATCGATTTCGAAGAGGTAACAATAGCAGCCAATATGGTGTCAGTACAATTCGGCAGATTCCCCCCGACGGAAACTCAAGACGGTGTGGTCCCCATCCCTCTGGCGACAATGGAGATTGCTAATCTTCTACCTCCCTAAGATCAGGCTGCTGGTCTAGTGCCCCTCACCACATCGCGAGGGGAGGTCATGTGGATCCATCCAGACTTGGTATCGGAAGTGAGTCGGCCCACATCATCTTCTATCTGCAAGAAGAAGAGTAGAAAAGTCAGGTCCCGCCGTACAATCTCGGCAGATATCGAAGAAGCTACAGCCGTCGTCACGCGGTCGGAGGCACAATCCCAACCTGTGGCTGACAACTCGGCTGAAGATCATCAGTCCGCTACAACTGACGTTCCGGGACCGGCTCAGCCTCCGACGACCGACAAGCCTAGGCCGAAGGAGACTCGCTTTGACAAATCCCTCCGAAAAGAGGCACCGCAGGGGCTGGAGAAGCCCTACAACTTCGACATCTTGGCACAATTGGCCAACACACCGGCCAAGTTGTCGCTATACGAACTTCTGAGACTCTCAAAGGATGTTCGCAGGTTTTGAGCGATGCACTCCAAAATGTCGACGCATACCTGGCTCAGGTCAACCTCACGAGAGAGAACCCGCCTGCAGATCTCCAAGACAGCGCCTGCACGGGAGCGATGCCCAATATTGTCTTCACTCCGCAGGACATGCTCATCAAAACCAACCTGCACGATCGCCCGTTATACTACACTGGATACATCGGCGACGTAAAGGTGGATCGGATACACATTGATCATGGCTCTTCCATAAGCATTATCCCGAAGGGTCTGCTACATCATCTCCGCATCCCAATGCATCGACCTGACGCCTACAAGCACCGCCATCAGCGGTTTTAATTCGGGCAGGAGCTACCCAATTGGAAAGATTCGTCTGAAGTGTCAAATTGGCGATCTCCAATCAGAAGTCACCTGCTATGTCATAGATACAGACACTTCTTACAACATCCTCTTGGGGCGCCCGTGGATACACGATTATATGATCGTGCCTTCCACGCTGTACCAGTACTTCAAATATGTCGACAAACATGGCTTCGTGAGGACGGAAGTCGCTGATATCGATCCCTTCAAAGGGGTCAAATCCTACTACTCAGACTCCTGCCTGTACGAAAAGTCGAAGAAGCATCTTGGTAAAGGAGATGTGCAAGCTCGTACCGAGATAGCCATAGGATCAGAAGAACCTCTGACGATCTACCTTCAAGCTCGTAAACCTGGCAAGTCTGCACCCCTTTCCGCCACTCTGCGTAAGGACACAATCAGCCTCTCGGCACAAGAAGAACAGATGATAATCCGGCTGCCAAGGTCTGGCCAAATGCCAAGACCCTCAACGGAGCCATTGACAATCAGGCTGCCGAGAGTCGGCCAGCCGCAAACGGAGAAGCTCAATCCCTCCGATAAGCCAATGACGATACGCCTTCCCAAGAAGGGTCGTCACCCCGATGCAAGGCCTGGAACTTCTAGCAAACCAACCACTCCCCGTCCAGCATCGAGTACCAAGCTGGGGGTCGCTAGTCTGCCAACAACTCCACGCTCTGCTCTACCTACTGAACCCTTGACGATCAAGCTGCCCAGGTCGTCCTCTCAGTCTTCGTTTATACAAGGGGTAACCGAAGAGGAACCGGAGCTAGCCAAGTATGTGGCTGTCCACACTGATGTTTCCTCCGCAGATGATGTAATCCCCCTAGAAAAGATACCTTACTTTATCAATAAAGGGCTATCTTTGAACTACCTCGAGCTCAATAAGCTATGTACAATGTATGCTATGGAACACGGTATAGGCACTCACCTACACACACAAGTGACAAATATGTACACCGTAATCCAGCTTACTCCAGTGGAAGACGCTTACCGTATAATCGAGGGAGGGGACCATCCAATCATCTTCGGCCGGAAGGACGATTCGCATCCCTTCACCATAGAAGAAGTCGACCTTGGATCAGATGCCGGGAGACTGTCTCTATATCTTTATAGCCCCCAATCCAAATATCTCATGCAGAAACAGGGGTATGATCTGGAGACGACGTCGGGGTTGAACTACGGTACTGGACGACGATTACCTTTGAAGCCACCGGTCCCGGCTGGCAAACCACGGGACTACTATAGCAAAACTCGATGTGGAATAGGGTATGTAACACCCACGACGACCCCTGAGAGTTCAGATGAAGAATGTGACTGGCAGTCACATTCAACCGGGTCACCAACTTCTGATTCGGATACCAGCATCGGAGACATATTCAGACAAGTCCTGTCAGTCAACATGGCTTTCGCCGACGCTTATGAAGAAGACGAAGACATCCCTGAAATCCTCAAATTAGAGCCGTAGGCCCAACAGCTGGATGCATAATGGGAAAAGAGGTTCGAACAGAGAGAACCTTCCACTGAAGATGAGGTCATACAAGTGGATCTCGGCAGCAAATCTTCTCCAAAACCGATCTTCGTCAGTAAAAGCTTAACAGACGAAGAGCGAGAATCGCTGCTAGAACTTGTCAAAGAATATATTGATGTGTTCGCCTAGAGCTATGAAGACATGCCGGGGTTAAATCCTGATATTTTCCTTCATAAACTCAACATCCGGCCGGATGCAAAGCCGGTCAAGCAGCAACAGCGACGCTTCCGCCCGGGCATCATGGATGCGATCGAAGCCGAAGTCAACAAACTAATAGCCAGCGGCTTCATTCGTGAGGAGCAACATCCTGACTGGGTCGCCAACATAGTACCCGTCCTTAAGAAGAATGGAAAGATTCGAATCTACATCGACTTCCGCAATCTGAACGAGGCATGCCCCAAAGATGAATTCTTTCTCCCTATCACGGACATCATGATTGACAACACTTGCAGCTTCGAACGTATGTCATTCATGGATGGTTTCTCGGGGTACAACCAAATCAAGATGTCTCCTGACGACGAAAAGCATATATCATTCCGAACACCGATTGACACATACTGCTACACAGTCATGCCTTTCGGTTTGAAGAATGTCGGCGCCACATATCAAAGAGCCATAAGCATCATCTTCAGAGACCACTTACGCAAGATGGTAGAGTGCTATGTTGACGACATCGCCGTCAAGAGTCGCTGTAAGGGAGACCATCTGCAGGATCTGAGGATGGTATTCGACCTGATGCGAACGCACAATCTGAAAATGAACCCTACGAAGTCCTTCCTGGGCATATCCAGCAGGAAGTTCTTGGGTTTCATCATCACCGCCCAGGGTATCCATGTAGACCCTGAGAAGACAAAGGCAATCATGGAGATGGGTCCCCCGAGAAATCTCCGCAAACTCAGAGGCCTTCAAGGAAGGCTAGCTTACATCAGGAGGTTCATTTCCAACCTCTTCGGGCGATGTCGACCATTCACCCATCTCATGAAAAAAGGCGTCTCGTTCGTATGGGACGAAGAATGTCAGCGGGCCTTCGACAGCATCAAAGAATATTTGTCGAACCCTCCAGTCCTGGTGGCTCCGGTTGCTGGAAAACCATTCCTGCTCTACGTACGAGCAATGGAACATTCCCTCGGGGCTCTGCTGGCACAAAACAACGATGCAGGCCATGAACAAGCCATATATTACCTCAGTCGAATGATGATTGGGCCAGAGCATCGATATACCGCTGTGGAGAAGGAATGCCTTGCCCTGGTGTTCGCCATTCAGAAGACGTGGCACTATGTCACTGGATAAACAATATATGTGATCTCACGAGTCAACCCTCTCAGGGTCCTCATGACTAAACCAGGGGCACTCAGCTCTCGTCTCGCTATATGGGCAATATTGCTGTCCCCCTATCATATGATCTTCGTCCCATAAAAGGCTGTCAAAGGTCAAGCCCTGGCAGACTTTTTGGCAGCCCACCCAGGCTCGGAGTCATCCAGAATACACGAAGAGATCCCAGATGAGGTCACCGACTCGCATGCAACCTCTCACGATGATATATGGCGAATGTTCTTCGACGGTGCTTCAAGAATGGGACCCAAGGGCAACATCGTCGTCGGAGTCGGTGTGGTGCTGGTCTCCCCTTCCGGATTGGTGATTAACCGCGCTTATTCTCTCACAGAACCCTGCTCTAACAATATGGCCGAGTACAACGCTCTGGTCATTGGCCTCCAACTTGCAAGAGAACTGGGGGTAGAATATCTCGAGGCATACGGCGATTCTCAGTTAATCGTCAATCAGATCCGGGGCTCATACGAAGTCCGCCACGAAGACATGATCCCCTATCACCAAATAGCGATCGACATCATCTCGTCGTTTGAGGGGTTCTTCATCGAGCACGTTCCCAGACTCCGAAATATCGAAGCCGATGCCTTAGTCGGCCTGGCCGCTTCCCTAGCAGTGCCAAATCATACTCATCAATTAGTAGATGTGATAGGCCACGAACTGGTCTGCCCCAAGAACAACGTTCAATTCATGGCGAGTTATTCCGCTCAGACGATCGATGATGTCCCAGACTGGAGACAACCATTCATTGACTTCGTCGTCTACGACATCCTGCCCGAGAACCCAAAGGAAGCCACCTCTATCAGATGGCGTTCTCTCAGATTCTTCTACGATACAGAGACAAAAATGCTGTATCGCCGATCCTATGATGGATTATTGCTTCGGTGTCTGTCAAATGCGGAATCCAAAGAAGCCGTACGAGAAGCTCATGACGGTGTCTGCGGGGCCCATCAGCCTGGCCCTAAATTGTAAGACCATCTTCGCCGAATGGGCTACTACTGGCCCATGATGGTAGCAGATACGATAGACTATACAAGAAAATGCAAAGCCTGCCAAGTCCACGCGGACTTCATCCAACAACCATCCGAATTTCTACATCTGACAGTGGCGTCCTGGCCATTCGAAGCATGGGGGATGGATATCATTGGTCCGATTTCTCCACCTTCCTCCCGAGGACATCACTTCATACTCGTAATCACAGATTACTTCTCCAAATTGGCGGAAGCTGTCCCGCTTGCAGAAGTCAAGACTTCAAACATGATCAGCTTCCTTAAGCACCACGTCATCTATCGCTTTGGACTGCCCCAAAGGATCATCCACGACAATGGTCCGCAGTTTGCAAGCCACGCCTTCTATCGGTTCTGCGACAAGCACCGTATCCATAATATTGCTTCGACGCCATACAATCTAGCAGCAAATGGGTTGGCAGAAGCATTCAACAAAACCATCATCAAGTTACTCAAGAAGTTCGTATCATCCAACAAACGCGACTGGAACGAGAAGCTTGGTGAATGCTTGTGGGCGTACCATACTACAGTTCGAACGGCCACTGGGAACACGCCATTTTCTCTGGTGTACGGGAGTGAGGCAGTCCTCCCATTGGAGACTCAAATACCCTCGCTCCGCGTCACCCTTACTTACCAATTGACAACGGACGATAACTACCGACGCCGACTACAAGAGTTAGAGGCCTTAGAAGAAAAGTGCCTCCTAGCTCAACAAAGGATCGAGCTATACTAAGCACGCATCTTTGGAGCCTTCAACAAGAAGGTTAAAATCAGAATATTCTAGGTGGACGATCTCGTTCTGGCAGTCCGGAGACCGATGGTCATGACTCACAAGACCGCCGGCAAGTTCCAGCCAAAATGGGAAGGTCCATTTATCATCGAGGCTGTATTCTCCAACGGTGCTTACCGCCTCGCAAAATAAAATGGAGACTTGCTCATGTTGCCCATCAACGGCAAGTTCCTGAAGAAATATTATGTCTAAACGACACATTCCAGATTATCGAGTCATGTACCCGCTGGTGCCGCTGAACTCACATTTCTACATTCTAGATTATCGAGTCATGTACCCGCTGGTGCCGCTGAACTCACACCCACAATATTCCAGATTTTTGAGTTATGTACCCGCTGGTACCGCTGAACTCACTTTCACAGTATTCCAGATTATCGATTCATGTACCCACTGGTGCCGCTGAACTCACATCCATAACAATATTCCAGACTATCGAGTCATGTACCCGCTGGTGCCGCTGAACTCATACCTCCAAATTCCAAATTATCGAGTCATGTACCCGCTGGTACCTCTGAACTCACATTCCGGTCACTCTTTCAGATAGTAAGTCATGTATGATCATACCCCTGAACTTTCTTTCTGGAAGAGATCCTCCCTCATGATCCACTACCCGTACTCCCAGTGCACAAAAAGGTTAATCGATCCACAAATTTCCAAAACGGCCATGTCCTCATTACCTCTGAGTCGTTTCACTTCCGCCAAAAATAAATCACCCCTTGCATAGAACTTCCGTGTCCTCATTACCTCTGAGTCGTTCTATGTACCCTCCTTCATTGAGCCCACTCCTGTCATGTCCTTATTACCTCTGAATGGGAAGGCTCCGTCGAAGAAACCTTCATACTTGCCATGTCCTCATTACCTCTGAGTAAGTATGATGATTCCCTTTCAACTTATTATCTGTACCCATAACTGGAGTACGCCAAGGATAATAGGTCCACAAAATTTCTCCGCTGAGTCCACTCCGGCCATGTCCTCATTACCTCTGAGCAGGAAGACTCCACGGTAAAACCTTCGCACTTACTATGTCCTCATTACCTCTGAGTAAGTACGTTGGTCCTCTCTCGTCTTATTACCCGTACCCTGAACCAGGGTACGCCAAGGGTAATAGGTCCATAAATGTCCTCTGTTGACCATAAATATCCTCCGTTGAGTCCACTCCTGCCATGTCCTCATTACCTCTGAGTAGGAAGACTCCACTGTAAAACCCTCATACTTGCCATGTCCTCATTACCTCTGAGTGAGTATGCTGGTTCCCCTTCATCCTATTATCCGTATCCTAAGTCAGGGTACACCAGGGGTAATAGGCCCATAAATGTCCTTTGCTAAGTCTCTTAGTACAGGCCCACCATTCCTCATCATGCCATGGGAGCCCAGCTGCTCCATGGCACTCTATATCCCGATACTTGGAACGTCCACGACCACCTTGCCGTGAAACTGTTCTAAGTGTTCCCAGTCAAACTTGTTACCTATACCTAAAACCAAGGTATGCCAGGGGTAACAGGTCCACAAACAAGTCCTCCATGCAGGGCAAACATCACCACAATACCACAGGCACAACAAGCAATACAAATGAAGGGTAAAATAGAAAGTACTCTTTATTTGAAAGATGAAAAAAGCGTTACATGTTTTGGGACCATGTCCCTCTCAAAGAAAAAAGAAAAAGAAAATAGGAACAAAACAAGAAGAAAAGGCCGACTATAGCTCGGCATTACACAACTCCAAGAGGCGGTTTCTCACCAAGGCAGTCCCCCGCTCAAGCCTCTGTTTCGCTCGACGCTCGGCCTCCTGGGACAACTGCTCTGCATCATTCAAATACATATATGCCTGCCAATCGTTCTCCATCTTCTTTAGGGCAAGTTTTAGATTGGCAGAAGCCCTACTAAATTTGTCAGCTTCCTGAATGGCAATCCCTTTCTCAGCACGAGCAGCTTCGAGCTCGGACTCCAAGAAAGCCAGCTTTCTTTGGAGCTCGAGGATCTGCTCCCGGGTGTCAGCTACCCCGCGGGAGGCCGCCGCTTCCCGAGCTGCACAATCTTCAGTCCGACGGTTCCATTGATCGTACAACTGAGTCAGATCCTGGCGGTCCTTCAATATAGTTGGCTTGATCGATTCCGAAGCCAGTCTCACCTTCTCCACCGCGGTCATGAGGAAATTGCGCTCTTGGTTTATTACCGCAGATAAATCAGCTTGTTGCAGCATGCGAAACTGGGCCACAAGACGATCAGCCTCTAACAGCTTAGGCTCCAGAAGCGCAGCCAGTCCCGCTCCATCGGGGAGTGTTCTAAGGATATTAATCTGGCCACCGGCGCATTGACGGGCCATAAAAAAGGGAGTCTCCATCTCCACAGCTGCCTCAATCCCCCTCTTCAGGTGGCGGTAGAAACTGTCGACCACATCCTGGGACACTTCATCCAAAACTTCCGTAGAGGACGGCGTCAAAGGGAGTGTGGCAGGCAGTACCGAAGGAGTAGCCTCAGAACTAACTGTCCCTGTCACCATGGAAATGAATCCTGTACGAAAAGAGGCATAGATGGCAGCTAGCTCCTCTTCCGTCGCCCGAAGAGCCTGGATACTTGGTAGAGCAGAAAGGTTAACTCCTGAAATCCTATTCGCAGAGGATGGCGCGGAAAGCGTCGTCCCTTGCTCCCGCTGTGCTATCACCTAGGCCCTCGAACTTGACTCGGCTGGAGGCCCCTCAGTAGGGGTGGGAAAAGAGGGAGGCACACGTGCTTCCATCAAATTCCCTCCGGTAGAGTCCGCCCTGGCAATGTCCATCACTGACAATAAAGGGGTGGGACCTGCACATCCAAAGCAATCATTAATCCATGAAGGACAGGGTGTTAGAGAAAATAGGACTCCTCACAAGTTAAAAAGCTAGTTTATCTCACCAGGGGAAGAGCTCGGAGGCTGCAGCTCGTTCGAAGCTAGTATGGTCTCCCCACCCGCAGCTTCCAACTCAAATTCAACTGGTTTCTCTGCCCCAACCACCTCTGAAGGGGAGTCAGCCAGGACAGTGTCATCCTATTGGAATTCAGCTATCTCAGGGATAGGGGCAATAGAGCCCCCGTCCCCACGGGTTAAGGACTCAGCAAGACGAGACTCCCCGGTCGCCTCCGGAAGAGCCCCAGCGGAAGTGATGGCAGTGCACATATCATTGATCAAAGTAGACAAGGCTAGATCGACTTCAGTAGTCGAGTCCTGAGAAGCAGACTCCCCGGACGCCTACAAAGAGAAAAAAAATGATTAGCCCATAATTTAGAAAAAGAAGGAAAAGGTGGCTGAAATTCTAATCACCTCAGAAATAGCGTCAACATCAATAAACAGCCTACGACGTCTTACCGCAGCCCGCTTTGTGGAGTAGGTCCTGCCATCGTCAGTAGACAGACGCCTGCCTCATGGGCGCGAAGCACCAGGCATAACAGGTGGATGATCCTCCACATCTTCGTCCAGCACAGTAGGAGGCTGGTTCCCCACCTCCTCGTCCGAAGAATGCGACGAGTCATCGGTGGCCTGCTCGTCATCCTCTTCGTCCGCCGCAGTGGACTCCGAGTCTGGCACGGGAAGCCTATTCGCCCCTCTCTTTCTCTTCCTGGAACCCTCTGGCTTTTCTGCCAAGCCGGTCCCAACAATGAAGCTGGTGTTCATGTCAAAGTCCACGGGAGATTTGCTCACCGCAACGTGATAAAGAGCCGCCATATACAGAATATCCCCTTGCGTATTAGCGTCAGGGACTGAGAAGCTAGCCCGGGTATGAACAGCATTGTAATAATGCCATGCCCGGATGCCGTCAAGGACACTGCCCTCGAAGCCCAGGCAAGCACTGGGACAGTCAAGGAACAGCTGACTATACCCGAATTGACGAGAAAACCTGCTAGACAAATAAGGCTCCAAGTATACGTTATTTCGGTAACGATATACTAGGTACGCAGGTCGAATGTTGTGCAGCCATAGAAGCATCTTCTCAGATAAGAGCTAGGGAGGTTCAATGCCATCAACGTGTACCCTCCTCACTTCTCTATGGGTAAATTGAGGAAGAGACACAAAGAAGTCGGGCCCTTCAACTCTTGCCAACGCTCTCCGACAAACCGGCATGGTGTCATACTCCCAAGATTGATGGCGGTATCGGAAGAGGAAGGCGTCATTAATGGTGACATCATCCTCTAGCCCAACCCTCATCAATGATCGGTAATGCATCAATAACCACCCCATAAGATAGTGGTATGGTAGCTCTATCCGCTCGAAGTCCAGCGTCGTCTTACGAGCAATGACTTTAGATGTAAAGGCACGGAGGCCGTGGTGTATACTACACACCATAGCCCGAAGAAGGGCCAGTCTTACTTTGAAGACCAGCTTCACAGCCGGGAGAATGAAATGGCGGCTGATCCTTTCAGTAGAACCTGCCCCTTCCGAGACTATGCAATTTCGTAGCCATACCATCAAGAACCCGGCCAAGATTGCTTTCTCGGACATTTCTGGGTACCGTAGTGGAAATAACTGAAAGAGTCAGTGCGACTCCCAAACTTGTCACGGGTGGACCTCGACCTTTTGACCTTCAACATCATGTCCTTCACCTCCTCCTGGGTTTGAGGACCTCGAGACGAAACTCGACCGAAAGGACATAATTTGAAAAGATACGCGACCCAGGCCGTGGTATGGGGGGCGTTCCCTTCTGAGCTATTTTCTTTCTTGATAGCAGTCTGGTGGCAGATGCTATGGTGGCACAACAGTTCTCGATACACAGCGACGAAACCAGGAAATCGTCGATCCAGGTCATCGAATTCCTCATTCGTCGGGGTATATACTTCAAAGGCCTCGTCTCTCCACGGCAGCTTAGAAACAGCATGCATTTCATGGAGAGCAAGTCTGAACTCTCCCCCGGGCACGAAGAAAGTCCCCGTACGCCGGCTATACATCTCCAAAAGGGCCATGAACAGTGGCTTGTTAATGGACAATCCGTAACAGGTGCCCCGGATGGCATAGTAAAGGTCAATCTCCCGAAGGAGTTCCTCGTAGTTCCTCAGGATCCATGAGGAAAGATTAGCCCATGTGGGGATAGGGTTTATCCAATTCAGCAGTGACAACCTGCCTACAGGATAGGACCCATTACGAGCGAGCTGATTCAGGAAGGTGTCAGTTCGGGTAAAAGTGAAATTAGGACCAGACACATTTATAAAAGTACTAGGAATCAGCCCCATCACAGTCCGACTGACTGACTCCCTACTTGCACATGCTGACCTAATACTCATATTATAGTGGATGTTGCCCACGAACATCCCCTGTTGGGTTGGAGTCAGAGAACCTGCCATTTTCCTGCCCAACGGTACCATATTAAACCACAAGAGAGGAAAATGCCGCTCCATCTCGGGAACATGGATATCCACCCCGTCCACAGTGAAGTCCCAGTTCTCAGAAACGTCCAGTATTCGGGAGTTCTTTACGGAGAAAGCATCCCCGAAGAGGAAAGCTGGTTTCAGATATTCTCCGTCCAGTTTTCCCGAATTCATCATAGTGCAAAGAAAATGGAAAGGCTGGTTGTTGATGGCAGCCACCCTCTCCAAAGGCTCATTAGAAGGAAGTTGATCTGTCATATGTCGAATTAGATCGTCAAGCCGCACACCCATGGCAAACTGAGCTGAACCCACTAGAAGCTCTCCGGCCGGGTTGGTTGGGAGGTTCACTAGAAAAGCACAAAAGAAACAGGATTAAAAGAATGGTTAAAACGAAGCCACTTAAAGAGAAGTTCCTATGGGCCTATGCGGCTCAGATCGTCGAAGCCTTATGCGGCCCAATTCAGCTGGGTTTCATGCGGCACAGCTTTAATAGAGCCTATGCGGTTCGGGTCAACACAGCTTCATGCAGCCCAATTCAGTTGGGAGTTCCATGTGACACTGATTCGATGGCTTATGCGGCTCAGATTAAGACTTATGCGGTTCTATCTCGCAGAAGAGTTTATGCGGCGGGACTCAGTAAAATTCTATGCAGGCCAGTTTGTTAGGAACATATACGGCTCCGGTCAAAGGAGACTTTATGCGGTTCATATCCAGAAGTAATCTTGCGACTTAAAATCCTTCTCAAGCGGTTCAAACATAGGGAATGTCCTATGCGGCTCGGATGCGAGAGGGTCATACGGCCCATACAACGCATGCGGCTCCATCATGATCGAACTTGAGCGATTCAAACAATGAAGGCTTGTGCATATGTTATGCAACAGAGCCATGAGTCGTTGGGGTTCAAAGTATTCAAATCCATTCCTTACCCTTGAAAGTGGGCCGAACATCAGGATGTACTTCGGGAACGGCGGCCGACGAGGAAGCTACCTTCTTGCCTTTCGTAGCAGCGGAGACGACCTTGGACGATTTGGGGGCCATCTTCAACAGTCGGAGAATGGAAATAGGGAGAGAAAGGAAAGACAGCAACAGTTGGGGACGAAGGAGAAAGTAAAGAAATCTCTCCGAATGAACTCATCCATATTTATAAACAAAACCAAGGCGCTTAGATTCTCGTGCAGAACGAAAACCAACTCTTCGGTTATCGAGGCGAGCCGCCTAAAATGAAGGCCAGACTCCTGGGATCCCGCCCCGAAAAGTGACCTCAAAACTGACAGCAAATCAACAACATTTAATGTAAAATATCTCCATACGTGGCAAGGTGACATGGCAAAAGACCCTGCGGCTGAGACACTTATGCGGCCCGAAAGCCCCTGCGGTCGAGTCATCCATGCGGCCGAAACATCCATACGGCCGAGACATCATATGCGGCCAGAAGAATACATGGCCATGCTTCTTATTCAAAGTATTTCAATTTTGCAAATTGAAAACTTTGAAGGGGGTCTTGTAGAAGCATGGAAAACAATAAAGAAAGACCCCTGCGGCTTAGAGAGTTCATGCGGCTCAAGTATCCATGCGGCTCGAGCGTCTATGCGGCTCAAACAAGTCCTATGCGGCTCAAAGAGGAGCCACGTGGCCTACAAATAGCTCTATCGTTTTTGCATTAAATGCCTTGACGGCTGACAGCTTTGACGAGGTGACAGTTCTGACACGAAGATATCATTATGGCTCCCTCATAATGATGGATTCCTTTGGAAGCGATGAAAATCTCTAACACAATCTCCCGAGATTCAGAAACTGTCATGCGGCTTTGACACGTGGACAGTTGTATGCGGCCCAAGCGAAGACTCCCCCATGCGGCTCACAAAGATCAGCCCCATACGGTTCACGAAGACCAGCCCTATGCGGCTCACAAAGATTAGCCCCATACGGCTCACGAGGACTATCTCCATGCGGCTCACGAAGACCATCCCCATGTGGCTCACGAGGACTATCTCCATGCGGTTCATTCATGTGGTCATCCACACTCATGCGGCTCAAATCATACCATGCGGTCCAAATGTTTGGGGGGGGGCACTCTTAGGCAGCCTGGACACGTGGCCAGCCTTATGCGGCTCAATGAGGAGTAACCTCCCTGTAGCACAGATTTCTGCAATAGCTCGACACGTGACATGATAGCGGGGCCGTGGCATCAGATTGATCAAAATCTCTCAACAAATCCTAATGAAATATTGGGATCAAATCAGATCATTTGCAAATAAGCAAATTGATGACACGTGTCAAGAAATCCGAGGTTGGCATAACAAATCAGGAGGATTTATGTCAATCAGCATTAATTACCCACAAAAGATTTGATACAATCACATTTATTGCTCAAATCTCGATGAACGCCCCAGATCCAATGATCCTTAGCCACCGACTTCCAATAATGGGCAATCATTGTAAACCTTAATGAGGCCCTCCACTCTTATAAATAGCAGGGTGCCATTCCCTTGCAAATATATACGAAGACAGATATATAGAGAGAGACACACACAGAGAGAGATAGAGAGACACAGACGCACATAGAGAGCCAGAGAGCCTGAAGAGAGAGCATTTTCTTCATCAATGCCAAGCAGTTCTTCCACAGAGCCAAAGAAGCTGCACCCGATCGTCCAAGGAGTAAGGCAGAGCGGCCGTCGCTTTTTTGAGCCTCTATCGTCACCCCCCAGAATCTAAAATAAACAATTGTACTTAGATTGCTTTACCTATGATTTTGTCCCTAGGCTTTTTTTGTACAAGTGAGTTTGTATTGTGAAGTAAAAGTCCAGTCCTCCGATAATTGTTCTGTTCTTTTATATTTCATGGCAAACAACACCCAAGCCCTAGGCAAGTGCAACTTACTTCATGATAGATCTCAAACTTTATTGTTCTTTTGTCTTCCTTGCTTGATTCTAAGCCTCTTTAGAACTTGAAGATTTTGGTTTTGAGGGTTACATTTTTGTAGATCTAAGTTTATAGTTTTTTCGATTTTTCTTGGTTTTGATCTCTTAAACTTTGTTATTTTCGAAAACTAATGATTCCATATTGTAGAGAATTCAATTTCATTCAGTTTAGACATTTATTTTGTCCAATTCCGAGTCCTTTAGCCCAAGTTATGGACATTAGAAGTTTTAAAACACCATGGCCAAAAGCTTGCTGGTAGGGACAATACCTTGCGTACCTTGCGCACCTCGTGCGCACCTGGCACACCTTTTGGTCTATGCACCTTATATCTCGTGCACATTTTGGTCCGTGCACCTTGCACCTCGCGCACCTTTTGGTCCGCACATCTTGCACCTCGAGCACCTTTTGGTCCTCGCACCTTGTACCTTGCGCACCTTTTGGTCCGCGCACCTTGTACCTCGTCCACCTTTTGGTCCGCGTACCTTGTACCTCATGCACCTTTTGGTTCATACACCTTGTACCTCACGTACCTTTTTGGTCTGCGCACCTTGCACCTCGTGCACCTTTTGGTCCACGCACCTTGCACCTCGCGCACCTTTTGGTCCGCGCACCTTGCACCTCGCGCATCTATTGGTTCGCGCATCTTACACCTCGTGCACATTTTGGTTCACGCACCTTGCACCTCGCACACCTTTTGGTCCACGCACCTTGCACCTCGCGCACCTTTTGATCCGTGCACCTTGCACCTCGTGCACCTTTTGGTCCGCGCACCTTGCATCTCGTACACCTTACAAATTCAAAACATAAAAGTTGTAGATCTTTGTCTTGGCTTCAAGAATCTTTTTGTCTCACTTTAATCAGAGTTCATAGATGACTTATAGTTTCAATCACACATGGGTGTTCTCGATCTTCTTTGCATATTTTTCTATACTTGGCCTAAATTACGACTACCCGACTTGACACTTGATAGTCTTGAGATAGTAACTTGAACTTGAACTTGACTTGAACATGATAATATGAACCCGTCTTGATAACTATTAAAAAGTGGTCCGTCGAGGTGCACTCCAGACAAGTACTCTTGATATAACAAGTAACCTGACATGTATAATCTTGAAAGACTGTTGCGACAGCTACCCTGACTTGCTAAGTAACTCTTGTCTTGACACCGTGGTTGGCTTTTTTGATTGTGCCTGTACAAGCTACCTGTCTCATCTTGTATCATATCTAGGACATGGATTCCTGGTTACCACGGTCAGGAATTCATAATGAATCTGACTAGGTTAATGACTAGATTGATCAAGTAGTTCATATAGAAAGATTTTTCCCAATTACAGACGATCCCGTTATCCCGACCACACCTGAGGGACTTGTAGTCTGCAGACGAGTAGGGCACATTTTCAGTCCACTGTCATGTGGGGCACTTCTTGATAACATAAGTACTGAAAGTACACCAGTAATCTTGATAACTCTTGTAAATCACCTTGCCTGGATAACCTGGATAGCTGCAGGGCTTGTGACTGCGGGAATATCTTATTGCATCTTGCTAGTAACTAGGCCTGTGATAACCCTAGTTAGCTAATGATAGTAAGCCATAGGACTTGATTGGCCGTGCATGAATTCTTGCTCGTGATTAGCATGGGAATTATATTCCGTCTCTTAATGCAAGCTATTGTTTTATTCTAACCCTGTCTTCTCGTCATTTAAACATGTTTATTTATTTATTCTTCTATTTTATTATCTGCTGGTTTTAGTTCTTTAATGAAGCCTCCTTTGTGGCACTTGCTCTTTCTGGAGTCTGACCCAGCTGGTTGTGTATGGCAAGATTTTAGAGTGATAGCAGAGGATCTTCCTGCTTATCAGCCAGATGGTGAACACCAGACGTAATCCTAGCAATGAGTAGGTTTCTTATTTTGCTATCCCACTCTACTATAAATTATTCTTTTGAGGCATTTAGCCACCGAGCAAGTGTTAGCTTGTGTTGAAACTTAATTTCTGTTTGCCTAAGGGTTGTAACATAATTGACAAATCCTAGGGTTGATCATGTATGACTTAACTCTTGCTAGTCTCGCATTTTTTATGAGTAGCTTCATGATCATCTGAATATATAATATTTGGGATGCCTTACTTTGTATCTCTGATGATCTAACATCTTGTATATTTATTTGCTTGCTTGAGGTTGAGATACTAGGCTTGTTCTTGGCCACAAAGACCGATGGATTGTAGTTTAAACCTCATGCATCTAGACAGCCGTGACCATATTACAAGGTGGGTTGCACTTCAATGTACGTAGCTGGTTGTGTCTGTCCCCCGCTCTCTAGTATTCTGGTTCTGGGGCATGACACAGTTTAAGTGGTGGCCCATGCAGGTCTTGTAAATCAATATGTGTGAGGGTTTTACCGAATAGATGTGTCAATCAGCATTCGCCCTTGATCTCCACTTTTGCTTTCTAATCTTCCTAAACCTTGGCCTGATAAGGTGCTTTATCCTTGATCTATCTTGGTCCTTCCTTATTGTTCGTCATGTCATTTTCTTCAGTAACATTATTCCTGGTCCTACCGATCAGTCGGATGGAGCACAACAAGTGAACCAGCAACCTGGGGACCAAACCCAGCACTCAGGGGAAACATCCTGAGTCATGCCTTCTGGGGAGCTAGAGCCGCTAGTTCAGTCAGCCCAGCTTGCAGAGCCTGACAATAGAACCATGATGGGACTCATCTGGGATTTGCTTGCATCACAAGATCGTCAGGACGATGCCCTACAGCAGACAGTATGAGATAACATGGGCAGAGTTGGTTATCAAGGAAACAATGCGGCTAACAGCTTCAAGCGTCTGAACCCTCCTTTCTTTGACGGCAGTAAAAATGCTATTGCTGCTGATGATTGGCTACAGGATATAGAGGTTATTCTGGAAGCAGGTAGGACTCCAGAGAAAGAGAAGGTAGCCGTTGTGTGCCTGCAGTTATTGGACTTAGCCCGCAGTTGGTCGACGATGCAAGCAGTTGGATTGGCGACGCCTGTCTTGTGGGCGGTATTCAGTGAAAAGTTTCAAATGAAGTACTTTGATGCAGTAGCTCAGTATGATCTGCAGACAAGGTTCAGAAATCTCAAGCAGATGGGAAGGACGGTCGATGGATATACGGCCGAGTTTTCTAGGCTTAGTCGATTTGCTCCCACCTTGGTGACGACCGAATTGGACCGAGCGCGCAGCGATTCTAGCAGGGACTCCACCTAGAGATCATTCTAACAGTAGAGCAGTTTGAGCACCAGACCTTTGATGCTATTTTGAGAGCAGCTAGGAGGCATGAATATACCTCCCAGAGGATAGTAGATCGAACTGAAGGACGGAAGAGGTCTCATGGACAGTTGTCCCAGTCATTAATACCAGCCCCGGCAGCTAAGGCTTTGACCATTGGAGCTCCTAGAAGGGCGACCACAGTTTCGTCGGTTCAGCACTCGACACCGACGTACCCTCAGCAGCAGAGGCAGAAGCAGTCTTCTGCAATGGGCTACACTCATTATGGAAAGCCTGGGCACGTGGTATCAGAGTGTCGTAGGACACATGGGTTGTGCTTGCCTTGTGGGGCACCGGATCACATAATTGGGTCCGCATAGAGCCAGTTCACCTTCATCAACCCTAACCAATCCATCGGTTAGGGCACCAGCACCAGTGCAGCAGTAGCATCAGCAGTACCAGCCTCTGAGGCCGTTACCGCCTCAGGCTCAACAATATGCTCAGGCCCAAGCTCAGATTCAGAATAGGCAGAGAGGTCACCAGCAGAGGGGACCAGCACCAAGAGGATAGGGTCAAGCTATAGCTCTGACCGTGGCAGAAGAATTAGCATCAGGTGATGTGGTGGCAGGTACCATTCTCGTCAACTCTTTTCCAGCATCAGTATTATTTGATTCGGGTGCATCGTATTCATTTATGTCTGCAAGATTCGCTATACGAATAGGAATGGAGCCCGAGTCATTATCAATAAGGCTCAATATACTTACTGGTTACGGTCTTGTGGGAGTAGATAGAGTTTTTTCTCGTGTCGAATCGTAGTTAACGGTAGAGAGTTTTCCGCTAGATTGATAAAATTCTCGATGGCCGACTATAATGTGGTCCTTGGAATGGATTGGTTGAAGGATCAATACGCGAGAATAGACTGCAATATTGGCAGGATTATTTTTAGTATTCCCGACGAAGAAGAGTTTTTATTTTCTAGAGGCAAAGTAGAACCTTCTCCACCAGGCTTGCGGATGGCGGTAGCAACAGTAGTTCAGTTTTCCAGAGTAGTAGAAGAATTTCCTGATGTATTTCCTGAAGAGCTCTCAGGCATGCCGATAGAGAGAGAGATAGAGTTCACCATTGATTTGATTCCAGGGACGACACCAGTATCAGAGAGAGTCTATAGAATGGCACCATCATAGTTGGAGATCCTGTACAAGATGATTGAAGAACTCAGAACCAAGGGATTCACTCATGCTAGTGGATCACCTTGGGGAGCCCCGATGCTTCTTGTAAAGAAGAAGGATGGTACGTCAAGATTATGTATTGATTATCGTACCTTGAATTTTGTAACAATCAAGAACATATATCCTCTACCAAGTATAGATAATTTATTCGATCAACTCAGTAGGGCAGCAGTATTCTCGAAGATTGACTTGCGGTCGAGGTACCATCAGATCAGAGTCAGAGAGCAAGACATCCCGAAGACAGCATTCAGATCTAAATATGGACATTGGGATTTTCTCGTTATGCCATTCGGAGCGACCAATGCGCCAGCAGTATTTATGGATCTCATGAATCGCATATTTATGTCCTATTTGGATCAGTTTGTGATAGTGTTCATAGACGACATCTTAGTCTATAGTAAGAATGAAGCAAAGCATGAGCATCATCTTCGAATAGTCCTTCAGATTCTCAGAGAGCACCAGTTGTACGCGAAGTTCAGTAAGTACAAATTTTGGCTTGATCGCATTTCATACTTAGGTCACATCATCACCAGAGATAGAATGAAAGTGGACCCCCAGAAGATAGTGGCTATAGAGACATGACCAGTACCTAGCACCATCGCAGAAGTTCACAGTTTTCTAGGATTGGCCGGCTATTATCGACGATTTGTGTCACTTTGCTCGAATTTTAGCACCATTGACGCAGTTGACCCACAAGGATGTGCAGTTTGCTTGGACAACAGAGTGTCGGAGTTTTAATCGAGAAGTTAAAGCAAGGATTGATGACGGCACTAATTCTCACGCTTTCAGATAGAACTGGAGGATTTTTAGTTTATTGTGATGCTTCAGGCAGAGGATTGGGATGCGTCTTGATGCAGTATGGCAATGTAGTAGCTTATGCATCACGTCAGCTTCGTGATCATGAGAGAAATTATCCAACCCATGACTTGGAGTTAATAGCGGTGGTTTTCGCCCTTAAGCTTTGGAGGCATTACTTGTTTGGAGATCGAGTAAAGATTTTCACCGACCACCAGAGTCTTAAGTATGTGTTTACCCAGAAGGATCTTAACATACGTCAGAGAAGATGGCTAGAGTTATTAGTGGATTATGACATCAACCTGCAGTATCATCCTGGGAAGGCCAACGTAGTTGCAGATGCGTTGAGTAAAAGAGCAGGAGATTATTTTCTAACAGCACAGCCAGAGTTATTAGTGGGTCTTGAGAAGATAGGTATAGAGATAGTTCTCCCTACTAATGTGGCATTGATGGCCAGTATGCAAGTTCAGTCCAGCATAGTAGAGAGAATCAAGGTAGCTCAATCAACGGATTCTAAGCTTCAGCGGCATAGGGCAGAATGTGAAGCATGATGAAGAGTAGAGTTATGTATTCACGAAGATGGCATGCTCCGACATGGAAGGCGTCTTTGTGTACCCAGTGGTGACATTAGGCAGGAGATCATAGCAGAGGCTCACAGTTCACAGTATTCAATTCATCCCGATAGTACGAATATGTATCGTGGTATCCGTCAGCATTTCTGGTGGAATGGTATGAAGATGGAGATAGCTAAGTTTGTCTCTCGTTGTTTAGTTTGCCAATAAGTTAAAGCTAAACATCATAGACCATCTGGACTTCTTCAACCTTTACCGATCCCAGAATGAAAATGGGAGCACATTACCATGGATTTTGTAACTGGATTACCTAAATCTTCAGCTGGAAGAGATGCTATATGGGTTATAGTTGACCGACTCACGAAGGTAGCTCACTTTATCCCTTTAAGAATTGGCCAATCAACGGATCAGCTTACAGAGATGTATCTTAGACAGATAGTCAGATTGCATGGAGTGCCAGTCAGTATCGTATCGGACAGGGATTCAAGATTTACATTACACTTTTGGCGGAGTCTTCAAGAGAGTTTGGAAACTCGTCTCAAGTTTAGTTTATCTTATCATCGCAGACAGATGGTCAGTCAGAGCGCACGATTCAAACATTTGAATATATGTTACGATCATGTACACTTGACTTCGGTGGTTCATGGGAAAATTACCTATATCTAGTGGAGTTCTCTTACAATAATAGTTTTCATGCCAGTATCCAGATGGCACCATTTGAGGCACTGTATGGCAGAAAGTGCATATCACCTTTAGCCTAGGATGATGTAGGTGAGAGGCAGATGCTTGGTCCAGAAATGGTTATGCAGACTATCGAGGTAGTCAGACAAGTTAGAGATCATCTTCGAGTTGCATAAGATCGTCAGCGTCATTGGTCCGATTCTTATCGGCGTCCTCTTGAGTTTTCTATCGGTGACCATATATTCCTTAGGATCTCGCCTACTCGTGGCGTCATTCGATTCGGCGTACGGGGAAAGCTTAGTCCTAGGTATATAGGGCCATTTGATACTCGAGCGAGTAGGTGATGTGTCTTATCATCTCGCTCTTCCGTCGTCGTTACGTGAGGTACATGACGTATTCTATGTATCCCAATTGTGACGGTACATTCCGAATTTGAGCCATATCCTTGATCATTCAGAATTGGTTGTTGGTACCAACCTTTCGTATGAGGAAAGGCCCGTATCCATATTGGACCGAAGGGAGAAGATACTCAAGAACAAGACTATTAGTTTAGTCCGTGTTGCTTGGGGTCATTACTCTTTGGGTGAGTCAACTTGGAAACGTGAGGATGATATCCGATCGCGATATCCACACCTGTTTGACTCATAAGGTATGATGTCTTTCTTATACCTTATGCTTTTAATTCCTTGCTTGCATGAATAATCGCTTGATTGACTGCTAGTCGTAGATTGCCAGTATTAGTGTAACTTGTCCCGACACCTCTAGCCTCTTGATTAAATTTCGAGGACGGAATTCTTCTAAGGTGGGTAGAGTTGTCACTCCCATTTTTCGTTATACGTATTTTTATTATACGTGTACAAATTTCTGATATTTTTCAGGTGGATCATAGTTAGACTTATTTTGCTTAGCCTAGCCTTGGTTTAATCTTGCCTTGGTTTATTTGGTTTGGTTCAACATGACTTGGCTTGGCTTGGTTTGGTTTGAGATGGAGAGGTTGGTATTTAAGTCAACTTCTCTCTCTCCTCCATAACTTTTATTTATTTTTTCTCATCTTCTTTATTTACTCCTCTCCACCTACACCCAAGCCCTAGGCAAGTGCAACTTTGTCATGCCCCAGAACCAGAATACTGGAGAGCGGGGGCGGACACAGCCAGCTACGTATATTGAAGTGCAACCCACCTCGCTATACGGTCACGGCTATCTAGATACATGAGGGTTTAACTACAAGCCATCAGTCTCTTATGGTCATGAACAAGCCTATTGTATCAATCTCAATCAAGTAATAGCAGTCACAAGATGTCAGAGCACCAAATATATAATAGTAAGGCATCCCATACATTACATATTTGGATGATCATGAAGCTAGTCGTACAAAATGCAAAGACTAGCAAGAGTTTCAGTCATACATGATCAACCCTAGGATTTGTCAATCATGTTACAACCCTTAGGCAGATAAGTAAAGTTTCAAACGAGCTAATACTTGCTCGGCGGCTAAACGTCTCAAAAGAATAATTTTACAACGGAGTGGGAGAGCCAAAATAAAACCCACTCGTTGCCAGGGTTACGCCTGGTGGTCACCATCAGACTGGAAGGTAGGAAGATCCTCTGGAGCTGCTCCGGTATCTGGCCATACAAAACCAGCTGGGTCAGATCCCAGGAAGAGCAAGTGCCACAAATGAGGCTTCACTTAAGAACTAAAACCAGCAATTAGCACAAGACATAATTATATAATAAAAGACTGGAAATATGGAGAATCAGGATAATATACGATAAGATAACCGTAGGACTATTCAGATAACCAAGTTACAACCCTTAAACCAAACAAGGACCGGGGTTGTAACCCTTCATCTGAACGGAACTTGGTTTCCCACCATTTATCGATAAAGTAAAGCATAAGCAATCAAGTCGGGTAACAATCTTGTACAGAATCATAAAAAGACTAGACTGGGTTAGACTCCATCTAATCAATCACGGCCAAGCAATGATTACGGCTTGATACTTTAACTAAATAGGGTTATCATAGGCCTAGTTACTAACAAGATACAATGAGATTGTTCTACAGCCACAAGCCCTGCAGACTATCCAGGCTATCCGGACGCAAATTAGGGGTTGAATTCATGTGGGTACATCGTCCAGGAAACGCATGTACCCTTAAGTAGCTTGAAGGGTATAACACATGACAGTGTGCTGGAAATGTGCCCTACTCGACGGCAGACTACAGATCCCATGATGGGGCACCCAGATAATGGGATTGCCTGTAGCTGGAAAATCTCTTCATGACTACTGGATTATTCTAGTTATTAGCCTTAGTCAGTTTCAGTAGGTACCCCTGACCGTGGTACTCAGGAGTTCCTGCCTTAGATATGATGCGAGACTGTCAAGCCCCATAACCAGAATACTCGAGAGCGGGGGACAGACACAGCCAGCTACGTACATTGAAGTGAATCCCACCTCGCAATACGATCACGACTGTCTAGATGCATGAGGGTTTACTAGAAGCCATCAGTCTCTTATGGTCATGAACAAGCCTAGTATCTCAATCTCAAGCAAGTAAGTAAATGTTACAAGATGTTAGATCATCAGACATACAAAGTAAGGCATCCCAAACATTATATATTCAGATGATCATGAAGCTAGTCATACAAAACATGAAGACTAGCAAGAGTTTCAGTCATACATGATCAACCCTAGGATTTGTCAATCATGTTACAGCCCGTAGGCAGACAGTAAGTAAAGTTACAAACGAGCTAACACTTGCTCGGCGGCTAAACGCCTCAAAAGAATATTTTTACAAGGGAGTGGAGAAGCAAAATAAGAACCCATTTATTGTCAGGGTTGCGCCTAGTGGTCACCATCTGGCTGGAAGACAGAGAGATTCTCGGGAGCTACTCCAAAATCTGGCCATACAAAATCAGTTGGGTCAGACCCCAGAAAGAGCAAGTGCCACAAGGGAGGCTTCATTTAAGAACTAAAACCAGCATATTAGTACATGATGCATAAAGGATAACGAAAGACATGAGTTAGAGAAAACAGGATGATAAACGATAATATGACTAACGGACTATTCCGGTAACCAAGTTACAACCCGTAAACCAAACAAGGACCGGGGTTGTAACCCTTCACCTGAACAGAACTTAGTCGCTAACCAATTATCGATAAAGTAAAGCATAAACAAGCATGTCCTGAGATAGCCATGTACTGGATCTAGGCAAGACTAGACAAGATAGGACTCCATCCATCATTCATGGCCAAGCAAAGAGTACGGCTTGATACTTTAACTAACTAGGGTTATCACAAGCTTAGTTACTAACAAGATGCATCGAGATGTTCCAACAGCCACAAGTCCTGCAGTCTTAATCCAGGTTATCCGATCACAAGTTGAGAGAGTTGGATTAGGTGACTTAGAGGTACAACACATGACAGTGTGCTGGAAATGTGCGCTACTCGATGGCAGGCTACAAGTCCAATTAAAGCGCCCAGATAACAGGACTTCCTGTAGCTGGGAAATCTCTTCATGAACTACTTGATCACTCTAGTCATTATTCTAGTTAGATTCAGTATGAATCCCTGACCGTGGAAATCAGGAATTCATATCCTAGACATGATGCAAGACGAGACATGTAGCTTATACAAGCACAAGCACCCACGGTGTCAAGACAAGATTTACTTAGCAAGGCATATCGAGATTATCATGTAGGTTTACTTTATCAAGTCAAGAGTGCGTCACAACGGACCATCATCAAGAATTATCATGTCAAGAGTGCACCACGACGGGTCACTATCAAGAATTATCATGTTACTTGATACTTGTTAAGAGTGTGCCTTAACAGGCCACTATCGTATTCTATCCTTATATTATCATGATTGAGAGAAACTTGCATAAAATAACTAATAACATATTGTTGAAGCCAAAAAAAAGATCTATAACTTTCATGTTTTGAGTTTTTTTAAGATTTTATCTACAAAATAGCCCAAACGGGCAAAAACAGTCATTTGGAATGACCTGCACGCAAGTTGCGCGGGCAAAATCGCCCACGGTGCACGGCACGATGATCCATCATCCTGTTTTGATGATCCATCATCCTGGCTTCAATAGACCGAGGTTCGATGATCCGACCACTTTCGGACACTTTGATCCGACTACTGCCTATTTCGATCCTCAGCCACCTGCTCTAGCCGATGACGATGATGCTTAGATGTGATACGAGCTTTCAGTTTAGAGCTTTTTAAGATTTCTTTTGCTAGTGATGATCTATGTAGTTGCACTTTGTAGCAGTCCAAACTTTCATAGTTGGACTTTTTATTAGTAGTTTTTAGCGGTCATAAACTCTTTCGGTTATGACTTTTATGCATTTATGTTGTACTTCCTTTCAGTTTTATTTCATGCTATGTGAGTTTTTTAGTTTATTCCACTGTTGTTGCTAGTTCTACTATATTGTGACTTGTGTATTATGGATATTACTCTTTTTTCTTTCCTTATTTGTGTTAAATTGTTGGCTTCACACATTGCGGGGGAGCTACTCATTTTGCGTACATGACAAAGGGGGAGAAGAGCAATACCAAAATATTTCAACGAAATATTTCAATAAATGAACAAGTCAGGTATATTATTTCAAAGTTACATTACATTTTACTTATATTTTGGTATAGACTCAAGTTTGTAAATTATCAAAATGGGAGAGAATGTTGGTCCATTGCCTAAATGGTCACACCTGATTTTGATAATCAACGACAACAACTTAAGTCGATACGCAAAAATATACGAACTGCTACTAATGTTATAGGTCACTGAAATCAATATCAAAGAACATACTACATCTACATCCTGCATTTACAAAGAGCATTCAAGTCATCATCCAACAACAATTGTATCGGAATCCAGATCGAGTCTTTTTATATTTCTTCTGTATTTTTACTTTTATTGCGTCTAGAAAATATAAATGTAAGTTCGATCAGGATATTACTGGTTTAGGTTTTCTCAGTCCACAAAATCCAAAAAAAAAGCCTACCTAGTTCCACAAATTCTACATATCCAAATAGTCCAAAAATCATATGTAATTTGGACCCTAAAATCCCATTTTGCTTAGACAGAATTCGGATAGAACTCTGGCCGAGTTCGGTCTGAGATTTTTGAAAATCTATTGCTTCCAAATCTGCATCCAACGTTCGTTTGCGAGATCTTAGCATCCGAACTCAGTCTGAAATCTGTTCGAGTTTGGTCCTCAAAAACACTATAAATAGAGAAGGATTTTCACATTTCTAATCACTCATTCACTCTTCTCTCTATCTATTTCTAAGTGTTTTTCAGAGATCTAAAGCTTTCACATTTCGCCTATACTACTCTTAGCCAAAGCCAGTAAACATTCTGTTCGATTTAGAGTTTTTGGTTTACAGAGTTGTAAAGAGGTTGTAAGTCAGAAAATTTCTCAGTTTTTGGAGTCGGTCGTGCACTCGTCACCAAGCACGGTGCTGTGAAGTCGGCCATGCACTTGTTGCCAAGCACGATGTTGTAAAGATACGACAAGCTCTCATTTAGCTTGCAAATAGTGGATTAACAGCGGACAAGAGTACTCGCAATTGGATTAGTCATCTCAGAGGGAAACCAATATATATCGCGGTGTTCACTGAGTTTGATCTTCTATCTCTTACTGCTATTTAATTTACTCTCTTATTCCTGCCATAACTTATAATCTGTTAATTTTTAAGTGGTAATTATTTTCTGCTGCACACGCACACACTCTATTCACCCTCCTCTAGAGGTGCTCAACGGTCCTACAGAGGCCTCTGCCATGGCTTGACGGTGATGCGACTGCAATGTCTGGAACACCGGCGGCAGTTGGCGGCCACGTGGTCGAAAATGCCAGTTGGGTCTGCGGGAGATGTGTCTACTGGAATGCCATCGGCAGTTGGCGGACGCGAGGTCGGGAAAGCCAACGATAGGGTCCGCAAGCTCTCCCTCCTCGTTGACGTGGTGTGGTTCGCCTTCAAGAATCTCCGGTTCAAGGTCTAAGACCTCGACCGCGACCCCAGGCTCATCTTCTCCTTCGTCCGCTAGGCTCTCGAGCAGCCGCTCAACTACCTCGTTGTCGACGTTCTCGAACTTCACCAAGTACTTCACACGATCGTGCTACTTCAATACCGGCGTGATGGTGATGGGCGTGCACCGGTGGCGGCGGCTCAGGCTCATCCACTGCATCGAGCAGTGGGAGGAGGAGGATTGGTGGAGTCGGAGAGGGACTCGGGGAGCCGGAACACGGAGTCATGGAGCCGGGACACTGTCAATAGATATTTTAAAAATTATTTTCTAAAACTATTTTACCAAATAGAATTTTTAGCTTTTGTTTCTTAGAACCATTATGCGGATAAAAGTAACCAAATGTAAAATCATAATCGGTATACTCAGAAAATAATTTTATAACTTAATTTCAAAAAATTATTTTCAGAACCAAATTTTAGAAAACATATCACCGTACGTCTTGGGCAGTCATATACTCCAACAAGTTTGAATTTTTACATCGGATTTGATTATCGGGTTATCAGTTAACAGGCTTCCTTCATTAAATTAACTAATTAATTAATTGATAAGTAAATAAAATAAATATAAACAAATTAATTAATTAAAAGAAAAAACGACCATCTCTGTGTCCCCCATATTTCCTTCAAACCAAAGGCAACGTCTTTTTTCTCTCTCACAGATCTCAGATTTCACAATCGCCGGCCGGTGGTTTCGGAAACCCTAACTTCTTCCTCCTCCTCTTCCTTCTCCAATGGCGGGAAGATTAGGGTTTGGATTCTCCTCCTCTTCCTCCTCCTCGAAGATGATCGTGGTGAGCACGCCGGGCCAGGAGTTCGCGCTCACCAACCTCGCCTACGTTTCCGCCGCCGATCTCCGCAAGTTCACCGAATCAAGCTCCTCCTTCGCCCTCGTCGGCGATTCCGTCGTCCTCTCCCTCCGATATCCTTTCAAAAACATTCCTTTTCAGCTCGTTAGTAATTCTTGTCAAGTAACTTTTGCACGTACACGAAAACGACAGGAGACGACACGGACACTCACATGTTTGGTGCTTCTTTTGTTTTTGGAGTGTCAGTGTCGTGTCGTGTACGTATCCGACCCGATACGACAAGGACAAGGCACCGATTTTCTGGTTTTGCTTGCTTAGTACGGAGTATACTGCAATCATGTTAAAGTTGTTTTTATTTTTTTAGTTAGCAATGTGTTTTCTTGAAATATTTTGGATTTTAATTGTAGAATGTAGTAAGATTGTAAATAGATACTCAAATATTTAAGCGACTCAAGTTCTAGTTGTTGATTAATGAATGCTGTTGTGATATATTGGAATCTCTTAGTAGAATTCTTGAGCAATTTCAGTGGCTTAGAATAGGTTTGTTAAGTTTTAATACACAGTTTGTAACTGTTGGAAACGTGGTGGGACCCGAACCAGAGTTGGCCCATGAGGTGCGATATTGGACAAGCCCATATGCCTTGAAAGAGAATTTTCGTGTAAGGCATGAACCAATCCAAATTGGCCCACCTCCTACCCGATGTGGACTAAATTACCAACTCCATTGTCACCCCCTTTTGAGAGCTCAACCAGAAGCAAGATACAATCCAACAATCTCTACCTTAGCTCGTTTCCGCTAGCCGAATAACCTTGACATCCCTGCTACCTTTGCTCGTTCCCGCTAGCTGAACGACCTTAGAACCCCTACTACCTTTTTTCGTTCCCGAATCCCGTCATACGAACAACCTTAGCACCCCTGCTACCTTTGCATGTCCCTGCCAACCGAGCAGCCAGGAGATCCAACATATTGTCATCTTGATCCGTACGACCACAAAATCAAACAGACACGTTCATCCACACCATCATTGTGTGGCAACCACATCTTCTTGCTCTTGGACGCATCAAACCCACATTTGGTCAATTCGTGTAGTTGCCTCTAACCTTAGGTATGATCCGCCTTCAGACAACCTTATAGAGGATGCTCTTACTCCACCTTGAGAAGAGCCCGTATAAACCGATTATACACATGAATGTCTGTCTCGAACCAATTAGAGCCACCCAAATCAGTTCTCATAACAACGGGCTCTAATACCACTTGTTGGAAACGTTATGTGATCTGAATCGGAGTTGGTCCATGGGGTGCGATATTGGATTGACCCATATGCCTTCAAAGGAAATTTCCATGTTAGGCCTGAACCAATCCCAATTGTCCCACCTCCTACTCGATGTGAAATTAAATTACCAACTCCATTGTCAAACGAGATACAATCCAAAAGTAACAACTGCTTTTGCTTAATTTTTACGATAAGCTAGTTCATATATGCGGCAGCTTTTGAGAGCAAGGGGAGGCTGCTTTAAGAAACTGCTAATTCTTTAGAAGCAGCAAAATACCAAAACCAGGCCTTAGTAACACTAATATGAACATCTGTCCTAATTTGGATTTACTGAAGACATCAGACTTATCAACCTCTTTGGTGCTTTGAATGACTGGAAACTAAACTTGAAATCTCATTCTGGCGATATTTAGAAACTAGGAACCACGGACACTTGAAAATAGGCGCTTTGTCTGTTACATGTCATGTCGGATACGTCACACTCCAAACTATACTAGGACACGTCAAACTTGATGTTGTGTCCTTTTGTCATATCTGTGTAGTAGTGACATCGTTGAAAGGAAACACTAGTTACCTTTTTTTTTCCCGTCCTTGATCACTTATTGTGAATTTCCTCACAAAGAAATGATTAATGGACCATTGATTGTAACAGTCATTTTTTAAAAAGCATTACGAAACCATTATGTTACTATCAGTTTGTGTTTGTGTATTGTATATGTTGTGCTACCCTGAAGTGTTCCTTAATCAATGCACACTGCTCACGATAAGATTAACGATGGACAAATTGCTTTGAACGCCATCCAGCGTCGGCATACAAAAGTTTCTGCTGGAGACCAGATATCTGTTAGCAGGTCCAATTTCTTGGCCCCTTTGTACATAATGATTTTCTTGGTTTTATGTCACCCGTCTTACTTTCTATTATTGATACTTAGATTTGTGCTGCCTGATAATTTTAACTTGGCACTGCTCACTTTGGAGTTGGATTTCGTAAAAAGGTCTAATAGAAGTGAACAAGTAAGCTTTCCTTGTATATTAAGTTTCTTCATTTTACTTGTCATTTGTATCATAGACATGCTCACTTTTTAAGCATTGAAATGCTGCGTGGTCTGGTATTCCGATGATTCTACTTTCCTTGCAGTTGGATGCCGTCGTTCTTGCTCAACAACTACGAAAAAAATTTACTGACCAGGTGTTCCATTCCTCTTACAACTTGCATTTCTTCTTCTTCTTCTTCTTCTTTCTTTTATATTCCTTAGATGTTTGGGTACCTGAGGCTTTGTTTACTTCTTGGTAACATTGGTTTAAGCAAATGAAGTTGCATATTGTTCTTTTTCAAGGTAAGCTTACATATGAGCAATTAATGCCGGTTAAAGGTTCTCACTGTTAATTAGCTTTTGCTATACCGGTTCTCAAGTTGGAGAGCAAGTGTGACAGAGTTTAGAAGTTACACTGCATAACATTGTTTTGACTCAGAGAAGGGTAGTTAGAGAGACTTTATAAGCTTTATAAGCAATATGTTAAATATATATGCTTTTGGGCGTTTTATAGATACCTGACTTTCTTGGTGAAGTTTTGTTTTCATTAACAAGTGATGATGCTAACCACATAGTATAGTCAATGGGGATTTGGAAGATTTGGCAAGTACATGAGAATAAATCTGCAAAATGCATGGAGTTGGCAGAGTTAGACTTTTTTTGTTTGTTTGTGGATATGTGGTGTTGGATACCGGACTAACTTCATGAAGTTTTGTTTTCATCGACTAGTGATGATGCTAACCACATAGTATAATGAGTGGGGATTTGGAAGATTTAGCAAGTACATTAGAATAAAGCCTGCAAAGTGCATGGAGTTAGCCAAAGATTTTACCCAGAAAAAGGATTAGATTACTTTGATACATATTCTCCTGTTGCTAGGATTTCTTCTATTAGAACCCTCCTAGCCTTAGCTTCCATTTATGACTTGCTGATCCATCAAATGGATGTAAAGACAGCATTTCTAAATGGAGATTTAGAGGAGAAAATTTATATGGTGCAACCTGAAGGTTTTATTGCTAAAGGTGAAGAAAAGAAGGTTTGTAGATTAGTAAAATCTCTTTATGGCCTAAAACAAGCTCCCAAGCAATGGCACAACAAATTTAACAAAGTCATTATAAAATTTGGTTTTGTACCAAATGAATATGACAAATGTTTGTATTCTAAAAATACAAATGAAAGCTGTGTTATTTTATGCTTGTATGTTGAAGATATCCTTATTCTAGGATCTTCACTGGAACTGATAAATAACACTAAGAATTATTTATCTAACCAGTTTGACATGAAAGACCTAGGTGAAGCAAACCTGATCCTAGGAATGCAAGTGTCCAAATGCAAAGAGGGTTATACTCTATCTTTAGCACATTCAATTGAGAAAATGCTAAGAAAGTTTGAGTATTTTGACAAGAAACCTGCCCTTACCCCTTGTGACAGTAATATTGTTCTCAAGAAGAATGAAGGATCACCTATAGAACAACATAGATATTCACAAATGATTGGATCCCTTATGTACATAACAAATAGGACCAGACCTGATATTGCATTTGCTATTGGGAGACTAAGCAGATACACTAGTAACCCAAACCAATCTCATTGGACTGCATTAGACAGAGTATTTAGATATCTTAAGGGAACTCTAGATTATAAACTTCATTATACTAGACACCATGATATCATAGAAGGTTACTCCGATGCAAATTGGATAACTGATTCACATGATGTGAAATCCACTACTGGATATGTTTTTACCCTAGCAGGAACTGCAATCTCCTGGGGATCATGTAAACAAACTATCATAGCCAGGAGTACAATGGACTCTGAAATGATAGCTTTGGATACTACCTGTACAGAAGCCGAATGGCTCAGAAATCTTATTATGCATATACCTGTTTATGTTCATCCTATTTCTGCAATTTCTATAAACTATGATAATAAATCTGTTATAGAACTACTAAAGCATGATTCTGTGAATGCTAAGATGAACAGGCACCTGCAGCTGTGTTTCAAGTCAATAAAGAGCCTATTGGGCAAATATGTGGTTCTTGACTATATAAAGTCAGAAAAGAACCTTGCAGACCACTTGACGAAGGGTTTGTCTAGGATATTGATCCTAGAATCATCGAGGGAGATGAGGTTAAGCCCATAGTATAGTCACCAGCAGTGGCAACCCAACCGAGTCTGACTGGAGATCCCAAGAAGCCGGTTCAATGGGTAGAAACAAGCTGGACTAGGTGACTATTATGGAACACTGACCTGAGATTAAATTCTCTTTAAAATAAAGGCCCAGGAGGCTGTACATGTGTACATTCATACCTCATCCCTATGGTGACAGTGTTCCTTGCGTGATATGGATAGGATGAGTTTAAACTCTTAATAAGTCCAAGCATGTTATGCAGGGTTGATTTCTATCACCAACCCTTAAGGACTTACCTATATGAGAGGTCGTGAGGGCCGCGACTATAGGACAGGGCAATCCTAGACAACTCTCATGAATGTGTAAAAGTGCGCATGGCCAACCAAACGCGCCATCCGATAGATCCAAGTACCTCTAGCGTACTATGTGTGCTATTTTTCGAGTATAGTTCAAGAAGACTGATTCAAGACGTAGTCCATCAAGCTCTTCTTTAGACAAAGACAATAGTCACTATGTGAGATTCAAGGCTGTAGTCCATCTCATTTATGCATAGTATAAAACTGTCCAGAAATTCTCTTATTCTTATTCTCCTTTTTTTTATTATCTTGGAACTTGACCTTTTGGGGGGGGGGGGATTGTTAGCTGCTGCTACTTAGGAGTGAGCAAAAGCTCAAGTTCTCCAAAAAACTATAGTCCCACATCGCCTGGAACCAAGGCACTATGAGTGCTTATATTCCTTTGAGCTTTCTTTCTTCATTAAAAGTTGTGTGTGGGAGCTCCATGGGCCACACGCGCGCGCCGCCGCCGCCGCCCGGCCCGGCTCGGTTCGGTTCGACGCGCGTAACGGGTGCGGGTACGTGTCCACATCTGCGGACGCTGAATGCCTATTCGATTTCCTCTTCGAATTCGGGCTGAGACCCTAAAACTTTTTTGCTCCTCTTTACAATTTTCTAACCGTTACCATTCTTTAATTTTTGTAACGTTTGATACAATTAATATTGTCCAGATTCATTGAACCTCATGTTACACATTTGTTTTATTGTGTAACGTTTGTAACTTTTTTTTATTGTCCTTTAATTTTCTGTCCGTTGGAGAGTACCAAACATCCTATATATTGAGATCCTTCTCATTCTTTCTTCCCTACAGGGAAAAAAAATTCCGAACCTCTCTACAAAATTTCTTCCGAAACTACACCGTTCTTCGTTGTTGCTCTGGGCAGAGCTGAGTCGGGGTCACTCTCTCCGAGTCGTGTGCGACAACGGGATTCCGGTGGAGCGGGGATTTTACCACTAGGGGCGTTCGGATTCAGTCTGCACATAGACCCGAGCTAACTCTTAGGGCAGTGCTACGTGCACGACTTTCCCGGAGGCCGGTAACCATTTTAATAATTTTATTTTATTGCAGATTTAAAAACAGAGTATAAATAAGAATTTCCAGTTGTTGCTATTCTTGTTTTTTTAATACAGAATAACGATACCGATACCTATATATATATATATATATATATATATATATATATATATATATATATATATATATATATTGGAAAAAGGTAAATTTTATTCCAAATGAAAGCCATAATCATACAACATACAGTCTGAGTGGGACTCCCACTCACTCACTCAACACTCATCTATTCTCCATAGCATTCACATCAAACTCGATATTATGGAGAATGCCAACCGGAGGCGTGACTAGTCCCTCAAAGATCCGGCGGTTTCGCTCCCGCCAAACATGCCAAATCGAAGCCGCCAGACGAACTCTGGCTATGCGGAACCAGTCCTGACCTCGACCCCTGCTATCTCATATCACCTGGATGATGTCACCAATGCAATTACTAGAGGCGCACACTCCCAATACCCGACTCTGCTCCGACCATATCTGCCATGCCAGAGTGCACTCGAAAAAGATATGCTTAATAGACTCCGGCTCCAAACAGCAAAGCACACATTTGGGGTCCGGCACTGGCACTCCGAAAGAACTCAGGCGATCCCTCGTCAGGAGGCGACCCAGAAGAAGCTTGTAAACACACAACTGCATCTTCCTGGCCAGACCCTTACACCAGACGAAATCGTAATCAGAACTCAGAGGGAAAGTGTGCCGGATAAGATTGTAGCAACTCCGGAACTGGAACTCCCCTGAGCCCGAAGATGCTCCAGTCGGCTCCCAGATCCACCGATCCGCAGACAAAGCCGGATCAATGACTGTAGACATAATGAGCCCTCCCAGCTCCTCAGTGTACCTATAAGATTCCGGCCTCCACTCTCCATCTCGTAAGATCCGACTACACGTCAGACCTCGCCTGTCCTCCGAATGAGTCGGGGATCCCCTGATGTCTAGCAACGAATGCCGATCTATCCAAGGGTCCCGCCAGAGGTTCGTACCCGACCCATCCTTCATGACCCTCCGGATAGCAGACTTGAGCACACCCCTGTGTCGCAGGACAGTCTTGAACGTGACAGAATGGTTGTTATCAAGAGAACACGTCCAAAAATTGTCCTGTTTCACGTATCTGCTGTGCATCCAGTCCGCCCAGAGAGACCTCCCGCTAATGAATCTCCAGGCCAGCTTGAGCGCTGAGGCCTCCCTGATCTCCAGCAACGGCCTGATCCCCACACCTTCCTCCTTCCTGGGACGACAGAACTGCTCCCACGAGATCGCATGCATGCCCCCCCTCCAAAGGAAATCAGCACATAGACGCTCCACTCGCCGAATAGTGGCCACCGGAAGGAGGATGGACTGTAGCCAAAAGTGGGCCACAGCCGAGATCACAGATCTGATCAGCTCTATGCGTCCGCCAAAAGACAGACCGGCTGCTTGCCAGCCTTCTACTCTCCGCTGGACATACTCTACCAGGCCCTGGCAGTCCTGATCCCGCGCATAATTGACTGTGAGGGGTACGCCTAAATAACGCACCGAAAGATCACTCCTCGCGATACCCAGGACATCAGCCCGCTCCTCCTTCTGGGAACACTGGGAGCTGAAGTATACCCGACTCTTATCCCTGTTCAGCTGGAGACCCGAGAAGGACTTCAGATCTTCCATAATACCCGCAAGCGTCTGTAACCCCATCGTCGAAGGCTGGATGAAGACCAGAAGATCATCAGCATATATAAGGAGGGTAACTGGGGGGTCCATCCTCCGAAACAGAGGTACCAGCCGTCCACGGTGCACTGCCAGGTCCATCAGACAAGAAAAGTATTCCATCACAAGCGTGAACAGGTAAGGGGACAATGGGTCACCTTGCCTAAGCCCACGGTTGCTCTGGAAGTACCCATAAGGAACGCCCTGGATGAGAATTGAGAAAGTAGGGGACGTGATGCACTCCCTGATAAACGCAACCCAGTGATCCGCGAATCCCATGGCAGACATCAGATGGCAGAGGAAGTCCCGATTGTCCATGTCATACGCCTTTCTCAGGTCCAGTTTAACACAAGCTTTCTTCCCACCAGGTCTGCTGAATCCCCTTACCATCTCATGCGCCAGGAGGCTATGCTCCGCAATCGACCTCCCCTTGATGAATGCAGCATGATTTGGAGAAACTAAGTCCTGCATGTTTCCCTCCATCCGCCGGCACATAAGGTGCGTAATTATCTTATAAAGATAATTACAACATGCAATAGGTCTGAAATCTGCCAATGCTGTCGCGCCCTCCTTCTTAGGCACCAAGGTCAAGAAAGTGTGATTCAGCTCCTTCAAAAGCTTCCCCTTAGTGAAGAACTCCTGGACCACCTCCAATACCTGAAGCTTCAGAATATTCCAATGGCGCTTGAAGAACCCACTGCTGAAGCCATCTGGACCAGGAGCCTTGTTGGGGTCCGCCATCTTGACAATAGATTCCACCTCCTCCAAAGTGACAGGGGCAAGTAGGATGCTATTCCCAAATGGAGTCACCAACCGCTTCGTAACAACCTCTGGGAACACGGACAGGTAGTCAGTCTGGAAATATAAATCAGAATAGTACCTGACAGCCTCGTCCTGTATCTCAGCCGGCGTCCCCACCAGAGTGCCATCCGCATCAAGAAGCTGGGATATGTGATTCCGATTCTGTCTAGTCCGGATAACGTCATAAAAGAACTTGGAGCACCGGTCTCCATCCTTCAGCCAGGAACATTTGGCTCGCTGAGCCGAACTAATTTCCTTCTGCAGCCTCAGAATGTTGACTTCTCCAATCAGCTCATTCTCTCTAGCCGCCAGATCTCCATTAAGCATGTCAGCTTGTAAATCCTGCTGCAAAGATCTCAACTCAGCCTCCTTTTTTTCTAGTGTGGTCTTGGGCAACCCCTGCACCCAATTCCTGAGAGCTCTCTTCATGGCCTTAAGGCGACGAACCAATCGGAATTGAGCCGTCCCCTCCTGACCGCTAGATAGCCCCTCTGCGACAGCCTCTAGGTAGCCCTCCGAGAGATACCAATTGTTGTTATACCTGAACGGACGGGACTTCCCAAAAGATCGAGCAAAGAAGCCAACCCTGATGGGGGAGTGATCGCTCGTCCCAGCTGCCAGACCCTCAGCCGAAGAGTTGGAGAAGTGACGGAACCACTCCCCGTTGCCCAGAGCTCGATCAAGCTGACAAGCAACCCTGTTGTGAGTTGCTTTGTTGTGCCAAGTCCAGATGAAGCCTGAGCGAGACAGTTCCCTAAGCCCCGCAAGCAGGAGGCATCTCTGAAAATCATAAATGATAGAGTCTGGAACCGGACGACCACCCAGCTTCTCCCCATGATGCATAAGAGCGTTGAAGTCCCCGATCAAGAGAAGAGGAAGACACGACGACTCGACAACAGCGGAAACACGAGAGATGTCGCTCCATAGTGACTCCTTTCTCCTTCTGTCATTGTGGCCGTAGACTGCCCCAAGCAAGAACCGGAAGCCACCCTTGTTCACGAAGGAGATGGCAATCAACTGCTCCGTCATCAAGATCAAATCACCATCCCAACTCTTCGAGTTCCAGCGAACCCAAATCCTGGCCATGTCACATAGGGCCAGGTTGTGCAACTGGGCCCAATGAGAAGGGGTCCGCCGAGTAAGGGTCTTCTCCCCTTTGATCTTGGATTCTAAAATAACAGAAATGTCACACTGCTCTCTGTGGAGAACCCCACAAATCTCTCTCCACCTCCCTAGCGAACACGCCCCCCTCACATTCCAGGCGATAATGGCCATTAATTAATGAGAGGTGGGGTCCCCTGTGAAACTCCCGGTACGGCACCTGGGGAAGGAGCCGCAACCGTCGCTAAAGAATCCTCCTCCATCCCGGTCGGAGCTGCCTGTAGGGGAGCAACCTGAGATAGAACCAACGCCCAGGCAGGGTTGTCAACACACACCGCCTCCTCTCTGTCTGTGGTATGTCCCACCTCCATGGCGGGTCCATCTCTCAATATGCCGACAACACGCCTCTTCCTACAGTAGACCTGCCCTCCAGACGATCCGCCCCCCCTCGTGCCTCAATCTCCGACTCCACCATACCTCTAGTAACTATACTACTCTGCGCCTGGCCAGTGGACTTGGCCCCACCCTTGGGAACAAGCTGAGTAGATACAACGAGGCTCAAACCGCCATCACTCATAGGATGAGTATCCTCCCCCGCCAAGACCTCCTCTCCGCTCTCATCTCTGACATCCATATCACAAGGGACATCTGGGGCCACCCTAGGGGGGATAATCGGGACCGCCGGAGGTCCAACCTCCGAACAGGCACTGGCTAGATGCCTGAAGCAGGAACATCGAGAACAGGTAGGTGGAACCCATTCATACTCCACCTTCTGGGTAAGCACCTCTCCAGAAGGAATCACATATTCCACCGTCTTTGGGAGCTCTCCCCCTGTCCGAATCTCCACAAAGATCCTCGCATACATCAACCGCGTCCGGAAAGCAGTAGGATCATCTGCCTTGATCGGGGTGCCCACCAAACTGGCCAGTCGCATCAACAGGGGTATGCTCCAGAACCGGACCGGGAACTCAGAGAATCGAATCCATACTGGAATGGCATTCAGAACCTTCCTCTCACATCTCAGCTCCGGAGTCCACTCCTTGAGGATGATCAGTCGGCCGTCGAACGTCCAGGGACCGCCTTGGAGGATCCTAGCGACATCCTCCGCCAGTCCGAACTTCACATAATAGAAGCCATTCTCACGGGGAAAAAACTCCATACTCCCCTTAGGTTGCCAGACTCGCGCTGCATAGCCCCTGATCTGGCCATAAAAAGGCTTATTGCCCAAGACATACAGGACGAGGGTATTTTTTCAGTATGCTGTCACCTTTTGGATCTTCTCCGCCGGGAACGATGCCCTGAAACCCTTTCCTGCCTTAATCGGCGGAACGTACTCCATCGATGTAGGGGATTTTGGTCCTATAGGTTTGCAGATCTCAGCCCAGGACCGTCCAGCAGGCCGAGGGGTCGTCCCAAGAGGCCTCGGGGCAATCACCGGGCGGGGAGTCCCAGACTCCTGAACTTCCAGATCCACCACTTTGCTTTTTCCCTTCGCCGTCGCGGTTGCCTTAGGCCGCCAACCCACCGATCCCCCAGCAGACATCCCCTGACCTCGGCCAGATGACCGAGTCCCTGACCCGTTCTGACGGCTAACATGGAGGCGATCCCTAACCTGACCCTGTCCGCCACCCATCTTCCCTCCGGACTTCGCCACTCGACGACGTGTAACCGTCGTCCATCCTCCCCCCTCCGTTTGGTTCCCCAGCGATCCGGAGCCTGATCCGAATTGGAAGTTCGAATCTATGGAGCCACCCCGCAGCGAGATCGGCCCCCCGGACCCCTCATGAAGGGTGCCCGACCCCCCTTTCGAAGAACCCCCCCCCCTCCGCCTGGGGGGGTCGTCACCGACCCAGGGGGGTCCGCCCGACCCCCCCCGCTCTCCCGCCCCCTCCCCCCCCCCCCCCCCACCCACCGCCTGGGGGGGAACTTTCGCGCGCGTCGGCGACAGGGGGTCCGCCCGACCCCCCTGGTCCCGCTCCCGCCCCCCCCCCCCCCCAAGCGCCGGAGGGGGAGCCGCCCGCCTTGCTCGTCGGCCTGGCGCCGCCGGCCAGGGGGTCCGGCGGTCGCGGAGGCGGCCCGCCCAAAGCCCTAGCCCGTTCGCCCGAGGGAACGCTCGCAGCAGCCATTCTTTTTTCTATTATTACCTATATATATATATATATATATATATATATATATATATATAAAACAAGACCTAAAAATCAGGTTGGTGGGTTCGAATCCTGCTGGGCTCACTATGCCCTTAAATATTAAAAGGGAGATAAATCGGACTATTTAGGTAGCGGCTAATTAATAGCCGAACCTGGAGGAACGGTCTACTTGGATTGCGGGTCGTTGGTCGTGTGTCTGACTAGCGGTCGGTTAGAGTAGAGCTACGATAGGAGATCAGGTGGAACATGAAAAGATGCATCATACACAAAAATCGAGGATTGGTGTGCAAAAGAAAAGACCGGACCCTATGCCAGGGTGATGTAATAAGACCTGGACTTAGCCCGGTTGACTATTCGACTATTGTTTCTTAGTTTATCTTAGGCAATGTCCTTTGTAACATTAGCAATGCCACATCGTTCGTTACAGTTTAAATCTAAGTTCGTTAGGCCTCCCCTACCTGTACCAACTTCTTTAACTAATATCCTACCGTTCCCATGTACTGGTCTTCGTTGCATGTGTCCTAAGCACTTGTGACAATTTTCTCTCATCGTATCCTCAATTGGCACCCGATCCATAAATAATTTGCTTTTATTACCATACGATAAGCTCATTTCTTATGTTATCTTCCAACTTATTGCCACTTGATCATCTTAGTATTATCAGTTTGGCTACGCTCAATTTTTGGACATATTTAATTACCTAAAACCTGATCCATGAGTCATGGCTGGTCCTAGCTGTCTAATATATATATATATATATATATATATATATATATATATATATATATATATATATATATATTTTTGGAAAAAGGGTAAATTTTATTCCATCATCTCAATAAGGTTACAACATAGAGATACAATCCCGGCTCAGGGGGACATTACTAGTACATCCGACTCAATGTTATGAAGTATGCCCACCAGTGGGGTGGATAGTCCCTCATAGATGCGCCGGTTCCTCTCCCGCCAGACATGCCAAACTGATGCAGCAAGTCTCAATCTAGCACGCCTAGCCCAGTTCTACTCCTTGCCCCTGCAATCACCAATCCACTTAAGGATTTCTCTGAAGTCACGCTCCCTTCCAACCCCTCCCAAGTGTCTCCGGCTCTGCTCTGCCCAGATGCTCCACGCCACATGGCACTGAAAGAACAGGTGTCCAATGGATTCAGTCTCTGTCTCACATAAAACACACTTAGGGTCTGGGACAGAAACCCCGAACCGAAGCAATCTGTCCCGAGTAAGTAACCGGCCCAGCACCAGTTTGTATGCAGACAATTGCATTTGCCTGGCAAGCCCTTTCCCCCAGACAAAGTCGTACTCCTCAATATCATCGAAGTGAGTGCGGACAAGGTCGTAGCAGCTGCTAAATCGGAACTCCCCTGCACCCTCCGAGCGGCCGGGAGGGGCCCAAATCCAGACATCAGACAGTGCCGTCGGAGTGATCTGCACCTGTCTGATCTCCTCCCCTAACGGAGCAGTGAAACGATACGCCTCTGGCCTCCAGACCCCACCACGGATGATGTGCCTACAAGTCAGACCTCTGTATGCCACGCCGTCCCTCTGGGGACCCAGAATCTCCAGGAGAGACTGGCCTGAGATCCACGGATCGAGCCATAGATCCGTCTCCCCTCCCTCCCTCATCCTCCTCCGCATAGCCGTCCGAAGAACAGGTCGGTTCCTCAGGATATGCTTGAAAGATACAGAGAAGTTGTTGTCAATTTCACATACCCAGAAGTTCCTGCCCCGGAGATACCGACTAGTCATCCAGGCCGACCATAGAGAATCACCCTGAAGGAACCTCCATGCCAGCTTGATCCCCGCCGCCTCCCGGACAGAAACAAGTGAGCGCAGACCCACACCTCCCTCTTTCCTGGGCCGACAGAGCTGCTCCCAAGAGATGGCATGGATCCCCCCATGCCAAATGAACTTGGCACATATGCCCTCTATCTTTCTGATAGTAGCCAAAGGAACCATAATCGATTGGAGCCAGAACAGAGCAATAGCAGAGATAACTGAGCGCACCAGCTCAATACGCCCTCCAAACGATAGGCCAGCCGCCTGCCAACCCTCAACCCTCCTCTGTGCAAAATCCACCAGACTCTGACAATCACGATCCTTCGCGTAGTTGACGGAAAGGGGCACCCCCAGATATTTTACCGGTAGGTCCCCCTTTTCCACCCCAAGCTCCAAGGCCCGCTCCTCCTTCAAAGTGCAAGAGCTGCTGAAGTAGACTTTGCTCTTGTCCCTGTTTAACCGAAGGCCCGATAGCTGTCCGAACTCCTCCATCACTGCCGCAAGCTCCCTCATCCCTCGCATGGAAGGCCTCAACAGGACCAAAAGGTCATCAGCATAAATGAGATGAGAGACCACCGGAGAGACCCTACTGTATATCGGTACAATCCTCTCCCGATGTACCGCGATGTCCATCAAACATGTGAAATACTCCATCACAAGGGTGAATAGGTAGGGGGAAAACGGGTATATATATATATATATATATATATATATATATATATATATATATATATATATATAGAGAGAGAGAGAGAGAGAGAGAGAGAGAGAGAGAGAGAGAGAGAGAGAGGGTGCTATCAGCAACATAGTCACATGTTGGTGTTGGAAAAAAATTGATGAGGCTGAAAAGTTTGGAATCCGGCAGCTAGTCCCCTCTTTCTGTCTCTCCTGTACAAATTTACAATGACCAGTCTCTTTCTCTCCAAATTTCTAATGATCAGCGGCATCAGCCTCTCTCTCTCTCTCTCTCTCTCTCTCTCTCTCCATATTTCTAGTGACCAACCATCCCCGTAGAGGATTGATCTGAATAGTGGCCTAGGACCAAGGCAGGTGGACCATTATCCTGAGAGAATTTTCATCAGAAGGGTCTCTTGCTTTCCACACAGGTACAAACATTGCAGAGACGAGAGAGATTGACAAGACTTTGAGCTATTTTTAAGTTAAATGACTACCGAGGTTGTGTTTTATTTGAAAATATTATGGAATAATTCACGAAATTTGTGAATTTGCGAGTTAGTTGCGAATAGATTCGTTTTCCTCTTCATTCTTGAATTATTCAAAACTTTTACAAAAGCAAATAACAAATTTTATTACCATGATTAGTAGGATTTGAATTCAAATCCTATTAGTTGCAAAATACATCTTATTACCATTTATACTGAAAATCTATTATGCTAGAAATGATCCATATCATTTAAATAGTTGAAGACGGAAACATATATCATTTGCAAATGTTATCCATGCATCAATTGTAGGAGTGGTTAAAATAGTGAACTAAATGTTTAAGACATTTCTGTTTGAATCAAACTTTTTGATTTATGATATATATGTGAAAAATTCCATATACCAACTTTTAGTGGACTTGAACATTCTATACCATTGATCTATAAAACTTTCTGTAAAAAGAGTTCATTTATTAGCTCCTTGATGAATAAGCAAAAGAACTGCAAATTACATAGTTTTTAGCTTGTATTTATGTCATGGACTTCAAATTGGACCATATGCTATATATATATATATATATATATATATATATATATATATATATATATATATATGGGAGCGGATCAAAAGCCCCCCTTAGAAAACACCCTAAAAACTCCCTCACTCTAATTCGTAATATTAATGTTAATATTAATGTTAATATTAATGTTAATGTTAATATTAATTTTTTTATTTATATATTAATGTTAATGTTAATATTAATGTTAATGTTAATGTTAATATTAATTTTAATGTTAAGTTTAATGTTAATTTTAGTATTTAATGTTAATATTAACATTAACATTAACATTAATATTAACATTAACATTAATATTACGAATTAGAGTGAGGGAGGTTTTTAGGGGGTTTTCTAAGGGGGGCTTTTGATCTGCTTCCTATATATATATATATATATATATATATATATATATATATTTTGGAAAAAGGATAAATTTTATTCCAAAAGCAATGCAATAATCTTACAACATACAATCAAAGTGGGACTCCCACTCTTCAATTCTCCATAGCATTAACATCAAATTCTATGTTATGGAGAATGCCTACCGGAGGGGTGACCAGCCCCTCAAATATCCGGCGGTTTCGTTCCCGCCATATATGCCAAAGTGTGGCCGCCAGTCGAACTCTGGCGGTCCGAAACCAGTCCTGCCCTCTACCTCTGCTGTCCCGGAGCACAGTGATGATGTCCCCAATTTCCTTCCCGGAATCACATCCTCCCAACACTCTACTCTGCTCAGACCAGATCTGCCATGCCAGGGCACACTCGAAGAAAATGTGCCCTATAGATTCATTCTCCATATTGCAAAACATACACTTGGGATCTGGGACCGACACTCCAAACGAACTCAGACGATCCCTAGTCAGAAGACGGCCCAGTAGGAGCTTGTAGATACAAAGCTGCATCTTCCTGGCCAGACCCTTGCACCATACGAACTCGTAGTCAGAATTCTAAGAAAATGTGCGCCGGATGAGGTTGTAGCAGCTCCGGAATTGGAACTCCCCAGTTCCCGGAGTTGCTCCTGTTGGCTCCAAAATCCACCGATCAGCAGGCAAGTCCGGATCAATGGCAATAGTACTAATGATCCCACCTAGCTCCTCGGTAAACCGATAAGACTCCGGCCTCCACTCCCCGTCGCGTATGATATGACTACACGTCAGCCCATGCCTATATATATATATATATATTTTTTTTTTTTGGAAAAAGGTAATTCCATTGATAGAGCGAAGAAAAAATACAATCGCGGTCTAATTAGACATGCTGTACAGAAATCAGTCTTAGATCATACTCAATATTGTTAAGTAATCCTATCATGGGGGTATTCAACCCCTCAAATATACGGTTATTCCGCTCTTTCCAGATATGTCATACACTCGCAGCAAGCCGCATTCGAGCTTCTGTTCCCCAGCTGGCTTCTCTGCCCCGTACGTTCTTGATGCTGTCTATAACTGAATGTAGATCCCGTTCTCCCCCAGCAGCCAATCCCAACTTACCTTTCTGATGCTCCCACACTGCCCAAGCACCCGGACACTGAAAGAAGAGATGCGATATGCTCTCATTTCCTCCCGCACATAGGATGCACAACTGATTATCCGCTGTGACCCCGAACCTCCTCAGTCTATCCCGAGTGAGGAGCCTCCCAAGCATATATATATATATATATATATATATATATATATATATATATATATATATATATATATATATATATATATATATATATATATTGAAAGAGGTAATTGTGTTATAGACTCCTGGTCCGAAGAAAAAAACTCGGCCCGAAGGCCCGTACCTCCAACGCACTTGTATCGCATCCGCAACTGGCCTGCCCTCACATTAATTCCTTCACAGGAAATTAAATGTGCTTCCCGTTGCTCGAACCTACAACCTCGGGGGGGGGGGGGGGGGGGGGGCGGTTATGCCTACTATATATATATATATATATATATATATATATATATATATATAGCCAATGACCCCTACTGGTAATGGTGAGGCATGCGGCCCGAGTGGTCAGGAGATCGATTTCCAGTGGGAGCATTCGACACAATTACCATTTCCATATAATATATATATATATATATATATATATATATATATATATATATATATATAAAAGAGATGGGAGCGGAGAGAACTGGCGACACGGGAGCGAAGCTAGGGCTTCCGCGCGGACCGCCCCTGCGGCCGCCGGACCCCCTGGCAGGCGGCATGCGACCCTCGGCCAAGGCGGGCGGCCCTTCCCCCGACGGTGGGGGGGGATCACGAACGGGGGGTCGGGCTGACCCCCCGCCTCCGGCGAACGTTCGATCTCCCCCCCAGGCGGTGGGGGGGGGACGGGAGTTAGGGGGGGGGGGTCGGGTGGACCCCCTGGGAGGTCGACGACCCCCCCCAGGCGGAGGGAGGGGGGCGGGTTCTTTGGGAGAGGGGTCGGGTGTTCCCCAATCGGTATCCGGGGGGTCGACCTCGATGCGGGGTGGCCTATCGATCTGAACTTTAAATTCGGAGCGGGGTCAGGATCGAAGGGGAGCCAAACGGAGGAAGGTGGTTGACGACGGTTACGCGCCGTCGCCGGGCGAAGTCCGGAGGGAAGATGGGAGGCGGACAGGGGCAGGTCAGGGATCGCCCTGATAGCCGTCAGAACGGGTCAGGGTCCCGGTCATCTGGCCGGGGTCAGGGGATGTCTGCTGGGAGATTGGTGGGTTGGCGGCCCAAAGCGACCGCGGCGGCCAAGGGGAAAAGCAAGATGGTGGATCTGGATTGTCAGGGATCTGGGACTCCTCGTCCGGTGGTTGCCCCGAGGCCTATTGGGTCGTCCCCTCGGCCTGCTGGGAGGTCCTGGGCTGAGATATGTAAACCTGTGGGGTCGAAAACACCCACATCGATGGAGTACGTTCCGCCGATCAAGGCAGGGAGGGGTTTCCGGGCCTCGTTTCCTGCGGAGGAGATCCAGAAGGTGACGGCTTACTGGGAGAATACCCTCGTCTTGTATGTTTTGGGCAACAAGCCTTTCTACGGGCAGATCCGGGGCTATGCAGCGCGTGTCTGGCAGCCGAAGGGGAGTATGGAGTTCTTTGCTCGTGAGAACGGCTTCTACTATGTGAAGTTCGGACTGGCGGAGGATGTCGCTAGGATCCTCCAAGGCGGCCCCTGGACATTCGACGGCCGACTAATCATTCTCAAGGAATGGACTCCGGAACTGCGATGTGAGAGGGAAGTTCTGAATGCCATCCCAGTATGGATTCGATTCCCTGAGTTCCCGGTCCGATTTTGGAGCATACCTTTGTTGATGCGGCTGGCCAGCTTGGTGGGCACCCCGATCAAGGCAGATGAAGCTACTGCTTTTCGGACGCGGTTGATGTACGCGAGGATCTTTGTGGAGATTCGGGCAGGGGGAGCTCCCAAAGACGGTGGAATATGAGATTTCTTCTGGAGAGGTGCTTACCCAGAAGGTGGAGTATGAATGGGTTCCACCTACCTGTTTTCGATGTTCCTGCTTCGGACATCTGGCTAGTGCCTGTTCGGAGGTTGGACCTCTGGCAGACCCTATTATCCCTTCTAGTGCGGTTCCAGAAGCCCCCTGTGATATGGATTTCAGAGATGATAGCGGAGAGGAGGTCTTGGAAGGGGAGGATACTCATCCTGTGAGTGATGGCAGTTTGAGCCTCGTTGTATCTACTCAGCTTGCATCCACGGGTGGGGCCAAGACCACTTGTCAGGGGATGAGTAATATAGTTACTAGAGGTATGGTGGCGTCGGCGACTGAGGCACGAGGGGAGGGCGGATCGTCAGGAGGGCAGGTCTACTGTAGGAAGAGACGTGCTGTCGGCCTATTGAGAGATGGACCCTCTACGGTGGTGGGACATACTACAGACAGAGAGGAGGCGGTGTGTGTTGACAACCCTGCCTGGGCGTTGGTTCTATCTCAGGTTGCTCTCCAACAGGCGGCTCCTACTGGGATGGAGGAGGATTCTTTAGCGACGGATGCATCTCCTTCCCCAGGTGTCAATCCGGGAGTTTCACAGGGGACCCCACCTCTCATTAATTAATGGCCATTATCGTTTGGAATGTGAGGGGGACGTATTCGCTAGGGAGGTGGAGAGAGATTTGTGGGATGCTCCATAAAGAGAAATGTGACATTTCTGTTCTATTAGAATCCAAGATCAAAGGAAAGAAGACTCTTACTCGGCGGACCCCTTCTCATTGGGCCCAACTGCACAACTTGGCTCTCTGTGACATGGCCAGGATTTGGGTTCGCTGAAACTTGAAGAGTTGGGATGGTGATTTGATCTTGATGACGGAGCAGTTGATTGCCATCTCTTTCGTGAACAAGGGTGGCTTCCGGTTCTTACTGGGGGCTGTCTACGGTCACAATGACAGAAGGAGACGGGAATCCTTCTGGAGCGACATCTCCTGTGTTTCATCTGTTGCTGACTCGTCAAGCCTTCCTCTTCTCTTGATCGGGGACTTCAATGCCCTACTGCACCAAGGGGAGAAGCTCGGTGATCGCCCGGTTCCAGATTCTATCATTTATGATTTCCAGAGATGCCTCCTGCTTGCGGGGCTTCGGGGTTTGTCTCGTTCAGGCTTCATCTGGACTTGGCACAACAAAGCAACTCTTAACAGGGTTGCTTGTCAGCTTGATCGAGCTCTGGGCAACGGGGAGTGGTTCTGTCACTTTCCCAATTCTTCGGCTGAGGGTCTGGCTGCTGGGACGAGCGATCATTCCCCAATCCGGGTTGGCTTCACTGCTCGGTCTCTTGGGAAGTCCTGTCCGTTCAGGTACAACAACAGTTGGTATCTCTCGAAGGGCTACCTGGAGGCTGTCACGGAGGGGCTCACTAGCGGTCAGGAGAGGACGGCTCAATTCCGATTGGTTCGTCGTCTCAAGGCCACGAAGAGAGCCCTTAGGAGTTGGGTGAAGGGGTTGCCCAAGTCCACCTTGAAAGATAAGGAAGTGGAGTTGCGGACCTTGCAGCAGGATTTGCAAGCTGACGTGCTTAATGGGGACCTGGCGGCTAGAGAGAAGGAGCTGATTGGAGAAGTCAACATTCTGAGGCTGCAGAAGGAGATTAGCTCGGCCCAGCGAGCCAAATGTTCCTGGCTGAAGGATGGCGATCGTTGCTCTAAGTTCTTTTATGATGTTATCCGGACCAGACAGAATAGGAACCACATCTCCCAGCTTCTCGATGTGGATGGCACTCTGGTGGGGACACCGGCTGAGATCCAGGACGAGGCTGTCAGGTATTACTCTGAGTTATATTTCCAGACTGACTACCTTTCCGTGTTCCCAGAGGTTGTTACGAAGAGATTGGTGACTCCATATGGAAATAACATTCTTCTTGCCCCTGTTACATTGGAGGAGGTGGAATCTATTGTCAAAGTGGCGGATCCCAACAAGGCTCCTGGTCCGGATGGTTTCAGCAGTGGTTTCTTTAAACGCCATTGGGACACTTTGAAGTATCAGGTCGTGGAGGTGGTCCAGGAATTCTTCACCAAAGGGAAGCTTCTGAAAGAACTGAATCACACTTTCCTGACCTTGGTGCCGAAGAAGGAGGGAGCGACAGCACTGGCGGACTTCAGACCTATTACGTGTTGTAATTATCTTTATAAGATAATTACGCACCTTATGTGCCGGCGGATGGAGAAGATCATGCAGGACCTGGTTTTCTCGAATCAGGCTGCGTTCATCAAAGGGAGGTCGATCGCAGAACACAGTCTCCTGGCACACGAGATGGTGAGGGGATTTAGCAGACCCGGAGGGGAGAAAGCTTGTGTTAAATTGGACCTGAGGAAAGCGTATGACATGGTGAATCGTGACTTCCTCTGCCATCTGATGACCGCCATGGGTTTCTTGTTTGATGGATCTGGCAGTGCACCGTGGACGGCTGGTACCTTTGTTTCGGAGGATGGTCCCCCCAGTTACCCACCTTATTTATGCTGATGATCTGCTTGTCTTCATCCAGCCTTCGACGGAGGGGTTGCAGACGCTTGCGACTATTATGGAAGATTTGAAGTCCTTTTCGGGTCTCCAGATGAACAGGGATAAGAGTAGGGTCTACTTCAGCTCCTTGTGCCCCCGGAAGGAGGAGCGGACTGATGTGCTAGGTATTGCGAGGAGTGATCTTCCGGTGCGATACTTAGGAGTGCCTCTCACTGTGAATTATGCTCGAGATCAGGATTGCCATAGTCTGGTGGAGTATGTCCAGAGGAGAGTGGAAGGTTGGCAAGCAGCAGGTCTGTCTTTTGGCGGTCGCATTGAGTTGGTCAGATCGGTGATCACGGCTGTGGCCCAATTTTGGCTGCAGTCCATCCTCCTACCTGTGGCCACCATTCGGCGAGTGGAGCGACTATGTGCCGATTTCATTTGGAGGGGAGGTATGCATGCGATCTCTTGGGACCAGCTTTGTCGGCCAAGGAAGGAGGGTGGAGTGGGACTCAGACCGTTGCGGGAGATTAGGGAGGCTTCTGCGCTCAAGCTGGCCTGGAGATTCTTCAGCGGGGGATCCCTCTGGGTGGACTGGATGCACAGCAGATACGTGAAGCAGGGCAGTTTTTGGACGTGTTCTTCTGACAACAACCATTCAGTCACGTTCAAGACTGTCTTGAGACACAGGAGAGTGCTCAAGTCTGCTATCAGGAGGATCATGAAGGACGGGTCGGGTACGGACCTATGGCGGGATCCTTGGATAGATCGACGTTCGCTGTTGGACATCAGAGGAGCTCCGACCCATCAGGAGGACAGGCGTGGTCTGTCTTGCAGTCGCATCATTCGTTATGGGGAGTGGAGGCCGGACTCTTATCTGTTCACTGAGGAGCTGGATGGGAGCATTTTGTCTACTGTCATTGATCCGACTTTGCCTGCGGATCGGTGGATTTGGGAGCCGTCTGGAGCTTCTACAGGGACTGGGGAGTTCCAATTCCGTAGCTGCTACAACCTTATTCGGCGAGCTTTTCCGTTGAGTTCTGATTATGAGTTCGTTTGGTGCAAGGGTCTGGCCAGGAAGATGCAGTTATGTGTTTACAAGCTGCTACTGGGCCGTCTCTTGACGAGAGATCGCCTGAGTTCGTTTGGTGTGCCGGTTCCGGATCCCAAATGTGTGCTTTGCGGTTTGGAGCCTGAATCTATAAAGCATATCTTCTTCGAGTGCACTCTGGCATGGCAGATCTGGATGGAGCAGAGTCGGGTATTGGGTGTGTCCGCCTCCGGGAAATGTGTTGGGGACATCATCACGGTGATCCGAGATAGCAGGGGTAAAGGGCAGGACTGGTTCCGAACAGCCAGAGTTCGTCTGGCTGCTGCGGTTTGGCATGTATGGCGGGAGCGAAACCGTCGGATCTTTGAGGGGCTGGTCACCCCTCCAGTTGGCATTCTCCATAACATCGAGTTTGATGTTAATGCTATGGAGAAGTGATGAGTGCTGAGTGGGAGTCCCACTCTGTTTGTATGTTGTATGATTATGGCTTTTCATTTGGAATAAAATTCACCTTTTTTCAAAAAATAAATAAATAAATAAATAAATAAATAAATATATATATATATATATATATATATATATATATATATATATATATATATAGTTATTATGCAGTGGATATACTGACATAGTAGTAGCTGAGAACCAAATCTTTTTGATACACCTCTTATATATATATATATATATATATATATATATATATATAATCATAAAATTGTTATTATGCAATGGATATACTGACATAGTGGTAGCTGATAACCAAATCTTTTTGATACCCCTCTTAGATTAGTCATGCAAAAAATGGCATGATCCTTTGGAAAGTATTAGTAAACTTTGTGCCTTGTCTCCCTCCCTTGTACTGCCTCTATCTTATGATCAACTTGTCTTTTCATTGTAAGTGTTAATTGATGCAACTTACAGCAGAAAGTACTTTGGCATGCAGGTTATGACAGTAGGCCAGAGAGTGTCGTTTGAATTCTGTGGAACAAACTATCTTTTTACAGTTAATCAAGCAATGGTAGAAGGTGAGGAGAATTCCAAGGGTTTGGAGAGAGGAATTATCACGAAGGATACATATATTGTATTTGAAGCTACCCCAAACTCAGGGATTAAGGTAAAAAATGCTCATCTTCTGTCCGCTTGTATTTATCAATCTTAAAATCTGTTCTGCAGTTGTAGCCTATAGAGACGAGGCAACTTTCCCTTTTTGGGTTTTGTAGAAGAAACTAGTTTCTAGTAGAAAAACCTGCTCGTTTGCTAGAATATGTATAATCGAAAGTCGAGGCACATACCGATATTGCCGCAATTAGTAATTACAAAGTGGACAGTTTAAAGGTCCGCAATGGCCTGAGAGTTTTGGGACCCAACAATCATAAACAATTGTCATTGGTTTCCATAAGTTTTCACTAGTCGTTTGGATGGAAAGTAATATGGTGTCTCCACTACCCATTTGGATGGAAATTAAGTTGGATTGAAGCTTTCATTGTGATTGGAAACACAAAAACATTTGGAAATTATTCTTCTGAATCTCTGATACTGCCCTAGATTGCAACATGAACTTTGTATTCCCAAACGCCAGTATGGCTCATCTGTGGTGAATGCCAATTATTTCTGTAATAGATTAATCTTGATCTGTGATGCGGTTAATTCTTATGCAGATAATTAATCAGCGTGAAGCCACCAGCAGCAATATTTTTAGACAAAAAGAATTTAATCTTCAAAAGCTGGGGATAGGAGGACTTGGTGAAGAATTCACAGACATCTTCCGAAGAGCATTTGCTTCTCGAGTCTTCCCTCCTCATGTTACTAACAAGTAATGTCCATTTTATTTTAGTTGAATAACTTAGAAGTTCCTATGTTTTAACGTATATTATGTAATAGTGAGACATTTGCTGATAGTTATGCCCTTGCAGATTGGGTATCAAGCATGTCAAGGGGATGTTGCTTTATGGGCCTCCTGGTACTGGCAAGACTCTTATGGCTCGCCAGATAGGGAAATTGTTAAATGGAAGGGAACCAAAGGTTTGTTCAAATAGTAGAATAGTTTCTCGTGCTTGTTGGTCAAATGAACATGTTAACTTAGCTGGTTCTCTAGGTCTTTCCTCGAATCGTGGTGTTAATAATTTATCTTTCATTTTCTCTGTGTAATGTTGAAATTTTTTGCATGCTTATTTATGCTTATGACATTTTTCTTATTATTTATGAATATACTTTTCTACAGATTGTTAATGGACCTGAAGTCCTAAGCAAATTTGTTGGTGAGACTGAGAAAAATGTGAGAGATTTATTTGCTGATGCCGAAAATGACCAGAGGGCTCGAGGTATGCAGTTTGTTTTAGAACCTCAGATGTGCCCTATGCAAAGTACCCTGTGGTAGTTTCCCAATATTGAATCTTTCCAACTTGTTTTTCAGGTGATGAGAGTGACTTGCATGTTATCATATTTGATGAAATTGATGCTATATGTAAGGTATGAACCCCACTAGATACAGAGACAACCCCTGGAATATATCTGGCATTATAGTCATAAAGCATGAATCTTAGTCCTTTTTAGGAAAATTATTTCGGAGTTATATCATGAGCGTCCATGTAAATCAATTGAAGTAGATACAAACTTCAGTGATTTTGCGCGGAATTTTCTTTCAACTATGCTATATCTGTAATATACCCTGCTCTATTTATTCAATTTTTAGTTTATTATGGATGATTGAGGGCATGTCACTTGTAGGGGTGAGTATTCGGTTTATTCGGTTCAAACCGAACCGAATAAGCAAAAACCGAATTGGACCGAAACCGAATAAGCAAAACCGAAACCGAACCGAATTGGTCAATAACCGAACCGAATCGAATTAAATCGGTTCGGTTTTCGGTTTATTCGGTTTTTGGATTTTTTTTTTGTTAATATATATAATAACTATATATACCTAGATATATTTATTATATACCTATAGTATATACCTATATATATTTAGTATATACCTATAATATATATATATATATATATATATATATATATATATATATATATATATGAGGAAGGATCAAGATCTCCGCACTTTTTGCATCCCCATGCATCCCCCCTATTTGCACCGTTGGATGGTGCTTTAAGTCATCTAATCTTAACCGTTGATTTACCAATGGTTAAGATTAGATGACTTAAAGCACATCCAACGGATGTGAACATGGGGATGCATGGGGATACAAAAATTGTGGGGATGCCTATCCTTCCTCTCTCTCTCTCTATATATATATATATATATTTTTTTTTTCCTCTCTCTCTCTCTCTCTATATATATATATATATATATATATATATATATATATATATATATAAACTAAATTTTCTTATTCGGTTTTCGGACCGAAACCCAAAACCGAAACCGAATAAGAAAATCTAGTATTTTCAATACTGAAACCGAACCGATTTTTTTTAAAACCGAACCGAATCTCTTATTCGGTTCGGTTTTCGGTTCAAAACCGAATAATGCTCACCCCTAGTCACTTGTTGAGGGGTCGAGGAGATGATATAGGTGGGACCACTAAAAGTGATTTTTTTTAATCTTGGCCATGTATCTTTACTAAATACTGTCAACTTTTACTTTTACACAGGCCATCTGTGTATGTATAAATGTAACTCATTTATAGACCTCATGACCTCATGCTGTACGTAAATTTGTTGAACGGAATTCCATGTTCAGCCCTTAGTACTCCCTATTTTTTGGAAGTTGGAAGTTCAATGAGCTTTGGTGTCCTAATCATCTTCCTTGTTGCCCTGATTTGTTGATCCTGTACAGTATAACAAGATTTAGAGAAAGAACATTACTTTTTATTTTATTTTATCAACCACTCCACTTGGCGCTGCAAGCCCTGTCAAGGTTTTTAAATTTGTGGCTATTAAACCCTCTTTACTTGCTTCTTAACATTCTTCTGAAGCTCTGAATTTCTATGCCATACTTTTTAGACAATTTGTTCTGTTCATTTCTCCTCCATCTACAGTTCGTATATATGGTCTTGATTCAGCAGGCATCTCCCTGAGAAACCAAGGATAGTCTTTTTACCAGCACATATAGCACACCTTCAAGTCTTACTACCAACTATTTGGGGGTATTCTTTATGCATATTGTAGCCAATTATTCCAAGAGAAAAACAACTGCCACCATATTGATTGAGACTACCACAACCTCATCCTTTCCTAAACTAATGACAAGCCATTTCCAGGAATAGAATGTTTAGTAAATTCCACCTCTTTGTCCTCCTGGCGTGCCACAATTACCATTTCTAGACAGTGTTGTATCTTCTTATTGTTGCCAACTTCCAGTATTCTTATCTCCTTATAGTCATTTCTGTTATTTTCCAATATTGCTCCGCATCTTAAGCATTCAACATTGTAATGAGATTTACAATATATTATATTGTTGCCTGGAGTCAACAGCAACAATAAGACCTTTCTTTCAAACTTTTATAGGGTCGTCGGTTACTTGAATCATTATGGTCCCTTCATCTATATTAAGGGCCATCTCCTATCTAAAATCAGCAGAAGCCATATATTTTTGCAGTCTCCTAACAGATGAGTTTAGGTCTACCCCTAGTCCTAGCAGCTCCTTCAACTAATATCCTATGATTCCTACCAGTGCATCTATTGGTCTCCATTGTTTATGTCCAAACCATCTGAAGGGAGTTTTTCTTATCTTATCCTCAACTCTCATGACTCATCTTGTCCTTAACTGCTACAACTGCTGCCTCTGCCATTTCCCCAAAAATATACTCATTTCTTCTCCTATATTTTAATGTCTTGCCACGTATGAAGATAGGTACCGTTACGAGGCCGATACGGCAGTACGGTATGTACCGGGTATGGTGATATGCCGATATGTCAATTTCTAAAAATCCATGGCACGGTTATGGCTAGTATATGTGTGTGTGTGTGTGTGTGTGTGTGTGTGTCAGAAGAGGAGAAAGGGGGGGGGGGGGGGTGCAAAAGATCAGCTAAAACTTTACAAAAATACAAACTATGGTATGCTATTGGCTGATCAAAAGTCAACACTAACATCTGTTAATTGAATGTTACAAAAACTTAGAAAAAGGATCATCCGTAACTAAAAATTCACAATAACAATATACACAAATATACATGGATCTTGTCGTCGTTGCTTCTTGTTGTCTATGAGAAGTCACCGGTATGAGAGTGGGGAGGGCATGAGGGAATAGAACGATCACAGAGAAGGGTCTGCTTGTCCTAATCTCAGCTTAAAGTTTTCAGGACAGGAACTGGATCAAATTAACATGTTTTTTTTTACCTAAATGTACCTGTCCGTACCCTGTCCGTGTGGAGATGTACCCAAGCTCATTTACAGGTACTGTGCGCCATACCCGAAACGTACGAGGTTTAAAAAGTTAAAAGAAATTAATTGGGTACGTACTGGATATGTACCCAGCTGTACCCACTGAGTACCTGTGCCGGGTATGTACCTGGTACGCGCACGCCATCCATTTTGAAGTACTCGTGCTTCATAGATTGCCACAAATCTCTTATGGACGTGGATTTGGCACGACAAATCTCAGACACGGTCAGATGGTGACACGGAATTGGCACCTATTTTGGTGTGTCATAGTGTACTTTGGAGTGTCCGTGCATGTCTGATACGTGTGTTGGACACAGATACGACATGAATTTTGGATTATTTCTGCTTCTTAGTTTGGCTGGAGTCACCTTGGTAAAGTGCTTCAGTTAATGGCTTTTGTATACTGTTATGTTTTATTTAATAGGTTACGTCAAGTATCTTTTGGCATATTTTTTGGGCCTTGTTGTATTGAGTTCACTTAATTAGAATTTGTTACTTCACTAATATGGGCGTGAATCGCACTTGTTTTCTACATAAATAACATTGTTTTCCCTGGAATTTCCTCTAATTTCCAGTTATCTACTTTTCACTTCTCAGTCCAGGGGCTCAACTAGGGATGGCACTGGAGTACATGACAGCATTGTGAATCAGCTTCTTACAAAGGTGTGGTTTAGTTTATCCATTTTGATCTACACTGGAGTGTTTTTTTCTAATATTTCTCAAACAAAGTATTTTCTCCTCATTTGTACATCATATAACCGAGTGGTTCTGTTTTAGATAGATGGTGTCGAGTCTTTAAACAATGTATTACTTATTGGAATGACCAATCGGAAGGATTTGCTCGATGAAGCCTTATTGAGGTAAAAGATTGCCCTTTTAAATTATATTGTAAAAATTTTCTCCTAGAAGATGAGGTCACCAAGCAAACAACATTTACCACTACTTCGTACTGGCCTTCAAAGAAATTTAATTTTATAGATTTCTCCTCTTTATTATATAGTTGTTGATAGGAAATTTTGGGGAACTTATATTTAGATATCCACGATTCCATGTGTGGCAGCTTGATGCTTGTTAGAAATCTTACAATTTTCTTTTCCTAATCTATTGATCTCTTCTAGTTGTGAGAACTGTAGTATGGACTTTTTATAAAACTCATCGTGTCTTGATTCGTTTGTATGTTTCACTGTAGACCTGGACGTTTGGAGGTTCATGTTGAAATAAACCTCCCTGATGAACATGGGCGTTTGCAAATCCTTCAGATCCATACAAACAAAATGAAAGAAAATTCTTTTCTTGCTGCAGATGTGAACCTTCAAGAGCTTGGTAGGTACTTAAGTGGATAATACCCTTCTGTTTGAGTTCTCTATTATTTTGCATAAGTCTCAAATGGTATCTATAAAACTATTTGACAGGGGCTGAGGCTAATTTTGCAAAATAAATATGCAGTCATAGTGAAAATAGTTGTTTGCCAACTATACAGGAAATGAAGTTATGTTAAAGAAGCTCCTATAAATTAATTGGGACTTGGTACATGAGACATGCAAAAGTTTATCACAGTTCTGACTCCTTTTTGTTGGCATGCCACAAATATAATCTTTGTGTACTCATTAGTAATATAGTTCCGCTGAAGAATGGTACTCTCGTGTTGCTAGTACTATTGAACATCCATGTTAATACGGGCTCTATATTACACTTTATGTTATACTCGTCTGGCATCTTCTAATGAGAGGTCTGGTTAAAATGTGAGTGAACCTCTTTTGCCAGCCTTTGCTGCATTTACTTCTACTTGAACTTTTAGAATCTGACTACATTTTGTTCATACAAAGAATTGTGGGATTTCGTTCTTCTAAAAGAAGAAAAGATTAGAGTATATTTTGGGTATCAAGGTTTTGGAGACTTCCTTGTGGAGGGTCCTTTTGAAAATTATGTTAGGAATTAAATAATGTGGGAGAGGGGCCAAGGCAACTTGTTCAAACAGGTCCTCGACAAGAATCAAGAATGATTTCATAATAGCTCACAGGTGCGGTTGTTTTATATGGGAATGACATATTGTGAAACTCTTATACATCTTTATCTTTGTGGATCCTTGGCTACAGAGTTGTTAGGTCATACTAATGGGCTGAATAGATCTATAGTTACAAGCACATTTAGAATCCAAGCATGTATCAAGATGTAGATGCTAAGAAATTCACTACAAAATTGTGATATTTGGAATAATTTTATACCATAGATCTAACAACTCATTAGAAACTATATAATTTTTTGTTATTTAAGGAACAAACAAGGAATTTTATATTTGATTTTTGGGTTTTTTTTGTGCATACAAGTCCCTTAAACTACTATATTTTCACATAAATCCCCTAAATCTTGTTAATTGCTTAAAAGTTTCTCAAATCTTCAAAAAGTGTAATCGTGAGTCCCCCTCCATCTTCGGTCAAAAAGTAACCTAACCGATTGGTTAATTGTGCAAAGGACGATATCGTCCCATCTTCCTCCTTTCTACATTTGAATTTTTTTTGTTTTTTGTTTTTGCTTTCAAGTTTATTCTCCAATGGGGTTTTTGCTTTCAAAATAGAAATTTGGAGAATGGATTACTCCAAATTTGAGTGGTGGGTTTTCTTATTTATGTATTTATGCTCCACAATGGACTTTTTTGTTTACAAGTAGGATTTTGGAGAATAGGTTCTTCCAAATTAAATATGTGGGTTTTGTGCTTATAAATATTGTTATGAAGATCTAAATCCTTCAAGTTTGATGTGTGATCCATTCTCTCCATCATAATTAAGAAAAAGAGGAGAACATAATTCTAGAGGTAATTTTCTTTTACTTTCATGTACTTGTGGCTTAATTTTTCATTGGGAACAAAACTAGGTCAAATGGTCAAGAAGGGGAAAGATGAGGAAGACGGGGGTATAATGGTCAAAAAATCAAGACTATTTTAATATCAACGGAATATTCTATTTTGGAATTAGTTAAGAAAACCAGAGGGGCTTATAACTACTTTTTTTGATGATTTGAGGGGCTTTTAAGCAATTAACAAGATTCATGGACTTATGTGAAAATGTAGTTGATTTAAGGGACTTATATGCAAAAGATCTTGATTTTTTGGTTTATAGGCAATTTAAAGTAACGAAGATCATGATAAATGGAAGAATTTGCGCAAATTTTTCTCTCTTTCATTTATCTTGCACAAGATCTTTCATTTATAGATGTTCACTTGTATACTGTTCACTTTGAATGTTGTTGAGCTTGATCATACATTGGGATAGTTCATCATTGGTTTTGGCAGTTAGATGAACGCCATCCAAATGTGTGAACTGCCTCATTGAAAGTGATCTATACCTCTTGAAATCTTTCTAAGTTAAAGATCTTCTGCTTTGAAGATTTTTAACACATGTCAAGTACTTGGATAAATAGTGGTTTCTATGACACAAGTAGAGGTCCCTTGATGTATGGGCTAGAATGATCAAATGACCCAAAGTTTATTTCTATATATTTTATGGATTCAAACTTTGTAACACTACGCATTCGTTTATGACACTGTTGTGTGGTTTCTTTCCTGGTACTCTCTCTCTCTCTCTTTTTCTTATTGGTGCACAATTTATGAGTCTTTAACGTGTTAGGTGAAATTAAGGTGATGCTTTACATGTTTTATTTTGAGATTTAGAGCTGTAATTGAAGTTTAGATTTGGGTTTTTCTTGCTATGTTTCATCAGTAAAGTCAACGTCGTCTTGTATATGAGATTGATTTACATTGCATTAGGATTAACATCCAAAGCTTTTACAAGAATCTCCTCGTGCTAGCTTATGGTGGAAGCCATCCACTCTCGAAAGACAGGCAGACATAGTCTTGTCACTTCCTTTGGACTTGCATCGTTCTGGTCTTTTATATGCACTATGCATGATTTCAAATCCTCAACTTCTAGCGGATCATCCAAATTTAAGAATCTACATGGAAAATCCAACGTGAAATATAGGCTTCCCAGAATGGATAATCACTGCAGAGTAATTCTTTTAAGATGTATATAAGTGGAACTTTGAACGGGTAATAGAGAGATCAGATGATTTGGAGTAACAATGCAGTTCTTTGAAAAAAAATGATGTTGTTTAAATTACTCTTTTCTTTAGTTGTGATTTCTAATTCAAAATATATGATGGTTAACAGGAAGTATGTTTTATGGATTGGAAGCATGCAACAAAGAGGTGTAATAAAGAATAACAATAGAGATAGGGTGTTGAGTCTGTTGACATTTTTAAGCATGTAGATGAAGACACAAGAGAACCATTGTTAGCTGAACAGTTGTTCCATGTGTCCCAAGTATTTGATACTTATCTCCTAGGACATAGAGTGACTTAGGGAGAAATCCACTTAGGACAAATAGACATTAGGGACGTTGTACATGCTTACTAGGCTAACTGGTCTTCACTCCATATTATTCTTCACTTATTATTATGGCTGTTGCTGCAGCTTTGCATGCCTTCTTTTTTCACTAACAGACATAGATTGCTGGATTCAATTCCCTATCATATTCTGCTTTTAATGAGAATTGCAAATTTGCAATGTGTTATCTGGTTTCTCATATGGTGAATGCAGCTGCTCGGACAAAGAATTATAGTGGAGCAGAACTGGAAGGTGTTGTGAAAAGTGCGGTCTCATATGCTTTAAATCGACAAATAAGCATGGATGACCTTACTAAACCTCTGGATGAGGAAAGCATTAAAGTTACCATGGATGACTTTTTGAATGCCCTCCAAGAAATTGTTCCTGCATTTGGTGCGTCAACAGATGATCTTGAACGTTGCAGGTAAACTAAACTACTAAAGTTGATTCTCATATTTTTTCAAAACTTTCTACATAGAATCACATAATGTTGCAGTTTTGCTATAAACACTGAACCAAGCTGTGGATAATGTTTTCTAGAGAGATTGTGAACTTATAGCTTTCCAAGAACTTGCCCAGAACTTGGGACAGACTTAGGGATTGAAATGGGTTGGGATTGGGTTGGGTCGGGGCACTTCCCTGACCAGTAAAATAAGGGGGTCAACCTGACTGATGTGGTTGCTTGCATTGTAACTTATACGCATATTAATACATGGGAAGCTGTGACCCGTATATGTAAATTTTGACTTTGCATATATAACATGAAGGAATTGTGGCATATTTGATTTTGGTACCATGTATAAATTGGTAATAGTGAAGAACTTTGAAGTTGAGAGTTCAAGTCTCTCATCTTGGTCTTCTACTTGTTTCATATGGATTTGGGTCATTTATGACTTGATCCGGCCCAAACCAGTGGCAGTTCCAGTCACTTACTAAATGGGTTTGGTAGGTCAACCCGTTATGATCAGAAACCATATAGGTCTAACCTAAACCTGCCTAGGAAGCAGGTTGGAGTATAATTCTACCATAGCCTTGATGCTTCAACTTTATTGATTTTTTTAACATTTCATACTTGACAAGTACCTACTTTTATATCTTCCTTAATGATAACTGATGAAAATGTTTCTATACATATCCATATGACATTATTTAGGTTCTAGACATAGCAGTTGGACTTTGGGAATGTCATTCTTTTTCACTCTTTGGCTTACTGTGTCATAGAGATGAATGCAATTCCCTATTAACAAATTATCATCTTACCTTTGGCTAGACGCATTACAGTCTAGGGAACTCGTATGGTCTCCTTGGTTGCAGGACCACAAAACGCATAACCAAAAGGTAGGTCTATGGTCTAGACACACGAAGTGGTCATTAAGGTTCTATCGAATTTCCTGTCATGCTCATAACTACACTGGCTAGGAATTAGGCACCATCATAGATGATTAATGTCACGCCAACAGCCGGTCATAATTTTTTTTTTTGGGTCAATTCTTTATGGAGCTTCTTATGCTTCTAGCTGGTCATAATTTTTTTGTCAATTTGTGGACCTTGTTATGCTTCTAGCCGACCCCATTTTGATGGAAGAAGGCTTGGATGATGATGATATAGTGGTTGGACTACTTTATCTGTTTCCAATATCATATGAATGGGTTATGTGACATAAGCAGCAAGCTCATATGTCTTCCATTGCATTATATACATATAAAATTTGAGTCTTGATTTAGCGTTAGTGAACCTCCTAAGTGTATCAGACTAGTTCATTATAATTTTATCTTGTTTATAAACTTTTTAAAGTGGTACTTGAATGCTCTCATGTAACTATAATGGAACTTAAGTGCATTTGTTACACAGATTGATACGTTGCATTTGTTCTTGTGGATTTGGGAAGGGTAGGGGTCAGCTGTATGTAGAATAACAAACCAAATCCTTGCAATCTTAAGGAGCATTCAAAATGCTAATAATATTTAAATTATTAATGTAATTCTATGAGTGATGCAGGGCTTTAAGATAGTCATAGTATCCTAAGCAATGTAAAAGAGAGTAGAAGATGAAATTAAGTATTGTAAGAGAGGCGAATGGGGCATGATGGACTTAAGACATGGTTTGAAGTGGACTTAGATTTGAGACGTAAAAGATTGATGCAGTATCATTGCATGCAGTGTCACTTGTAGTTACTTAACATAATATATTACTCAGTGCTTGTATTGTTTGAAGCTGAGAGCCTGAGAGGAAAGGCTGATACTTGATATGTGGAAGAAACATAATCGATTTGAATTTTGTATCAGAGAAGTTAGCAAATGCACTGTTTGAGAAAAAAAAATGGTGGATGCAAAACTAACATCAAGTATTCAATGTGGTTCTAATAGGGCTGTCAGGAATTTGAGGCTTGTGCTTGGCTGATGTTAGTTCACTATGGGATGTTTTCTCCTTTTAGGTGTCTATGAGCAAACTGATTGCTTAAGGCTCTTTTAATAATGCTCCGAACAGGGCCTAACAAGTCCATGCCGTATATTTGTTAATAAAGTTAATTAACACTCTGCCTCATGAAGGCCTGGTTTGGAATTACCGCTGCTTTTCAAAAAGTGGTAGCAGAAGCAGCTTTTGACAACAGCCTCCCAACTGCTCTCAAAAGCTTCCCCAAAATTAAACTTTTCCAATTGTTTTTTTGATATGTAGCTGTTACCAAACAGTTTTGGGAGTGATTTTCAAAAAAGAAGAAGCTGAAGCAGAAGAAGCAGCCATGATAAGCAATCCCAAACCCAACGGAAATATGCTCTACATATTTGTCTTGAATCTAGTCATTCCACTCTCCTGTTTTTTCTGATGACGAAGTAACGATTGGTTTCTAGATTTGATTTCATTCAATTTCTGAATACACAGAAGTGGTACATCCCCCCTTTGTGCCCTTTACTGAGACAGATCAATATCTTTTGCAAATAAGGCAATAGAAGGTCAAAAGTTAAACTAGGGGATAAATATGGCGAACACTGACCTAGCAAGAACTTCACTAGCTTGATACCCTTCTCAAAATCCTCACAAAGTTTGTCTATATAATACATGGATTACCAGAGTGGAATGCAGAGATCTTGGGAGTTGGATACTTGAAGGACGAAGAGCCAATGTTATTGATCAGTTATCAGCCAATCAATTGAAGAGGACCAGGTTTGTTGCATGTCATGTGGGGCTTGGGATTAGGACTACTCAACAAGCATAGGAGGGAGAGAGGTTCGTGGGGCTTATTATGGAACTAAAGGAACTGAACTGCAATTCTACAAAGCATGGGAAAACTGGCAAAGCTTTGGATGACCATGTTAAGAGCTTAGCTAGTGTACATAGGCTAAAGCACATTGTTTTCCCAATTGAAGAGTAAACTAGGGCTTGGGTATTCGCACAAGCCTTTGCCAAGGTGGTTCTCACGGAAAGTTATGGTTCATGCACGCCCTTTCTTTTATGTGGAAAGCATAGGCACAAGAAATGAGAAAGACTCCGCAAAGGCTTGATAGTTGTGTTTGTTGAGTGATAGAATACCGAATTTTAGGTTCTTCAAGGAAAAAAGGTTCGGACCAAGTCGATATTAGGTTTGAGACAGTAAGAGGTGCTACAGATTTGATTTAGGAGATGACCCTTTCTTCTGGTGCAAAAGGATTCATATCTCCAGCTCCAAATAATTGGCAAATAAGGCTATATGAGGCTAGTTTTAGGCAGCAAGAGATGATACAGAACTTTCTAATTTGATCCGAGGAGATGAGACTTTGTATTGCTTAATGATGAAAAATTAATCTCTCCAGCTCTGACCAATGGGGACGTCAGGTTTTTTTTATAATAGTATTCTGGACTAAATGAGTATGCGACTATTGATTATTAGTTGATATAAGGTAGGCTATTTATGGGAAATTTAGATTACTAGTTCTCTTTGGTTGGTGGTATGAACATTATGGGGGATACAACTCTTTGTTGAAACTCAAGACATCAACTACTTGAGCTTCCTTTCCTTTGTGGAGATCATCTGCCTTCTTTTAGATGACTAGCTTAGAGTAGAATTTTAGGTCACAACGTTCTCTAATGAACTTTAATTACCTTGCAGGCTTAATGGTATGGTTGATTGTGGTCAGAGGCACAAACACATCTATCAAAGGGCTATGCTGCTTGTGGAGCAAGTTAAAGTGAGCAAGGGTAGCCCTCTTGTAACTTGCCTTCTCGAAGGTCCAAGCGGCAGGTAGGATGCAACATCTTTTGCTTCACCGTCGTCTCTTTGTTGTTTCCCACTAATACTTGTTTTTATCAGTGGTAAGACTGCCATGGCAGCTACAATCGGTATTGATAGTGATTTCGCCTATGTAAAAATCGTAAGTTATTCCTACTCCATGAGCTTCTTCGTACCCTTAAGGCCTCTGCTTAATCAACTCTATTTTGTTGCAATAGATTTCAGCAGAGACGATGATTGGTCTCAGTGAAAGCAGTAAATGTGCACGAATTGTCAAGGTTGGTTAAAGTTTTTTTCTACCAATTTTTTTTCATTTGCTTGAACTATTATGGGAGCAGGAGGGATTTGGGGCAGCTCGCACTGGGAAAACCTTTTTACCTTGGGAATTTTAGTTTGCCTGAGGGCGTCATTTGGTGCAACGGTAAGGCTTGTTGCTTTCGTCCTGGAGGATGCGGGTTCGAGTCATGGAAAGAGTCCCTCTATATATGGGGCAAGGCTATGTATATTGACCCTCCCTATATCATGCATAAGCAGGAGTCTCATGGCATGGGCACACCCTTTTCTATTTTTTGGTTTGCCTACAAATAATATATTTCCACCATCAAGAAGGCAAATCAAGAGGTTATATAAATTGGGCTTGTTGAATATTGCCTCAAATTATTTTGCTGAAGCAGAGGCATGATTTTATTCTAATTCACCACATTTTCTCTTCTTTTAATCTATTATGTAGGTTTTTGAGGATGCTTATAGATCCCAATTAAGCATCATTGTTCTTGATGACATTGAAAGGTTAGTTCCCGGGATTTCTTCTTAGCTGCTTTAAGACTTTGCTAATTTATGATATTTAATCAGTCAAATAAAATTGGTTTCTGTACTCTATAGGATCATGCTGCAATAGAGGTTTCACTTTGAGTTTGCTATTAGTGATATATATAATCTTGGTGCTTGTAGGATATCACAGAAGATACTTGGAGTCTTTGTGATCTAATATTTTATATAAGGAGGCTTATTGTCAATATTTCTTAATTAGATAGACTCTTGACTTATTACTTATTAGTTATTTCATGTCTAGCTTTTGGAGAGATTAGGTTTCACTTTGAGTTTGCTATTAGAGAGAAATATAATCTTGGTGCTTGTAGGATACACAAAAGATACTTGGTGTCTTTGTGTTCTAATATTTACATAAGGAGGCTTATCGTCAATGTTTCTTAATTAGATAGACTCTTGACTTATTACTTATTAGTTATTTCATGTCTAGCTCTCTTTGCTCAGAATTATCTTGTATGCTTCAGGTTATTGGAGTATGTAGCCATTGGACCTCGCTTCTCAAATCTGATTTCACAGACGCTATTGGTTCTTCTAAAAAGACTTCCTCCAAAGGTCTTCCTTCTTACTGTAACATTCACAGTATGCTGCAAGTCCTTTTCGTTTGTACTTGCATTTAGGGCCTGTTTGGATTGAAGGTGCAAGGGCGGTAGGGAAGTGGAGTTTCAAGTTGTGCATATGCTTGAATTTTCTTGCACTTTCGAAATCTGTTCGGACAGCTAAATGGAGGTGGAAAAGTGAGAAAGTGCATTATCTTATTAATAAATTTATTAATTATCTTACTAAATTGACAAGTATTAAAGTTAATTGTTTAACTTACCATTATCATTACTATTAATTAAATCCTAAATACATAAGATTAATAATTAATATTGATGAAATATATTTATCGATTAATTATAATAATCACTAAATAATAATAATAATTAAACTTTATTGATTAATTAAATTATCTTACATATATAATAAGTTTTATGTATGAATTAAATTTATTAATCTTAATTAATTAATTGAATTAGTTTTACTCTTAGACTAATCATATTGAATACTAAAGTGGTAAAAAAATATTAAAGAAAGCAAAATACTCAAATCCATCCACATCCAAGTGCTTTTATAAAGGAGGTCAAAGTTCACAATTTGGAGGAAGCAAGAACTACTGTAGCTGCAGTAGCTCCTTCTCCACTCTCCACCTCTCACTTCCCCTAATCAATAGAAGTGTCCCAAATACATCCCACCTCCCTCAAAGCATCCAATTCACTCCTCCTTCAATGCAAACTGCCCTTTACATAGCACCCAACACTTAAATGTATATATTTGTTTGCTGCTTAGGTGCACTCTCTTCTTTCACTTTTACGGAAATTGTTGGTGTTTCTTTTGTATGGCCTGTCACTTTCATGCTTTTGAATCATCTTGGAATTAAGCTAACTGCCTATTCATATCATTTCAAGTAATGTTTTAAAAAACCTTCATGAGACTCGTTTTTTGGGAGCGTTTCGGGGTGAGTCATCCCAAAAAAGTCATGGGACTTGTTTAGTTAAACCATAGGCCTAGGAGGTGAAAGTTTTTTTTATTCCGGCATGCATTTTTTAGTTAGAGGGGTACATTTTAACGCCTCATTTGCAAAACTGGCGCCCAATAGGAGTTTGTTGTTTTTGAGTTGTGGTTTATAACAACAAAGGGTCCAATTACCCACTTATTCACTCGAGACAACCGTTAACAAAACTTCTTATTTCCATATGTGGTTTCAACTTCAAAACCTCTTCTTCCCCTATCTCTCCCTATGCTAGATCACTTTCCCCTCGAGTCGAGCTCTACTCACTCGATATCTTCAATAGCATCGATATCCTCAAAACTTATATTTCTTCAACTATTTTCTTTTCTCTTTATCTCCTTTTCTTTTTTATCTTTTGTGTTACTACAGATCTATTTCCTCGTACACGAGCAAGGCTTGGATTTTACAAATCTTTATTATTTTGATACTTTGGAGTTGGCAGTAGCTACCTCTTTTGTTTTTAAAAACAATTAGTTGCTACTTTCTTTAATGTTGAACTATTCGAGTCTTTGACGGACTCTTATGACTCTTAAAGAATGGTTCATAATCTATTTGATAATTGTCTTATGGAATTTGGATCACATTCTTAGCTTACGTTTTATTTTCGATCATTTTATCTTATTTTTCAGTATTTAAAATATATTATAATTTTTTAGGTTAAAAAAAATTAACACCCAAAAACGCGGACTTACGTCTCATCTTGAGCAGGGCCTAAATGCCTCACCTTGCGCATTGTCTTTTAAAACAATGTTTAGATTGCATTGTATCATGGGTTTACTTAATGATTTCATTACTACCATAGATCATCAGGTCTTTTAAAACAATGTTTAGATTGCATTGTATCACGGGTTTACTTAAGGATTTCATTACTACCATAGATCGTCAGATCGGACAGAGGTAATTGATTTATTGTATTGTTCTGCAGGGTAAAAACCTGTTGGTAATTGGAACAACAAGTGAGGTGGGCTTTCTTGAATCTCTTGGTATTTGTGATGCATTCTCTGTCACTTATCATGTCCCAACTCTGAAAAAGGAAGATGCTAAGAAGGTAAATTTTAAAACTAATTTTCCATATGCATACAGTATAATTGTTTGAGAATATCCAAACAGTCACATGTAAAGGCCCTCTGCAGATATGTTAAAAGTCCATTCTATATTGGGAGAAGTTTATTTGGAGGGGTGGAAATTTGTGAATTTCTTAGCTAAATCTTAGATAATAGTTTGAAGATGTCTTTAACCTTCTAATAAATAGAGCTTTAGCGTTATGCCCATTCATAGCCAGTTCAAACAAAAAGGTTTTTGAAAGATTCCTGTAAAATTATTTTGGATTTCATGTTATTGGACATTTACATGGATATAAATGTGGACAACATGGCTGAAAAGTTGCACTTGCTGAAAGGAGTCATGGGATGGAACCATTTGGAGAAAATTGCATGTTCTTGATGCTAAGTTCTTAAGCAAGCTAATTGGTTATTGTGAACACATTCTTATTTCAAATAAGTTACTGTATCAAGAATCGTAAGGATGCTTCTTGCCGGAATAGTGGGTTGACAGATAAGTACAATTTAATATTATCTTTCTTCCTCATGTTGCATTATATATTTTCTTCCCTGGAACTTTTAAATCTATGCTCATAATTGAGGTATCGTGTAGATATGCTGCTATCTTTGAAAGCATAAGAAACAGTTTCACATTGTCATTGCCTAGTTCCATGCTAAGAAAATCTTGCCTTGTCTTCTGAAATCATGTTATATGCCAATCGATTTTATGCCCCCCTTTGTGCTGACTTAACAGTAAGGTTTTACAGACCAGAGAAAATAGGATTTTCGGACCATCTTTCCTGTAAAAATCTGACCTAAAGGGTGCCGGATTTAGTTTGAAGCAATCTAGTCTCTAATGATTTTGCTGGTTTCTGGTTGCAAAATGTGCCTCGAAATACAATTCACATTCTGATTCAAAGTTCCAAATCTCAACCCTTGCGCAGGTATTGGAAGGCCTTAATGTATTTTCCGATGACGATATTGATTCAGCATCAGAGGCAGTGGATAATGTGAGTTTCTTTATCTTCTTGATTAGTTTCTTCTAAAGTGGCACACAATTTCTTCATTCATGTGATGGTGTGCTCTTTTAAGTTTATGAAATATTTACCTGAAATCTAAGTTCACTCTATACCGAATGGTGACCTCATTTTTTTGATTCTTGCTCCCTTGTATAGCAAAATATGGATCTGCTATGTTTATTTGCTACTAGTTTCGCAACGACAGAGTCATTCACCCATTAAACACTCAGTCACACTATACCTCAAAATCCTAACACCTTGCAATGACAGGAGCTTCCATGTATTTTTTTAAACTTCTTGCCAGGAGATAAAAACCATGTTTTAAACTGTGAATGATTAAGCTATATGCTGATAACTTGTGATGTTTCAGATGCCAATAAAGAAGCTGTATATGCTTGTGGAGATGGCTGCCCAGGGAGCAAGCGGTGGAAGTTCCGAAGCTGTATACTCCGGGAGAGAGAAGATCAACATTAACCATTTCTACGATATCTTGGGTGATATTGTGTCATTCCGGGGCTGAGTTTCCTTTGCTTGATTTTATATATAGCAAAAATATAGAAGCTCAGGGCGATCTTATCTATTCTATCCCCTCTTATTTCCTTGCTTGTTTCTTCCTTTCAATTTATCACTTTTAATGTTTTAATTATGATACTTTTGAAACTAGAATTGGTAGTGTTTCTTTGTGGTATAACATGATTTTCTTCCTTTATGTTGGAAAGTTTTGATCAGAATGGAATTTAAAGATGAGGTCAACCTGGAGTTAGCCAGAATTGGTAGTGTTTCTTTGTGGTATAACATGATTTTCTTCTTTTATGTTGGAAAGTTTTGATCAGAATGGAATTTAAAGATGAGGTCGACCTGGAGCTACCCACTCTTTCTCCATATACTCTATAATACAAAAGCTGTTGGCAGTAAGAAATAGCAGGCTTTGTAGGTTAGTTTCTGCAAACGCTGATTAAAGTTTTAGGATTTTGCATTATGGAGTTCTTTATGTTTATTTATTATTACAATGAGAGAATTTTTGTAAAAAGTACAATGTTGATTATTATTGTCCAATCAGTTCTAAGCAATGTTCTATACTGCAAGAACTAGTTATATAATGTTTACATGTACTTTGTTATCAATTTAAGTACAGCCTGATCTGTTTAAAATCTGGTTCACCCATGCGCTTTTATGGTGCAAAATGCTGCTTGCAGTCTCTCAACCAATAATCTGGTTAATTGTACTACGTTGTATTAATAAACAACATCTGTAAATGCAAGAAAAGAACCTTTATATTCTTCATCCACCTTGAAAATCTAGAGGAAAATCTATCTATTCTACTATATAATAGGAAAACTTAGATGGTGAAACTTTTGAATTCCAAAAATATCCTTACATACTTATACTAATTAAAAATAGTTCATTAATTTTAATAAGGACAACTTAGTAATTAGGAAGACTACCTTTTGGTCTTTCTAAACTAATTAAAAAATGTTAAAATACGTGCAAGGCACGTGCACATATGCTAGTAGTTTATCTCAAAGAAAGATAGGATTTATACTTTGCACCACCATCTCTTGACAATATCTCAATAAATATTCTCAGACAGCAACATCTACAACCTCAACGATTTTGTGAGGAAGAACATTTATAAGTTATCATCTTACCCATACGTAATATTATTTATTATTTAATTAGTAATATTAAGGTATTTTTGCTTAACTTTGATTTATTACTGTCTACATGTAATAAATGAACTGAATTGATAATTATTAACAAGTAAATATAAGAAAACCTTTTACCATTTATTTGAGGGAAAAACTTTTATTCCTAAATTCGCATCTCTTACCTGATAAATATCTATTAGTTTTTCTTCCCAAGAAGATACCTTATAAAGTTATAAAAAAATATTTTCTTCTCATGAATTGAATTATCTTTAATAAGATTGTAGAATCATAGAAAATACGCATACAAAGACTTCAAAGGAGCAGAAGCACGCTCTCCTAAAAGTATTGGATCAGAGGCGTACTCTCATCTCAAGCAACGTACACAGTCCGAAGAAACGAGTGTACTTTCTCTAGCCTTGTCACTTCATCGTTTTATGAGTCAGACTGACAACTGTTAGATTGGCACTATAACTGAACAAACCAAGTGAATTTAATGCTGAAAATCTCTTGCACGTCGACCCAGATTGTCGTTTTGTGGCCAGTGTTGCTACTTCATCAAAATTACGCCAGTGTTGTTACTTCATCAAAATAACCCCAGTGTTGCTACTTCATCAAAAGTACGCCAGTGCTGCTACTTCTATAAAGGTACGTCAGTGTTGCTACTCCTACAAAGGTACGTCAGTGCTGCTACTTCTATCAAAATGCGTCAGCATTGCCACCTCTCCAAAAGTACGCATATTTATCTTCATTCCATCCAACAGTGTGCAGTTACAAGCCAGGGAGATTATGTGTAAGCAGTTGCAACCATGACCTAAGTTTTCCTCGTACAAGAAGCCATGTGTCAGGTCAATAGCAATTTGTGCGCACATGATCATATAACCCTTTTTAGTGCTATAAAAATGGAATCAGTGTCATTCCATAATATAGATAGAGAAGCGCGGATAGAAAGAAGAGCAAACAAAAGTCTTGAGTGCAATTGCTAGTCTTCTTGCTGTCAAAGTTCTCCGAGCGCCTGAGACGTAGCGTTTCTTCTTTGTGTGTATTGTAGTCAAAGGAGTAAAGTGATTGACAACAGATCAGATCTCTATAGCTACTACTTTTCCAGAGTTTGTACTTAGATTATTGTATAGAAATTTTGTACCTTTTTTTTTGAAAGTTTGTAACACAAAAGTTTGTTCAACTTTTTTGTTTGGCAAACAAAGATTTCTTGCATAACCTATAATTTCAAATCTAAAAGTTCTAAAGTAAATTTACCATTGTTACATGTTGAAATTAGGATGCCGTTATTGTCACTCCTAAAATGTCATTCTGCACTCCTTTTCAATTTTTTAACATTCAAATTTTAATTTTTTTCCTATATTAACACTATTGGCACTCCTAAAATATCATTCTGCACTCCTCCCTCCATGCATGCACAAATGAATATCATATTTAATGCATGGTATATTTGGAATTAGAATTATACAAAATTAAAGAGGAGTGCAAAATAATATTTTTGGAGTGTCAATAACAACACCCTAAAATTAATATAATTATATAGACTAGTCATGTGTATGTCACGTAAAAAAAATCAATATGATATTGTTGAAAAATAGTTTAAATTAGGATTTGTAATCAATATGATTTGTATATATTTTGATTTTATATAGATATATTTATATTTTATACGTGTAAATAGTTAGATAATATCAAGTAGTTAAGCTATTAGTTTGATTTTTTTTCTTAAACTTTAGTTAGGTAATGGTCCGTCGTTAGATCACAATTGTCAACTTATAACATTAGATGATGTCATAATTGTCAACTTATAACATTAGATGATATGACAGTCTACTACTTGAGCTTATGTTATCTATACCGGGGCCGACCCGGAGCATTTTAATGTCCAGGACAAAATCCAAAAAAATGTCTTTGTTCTAAAGATATATTAAAAATAAAGTATTAATTTTTTTGAGAAGATTCAATATTTCATCATTAACGCATTTATATTTAGGGCCTCGTTAAAACCTTGTTTCTAGTACTATAGCAATTTAATCATAAGTGTCTTGATCACGTTTAAACACTATCATAAAGTATTCTACAAAATAAATAAAAACTCCTCGACATGAATTCTTGCACCATTGTTCATATAACTGAATAATCAAACACCATAACTCATTCTAACTCAAGTTCCGCTAAGCACCTTATAAAAACTAAATCATTCTAAATATAAAACTGAATTTCTCGTAATGGTTAATCAGAACAATAACAAGGACATCTTTGTAGTGAACATTTCGTTTTCGTGCACGACCAAAATCCAAATCCAACAATCCCCAATCAACTTATCATCAATATTTGTTAAAATTCACTACGTAATACAACATTCCATAGTGTGTTACGCAAAAAATTCTAAATCAAAAATTTCAAAATTCAATCATTCATCAGTGCAACCCATATACTATTAAATTATTATCGTTATTAACATCACCAATACTCAAGTTCATCATTAAAACTCAAATTTAGACCAAACACTCGAGTTCATTACCTTGAGACCGTTCAACGAAAGTTGTATTGTCGTTTCAGTGAGTAGTTGTTGTCCTAATTGCAGGTCATGCTAATTCAACATTTGTAAAATCCTAATTCCTAACGTCAAGTAGATTTCAAAATTCTAAACAAAAGAAGAGGGCGTGAAGGAGAAAATATTGAAATAACTTAGGAGTTCAATATTCAATTATAAGCATAAGAAAGAAGGAAGAACAATTTTCAAGAACAGTTGTTGTTGGAGCACCCATGCTCGCACGCATCAGAGGCCTGATAAACTGTAACACCCAGTTTTTCAGATGAAGGTAATTTTAAAATTTTGTGATTATAATCATTTAATAATAATATTTAAATCATGTTGTGATTTTTGGTGATTTTTAGTCAATTTAAAACTATTTAAAATGTGGAATGGTGATTTTGATGATTAACTAGTGTAACCCTAGAATTGCTAAGCCTAGAGACTAACCATGACCAAGGGAGCCTAGTCATGTGATTAGAAATTCAAATTACCAATTTTTAGCCTAAGGGTATTTTGGTCATTTTGACAATTTTGTGGAATTATAATTTTGATAAATTAAATATTGTGCTAATCTTTTAGTTAAGCCTTAACCTAGAAGTTTAACCTAACCTAGATTAGTCTTGAGGTTAGAATCATGGTTAGAACATTCCTACTAAGTGCCAAGGTTAGTAATATCTAGATATTCCTAGGTAGGATATTTTTCTTTTAAGATATTTGTGAAAAGAAGCCTTGAACCAATAGGAAGGCTTGGAATTGGGGGGAGGAACCTCAACCACTCATCTAAAATCCTAACCCTAATATTTTCAACAGCCATACAAGCTCCCCTCCTATAAGTGTCACACTAAGAAGCCTTTGCCTATTTTTGAAAACCTAGAAGAACCCTACTTTGTTCTTCCCTAAACTTCTCCCAATTAATCCAAATTGAGCCCAAATTGAGTCAAATCAATTGCATCATCATCCCCAATATTAGAGGAGACTTGTGGAGGCTTGCTAGCAAGGTTGGAGGACGTTTGAACCGTAGCAAATCAAGGAAGACGTCGAGTCGAGGCTCTTTGCATTGAGTTTGAACACTCAATAGGTAAAACCCTACAAACCCTATTAAATTTCCGATTTCTTCCCATAGATGCATTCATTTAGGGTCCCCCTAGGTGTAGCCCAAGTTTGGTAGAAATTCGTGTCCATTTCGTGTCCGATACGGACACGTATCGGCGTATTTAAATGGATGTTTGATGAAATGCTTGAATGGAATAAATATTGTTAATTTCAAAAACTAATTAAACATAGTTGTAGCCCTATACATGTGCTTTGGATTCCGTATGAACTGAGTCGACATTCGAGTCGTGTCCATGTCCAAAACGGACACGAACTCGCTGCACGAGCAGCCGCACACATGCCCTGCTGCTCGGGCTTGCTGTGGGACACGACACGGCGACTCAGGTCGACACGTTGTCCTAGTGACTGACACAACAACCATAAGGTTTTACGGCTTCTCGTTTAGTGTGCACGAAGAAAATCAACTCGTACTGGCCCATACTGTCACTGCCCGCGCGTGAAAACATACACTGATACGCACGTTTAACTTCGACACGGCGACACTGGGACACGGTGCAGGGACATGGACACGTAGCCCTATATGGGACGAACACGTGGGCACGAGCATGAGTCGTGTCATGCCCTGTGTCGCGTGCACGAGACCGTGTCCTCGCTGCACGAGGACACTCTAATGCTGTTTTCTGTCATTCAGTTTTTTTAAATTCTTGGACACTTCGTGTCCCGATTCCTGGACACATTGGGACACGTGGATGTGTATGATATGTCCCAATGTCTGTACACCCCCTGACACGAATGTTAATTTGGTTTTTTGTTGACAAATTGGGTTCGATTTCAGGATTACTGATACACAGTTTTCGTTAGTTGATTCCTGAGTTAATTTATACTTTTTATTGATTTTGTAATGTTTTAATTACCATGTTAGTTTACCCACACATGTATTAGATTACTGGAAGGTTAACTTATGATTTGTGTTTGAAGGTTTGAATTCGAGTGGGATTTTAAACTGTAAATTACGGTTGCTAACTATTTTAAACTGTCATTGGCCAAATTTCTGAGAACTTATACACTGTGTTCTCTGTTTTAAAACTGAGATTGACACACTGATATATGCCCACACACACATTTGACACTCTTACATATAACACATATCATTACCAACCAATTGTTTGATAAATAGTTGTATTTTTATTTTAAATTTGTAAAATTTTCCAATTCCTTGATACCATGTTTTCAAATGAGATTTCCTAAGAATTCAAGCTTGGTTTACTGATTTTTGTGATGTTTGATTGAACTGTCATGTGTTAAACCTGTTAAACCTGAGAACAATGTCATTTCACTTGTTATTTACACACCTATGCACTGCTTCCTTATTCATCTACATACCCACACACTGAAAACTATTGGACCCTGAAAACAGGCCCACACACACATGTGTACTTTTCTGAAAACTGAAATGAATTGGTTGTACTGCACACTCTTCACTGTTGGCATATAGGACTTTGTTACACACTGAATATGGACACATTCCTATCTTAATTCCTGAGAACACAGGAAACTAACCTCCCCCTAGACTGTCACTTTGAATATACAAACACATTGCCTATTTCCTGAGAACACACTGTTTCCCTATTTGACACTGAGAACTCACAGATACACACACACATTTCAAACTAAGGTATACACACACACACACACTACCTATTCACTGTCAGCTAACACACACACCACATCACACATTGAACCAATTTCCTCCCCTTCCCTTCTAATATGTGTATGAGCATGTGATATGTAATATATGTATAATGTCCATAGGATTTTAGTATAATTATGCAATATGTGGATAATATATGCAATATACATGTAGGAATGCAAGTTGTTAATGTAGAATAATGACATGTATATATATAATGTATCTAATTGATTTTTAACCCATGTTATATATATATATATATATATATATATATATATATATATATATATATATATATATATTATATATATATATATATGTGTGTGTGTGTGTGTGTGTGTGTGTGTGTGTATGTGTGTGTGTGTGTAGGCAAGCATGAGTTTATGATATATAGGATATCCTAGTCTATGGGTTGGTTTTGAGTTAGCCTTTAGAGTTGGCCAATAACCTAATTAACCTTGACCAAGTTGATCATAGTCCAAGTTGACTAAAGGTTGACTCTTTAACCTAGATTGGACTAGTTGATCTAATTTGACTAGACAGTTGACCAAAGTCAATATTAAGTCTATATATGACCAATTGACCTAAGTTGACTAGAGTCTGACATAGTTGACTAAGATTGATCTAGTTGACCAAGTTGACTTTGACTCAGAGTTGACCAAGTTTAACTTTGACCTAGATTGACCTAGAAATCATGTAGATTGCATCGTAAACTTTATTTATCTTATTTTAAACACATTATAACATGTACTGCTCTATTTAGGACATTGTGACTCTGGTGCAAACATCTGATATTGTACTACTCTTTTTAGAGTATCAGGCGAGTACATTCTCTGATAGTTCTCTCATTTACTTGTCAATTACTGTACTTCAGTTCTAGTTAGTTTTATGTGATTCTTACAACACGTATGGATATTTCTGGATTCATGTATGCGACACACATACCATGTTGTCTGGCCTCTATTACTGGAATCATTGTTGGTATCATCATGTCTGGCATCTATTACTAGAATCTACTGGAATCATTCTGGAATTATTGCTGGTATCATCACATTTGGCTGGACTCTTCTCGATTCTCGAGTTTTGTACTGGATTCACTTGTATTACAGGGCAGAAAAATATTGAGTAAGACATGTAGACATACCCCAAATTCGGAATCTCCCTACTAGAATCTACTGAAAGCATAGCCATCTCTCGCCTGATCAGTGAGAGATGTGCCTGATACCTACAGCCGTTTACATGTCGATCTTGGTATTTTAAAACACACTTTTAGAGTATAGTCTGTACTCACCCTGGAATCTTTGATCACTGACTGGAATCATCTTATACTGGACTCATCTTGTACTGGAATCACCTGGTATCAGATTCATATTGTCTGGACTTACTTGGTTTTACACTTGTCTTACATTTATTGTCTGGACTTATATCATGTTACTCTAGTTCAGCTAGTTTCTATTTACAGTTTTCATTGCCATGATTCTTCTCTTGTTTTACTTATCTTACTTTCCTTGTATCTTAACTGTTCTCTATACCATTACCTGAATATAAACTACCATGTTCATCAATAAAACTATCTATAACTGCTTTAGAGTTCTCTGTCATTTACTTGGGTTTTCTAGATAAATTGTACTCGTTCCTGTCCTGACTGGACCTGTTGAAAATATTACAGATGATTGTCCTGAGGACATTTGCCCTACTTGCCTTGTAGCAGGAGATGGCTTAGCTACCTTTGGCCCCGACACTCAGGAGTGAAGTAGGCTTGGTTTAGTTTTCATGTTTTAGAACTTGAAGTGTAATAACTTGAGATATGAGTTTGTATTTGAGTTTGTTTGAGATATTATTGTTTAGTACTTTATAATTGTTGTTGTTTAGTCTTTAGTTATAAACTTCTGTGTTATCTTATCGTTCTTAGACTGTGATTGAGATTTTATTATATCTATACTTGTCCTCCGTTCGAAGTTGAGATTTGACAAGTATATTATATAATTGCGTGAGTTGTTGATTAGATAGTAACCTAGGACAGCGTCCTACCGCCGACACTGCGGCGTAGGCTGGACGTACCCACTCCTCGTGCCCCTACACTGGGTGCGGGTCGTGACACGTTTTTAGTGGTGGCCCATGCAGGTCGAGTTTATGTAGTGGTATTCGAACTAGAGTATCACTACAGCCTGCGATAGGATTTGAAAGATAGGCTTAAACAGAGAGGTATCAATCACAGTTAGGACTACCTGAGAAGATTCCTGGGATGACCCTTGAGAATCTCGTTATAAACTATCTCAAAATTCGATTCCGACAGTTTCTGTCTACTTCCTTGTTCATCGTTGAATTTGATTCTTGGTATTCATAATTGGCTTAATTTTCTACCAAGATAACATTATGGGTTAGGTTGCCTTAGTCATAGAATCTAGAGTCTTCTACAGCCATATTAGCTGGTTTGGCGATAAGATAGAGTCTAATTTTGGATATATTTCTCGGGTGTGGAAATTTAAAGTTTTTACAGCCAAGCTAGCGGCAATGCAAAAATTTTAAATACCATAATTCTAGAGGTATGTACCTTAGTCGCGGACTCTATGGATTATCGCTGTAGTACTTACTGGCGTAACGAGGATTCTGGTAACATGGTTCTGGATAGACGGGTATGATTATCAGATTTCAAAATAGATACCATATAGATGGTGCCCTAGTATGATGGAATGAAATATCAGTATGGATGTTACTTGAGTATCATGGATTAGATAGAGGGAGCTAGGCCACCTATAGCGCAGCACCGTGCCCGTACCATCAGAGGGATATACCCCAGAGGGGCAGGGCTTTTGTGCTGACAGTCGAGTAGACCAACGCTATGGGTAATGGGTTAGCAGGTCTGTCTTTTCAGTCCTTCTTTTCACCTTCATGTGTGATTTTCATTAGTACCTGTCAGGATATTCTTGTGATATGCTAGATAGCGTAGTTACCCTGCTCGAGACTGTGGAATCATGATCAGTAGGACTGATTGCATTTTATCCTTCGACCTTGTTTGATTGGGGGTTTGACCTAGGAGGAGTACGATTATCTTAATTTCGAGGACAAAATTCTTCTAAGAGGGGTAGACTTGTAACACCCAATTTTCCAGATGAGGGTAATTTTAAAATTTTGTGATTATAATTATTTAATAATGATATTTAAATCTTGTTGTGATTTTTGGTGATTTTTAGTCAATTTAAAACTATTTAAAATGTGGAATGGTGATTTTGATGATTAACTAGTGTAACCCTAGAATTGCTAAGCCTAGAGACTAACCATGACCAAGGGAGCCTAGTCATGTGATTAGAAATTCAAATTACCAATTTTTAGCCTAAGGGTATTTTGGTCATTTTGACAATTTTGTGGAATTATAATTTTGATAAATTAAATATTGTGCTAATCTTTTAGTTAAGCCTTAACCTAGAAGTTTAACCTAACCTAGATTAGTCTTGAGGTTAGAATCATGGTTAGAACATTCCTACTAAGTGCCAAGGTTAGTAATATCTAGATATTCCTAGGTAGGATATTTTTCTTTTAAGATATTTGTGAAAAGAAGCCTTGAACCAATAGGAAGGCTTGGAATTGGGGGGAGGAACCTCAACCACTCATCTAAAATCCTAACCCTAATATTTTCAACAGCCATACAAGCTCCCCTCCTATAAGTGTCACACTAAGAAGCCTTTGCCTATTTTTGAAAACCTAGAAGAACCTTACTTTGTTCTTCCCTAAACTTCTCCCAATTAATCCAAATTGAGCCCAAATTGAGTCAAATCAATTGCATCATCATCCCCAATATTAGAGGAGACTTGTGGAGGCTTGCTAGCAAGGTTGGAGGATGTTTGAACTGTAGCAAATCAAGGAAGACGTCGAGTCGAGGTTCTTTGCATTGAGTTTGAACACTCAATAGGTAAAACACTACAAACCCTATTAAATTCCCGATTTCTTCCCATAGATGCATTCATTTAGGGTCCCCCTTGGTGTAGCCCAAGTTTGGTAGAAATTCGTGTCCATTTCGTGTCCGATACGGACACGTATCGGCGTATTTAAATGGATGTTTGATGAAATGCTTGAATGGAATAAATATTGTTAATTTCAAAAACTAATTAAACATAGTTGTAGCCCTATACATGTGCTTTGGATTCCGTATGGACTGAGTCGACATTCGAGTCGTGTCCATGTCCAAAACGGACACGAACTCGCTGCACGAGCAGCCGCACACATGCCCTGCTGCTCGGGCTTGCTGTGGGACACGACACGGCGACTCAGGTCGACACGTTGTCCTAGTGACTGACACAACAACCATAAGGTTTTACGGCTTCTCGTTTAGTGTGCACGAAGAAAATCAACTCGTACTGGCCCATACTGTCACTGCCCGTGCGTGAAAACGTACACTGATACGCACGTTTAACTTCGACACGGCGACACTGGGACACGGTGCAGGGACATGGACACGTAGCCCTATATGGGACGAACACGTGGGCACGAGCATGAGTCGTGTCATGCCCTGTGTCGCGTGCACGAGGCCGTGTCCTCGCTGCACGAGGATACTCTAATGCTGTTTTCTGTCATTCAGTTTTTTTAAATTCTTGGACGCTTCGTGTCCCGATTCCTGGACACATTGGGACACGTGGATGTGTATGATATGTCCCAATGTCTGTACACCCCCTGACACGAATGTTAATTTGGTTTTTTGTTGACAAATTGGGTTCGATTTCAGGATTACTGATACACAGTTTTCGTTAGTTGATTCCTGAGTTAATTTATACTTTTTATTGATTTTGTAATGTTTTAATTACCATGTTAGTTTACCCACACATGTATTAGATTACTGGAAGGTTAACTTATGATTTGTGTTTGAAGGTTTGAATTCGAGTGGGATTTTAGACTGTAAATTACGGTTGTTGCTAACTATTTTAAACTGTCATTGGCCAAATTTCTGAGAACTTATACACTGTGTTCTCTGTTTTAAAACTGAGATTGACACACTGATATATGCCCACACACACATTTGACACTCTTACATATAACACATATCATTACCAACCAATTGTTTGATAAATAGTTGTATTTTTATTTTAAATTTGTAAAATTTTCCAATTCCTTGATACCATGTTTTCAAATGAGATTTCCTAAGAATTCAAGCTTGGTTTACTGATTTTTGTGATGTTTGATTGAACTGTCATGTGTTAAACCTGTTAAACCTGAGAACAATGTCATTTCACTTGTTATTTACACACCTATGCACTGCTTCCTTATTCATCTACACACCCACACACTGAAAACTATTGGACCCTGAAAACAGGCCCACACACACATGTGTACTTTTCTGAAAACTAAAATGAATTGGTTGTACTACACACTCTTCACTGTTGGCATATAGGACTTTGTTACACACTGAATATGGACACATTCCTATCTTAATTCCTGAGAACACAGGAAACTAACCTCCCCCTAGACTGTCACTTTAAATATACAAACACATTGCCTATTTCCCGAGAACACACTATTTCCCTATTTGACACTGAGAACTCACACATACACACACACATTTCAAACTAAGGTATACACACACACACACTACCTATTCACTGTCAGCTAACACACACACCACATCACACATTGAACCAATTTCCTCCCCTTCCCTTCTGATATGTGTATGAGCATGTGATATGTAATATATGTATAATGTCCATAGGATTTTAGTATAATTATGCAATGTGTGGATAATATATGCAATATACATGTAGGAATGCAAGTTGTTAATGTAGAATAATGACATGTATATTTTTTTTTCTACATATAATATATGTAATATATGTAGAATAATGACATGTATATATATAATGTATCTAATTGATTTTTAACCCATGTTATATATATATATATATATATATATATATATATATATATTATATATATATATATATATATATATATATATATATATATATTATATATATATATATATATGTGTGTGTGTGTGTGTGTGTGTGTGTGTGTGTGTGTAGGCAAGCATGAGTTTATGATATATAGGATATCCTAGTCTATGGGTTGGTTTTGAGTTAGCCTTTAGAGTTGACCAATAACCTAATTAACCTTGACCAAGTTGATCATAGTCCAAGTTGACTAAAGGTTGACTCTTTAACCTAGATTGGACTAGTTGATCTAATTTGACTAGACAGTTGACCAAAGTCAATATTAAGTCTATATATGACCAATTGACCTAAGTTGACTAGAGTCTGACATAGTTGACTAAGATTGATCTAGTTGACCAAGTTGACTTTGACTCAGAGTTGACCAAGTTTAACTTTGACCTAGATTGACCTAGAAATCATGTAGATTGCATCGTAAACTTTATTTATCTTATTTTAAACACATTATAACATGTACTGCTCTATTTAGGATATTGTGACTCTGGTGCAAACATCTGATATTGTACTACTCTTTTTAGAGTATCAGGCGAGTACATTCTCTGATAGTTCTCTCATTTACTTGTCAATTACTGTACTTCAGTTCTAGTTAGTTTTATGTGATTCTTACAACACGTATGGATATTTCTGGATTCATGTATGCGACACACATACCATGTTGTCTGGCCTCTATTACTGGAATCATTGTTGGTATCATCATGTCTGGCATCTATTACTGGAATCTACTGGAATCATTCTGGAATTATTGCTGGTATCATCACATTTGGCTGGACTCTTCTCGATTCTCGAGTCTTGTACTGGATTCACTTGTATTACAGGGCAAAAAAATATTGAGTAAGACATGTAGACATACCCCAAATCCAGAATCTCCCTACTAGAATCTACTGAAAGCATAGCCATCTCTCGCCTGATCAGTGAGAGATGTGCCTGATACCTACAACCGTTTACATGTCGATCTTGGTATTTTAAAGCACACTTTTAGAGTATAGTCTGTACTCACCCTGGAATCTTTGATCACTGACTGGAATCATCTTATACTGGACTCATCTTGTACTGGAATCACCTGGTATCAGATTCATATTGTCTGGACTTACTTGGTTTTACACTTGTCTTACATTTATTGTCTGGACTTATATCATGTTACTCTAGTTCAGCTAGTTTCTATTTACAGTTTTCATTGCCATGATTCTTCTCTTATTTTACTTACCTTACTTTCCTTGTATCTTAACTGTTCTCTATACCATTACCTGAATATAAACTACCATGTTCATCAATAAAACTGTCTATAACTGCTTTAGAGTTCGCTGTCATTTACTTGGATTTTCTAGATAAATTGTACTCGTTTCTGTCCTGACTGGACCTGTTGAAAATATTACAGATGATTGTCCTGAGGACATTTGCCCTACTTACCTTGGAGCAGGAGATGGCTTAGCTACCTTTGGCCCCGACACTCAGGAGTGAAGTAGGCTTGGTTTAGTTTTCATGTTTTAGAACTTGAAGTGTAACAACTTGAGATATGAGTTTGTATTTGAGTTTGTTTGAGATATTATTGTTTAGTACTTTATAATTGTTGTTGTTTAGTCTTTAGTTATAAACTTCTGTGTTATCTTATCGTTCTTAGACTGTGATTGAGATTTTATTATATCTATACTTGTCCTCCGTTCGAAGTTGAGATTTGACAAGTACATTATATAATTGCGTGAGTTGTTGATTAGATAGTAACCTAGGACAGCGTCCTACCGCCGACACTGCGGCGTAGGCTGGACGTACCCACTTCTCGTGCCCCTACACTGGGTGCGGGTCGTGACACGTTTTTAGTGGTGGCCCATGCAGGTCGAGTTTATGTAGTGGTATTTGAACTAGAGTATCACTACAGCCTGCGATAGGATTTGAAAGATAGGCTTAAACAGAGAGGTATCAATCGCAGTTAGGACTACCTGAGAAGATTCCTGGGATGACCCTTGAGAATCTCGTTATAAACTATCTCAAAATTCGATTCCGACAGTTTCTGTCTACTTCCTTGTTCATCGTTGAATTTGATTCTTGGTATTCATAATTGACTTGATTTTCTACCAAGATAACATTATGGGTTAGGTTGCCTTAGTCATAGAATCTAGAGTCTTCTACAGCCATATTAGCTGGTTTGGCGATGAGATAGAGTCTAATTTTGGATATATTTCTCGGGTGTGGAAATTTAAAGTTTTTACAGCCAAGCTAGCAGCAATGCAAAAATTTTAAATACCATGATTCTAGAGGTATGTACCTTAGTCGCGGACTCTATGGATTATCGCTGTAGTACTTACTGGCGTAACGAGGATTCTGGTAACATGGTTCTGGATAGACGGGTATGATTATCAGATTTTAAAATAGATACCATATAGATGGTGCCCTAGTATGATGGAATGAAATATCAGTATGGATGTTACTTGAGTATCATGGATTAGATAGAGGGAGCTAGGCCACCTATAGCGCAGCACCGTGCCCGTACCATCAGAGGGATATACCCCAGAGGGGCAGGGCTTTTGTGCTGACAGTCGAGTAGACCAACGCTATGGGTAATAGGTTAGCAGGTCTGTCTTTTCAGTCCTTCTTTTCACCTTCATGTGTGATTTCCATTAGTACCTGTCAGGATATTCTTGTGATATGCTAGATAGCGTAGTTATCCTGCTCGAGACTGTGGAATCATGATCAGTAGGACTGATTGCATTTTATCCTTCGACCTTGTTTGATTGGGGGTTTGACCTAGGAGGAGTACGATTATCTTAATTTCGAGGACAAAATTCTTCTAAGAGGGGTAGACTTGTAACACCCAATTTTCTAGATGAGGGCAATTTTAAAATTTTGTGATTATAATAATTTAATAATGATATTTAAATCCTGTTGTGATTTTTGGTGATTTTTAGTCAATTTAAAACTATTTAAAATGTGGAATGGTGATTTTGATGATTAACTAGTGTAACCCTAGAATTGCTAAGCCTAGAGACTAACCATGACCAAGGGAGCCTAGTCATGTGATTAGAAATTCAAATTACCAATTTTTAGCCTAAGGGTATTTTGGTCATTTTGACAATTTTGTGGAATTATAATTTTGATTAATTAAATATTGTGCTAATCTTTTAGTTAAGCCTTAACCTAGAAGTTTAACCAAACCTAGATTAGTCTTGAGGTTAGTATCATGGTTAGAACAATATTCCTACTAAGTGCCAAGGTTAGTAATATCTAGATATTCCTAGGTAGGATATTTTCCTTTTAAGATATTTGTGAAAAGAAGCCTTGAACCAATAGGAAGGCTTGGAATTGGGTGGAGGAACCTCAACCACTCATCTAAAATCCTAACCCTAATATTTTCAACAGCCATACAAGCCCCCCCTCCTATAAGTGTCACACTAAGAAGCATTTGCCTATTTTTGAAAACCTAGAAGAACCCTACTTTGTTCTTCCCTAAACTTCTCCCAATTAATCCAAATTGAGCCCAAATTGAGTCAAATCAATTGTATCATCATCCCCAACATTAGAGGAGACTTGTGGAGGCTTGTTAGCATGGTTGGAGGACGTTTGAACTGTAGCAAATCAAGGAAGACGTCGAGTCGATGCTCTTTGCATTGAGTTTGAACACTCAATAGGTAAAACCCTACAAACCCTATTAAATTCCCGATTTCTTCTCCTAGATGCATTCATTTAGGGTCCCCCTAGGTGTAGCCCAAGTTTGGTAGGAATTCGTGTCCATTTCGTGTCCGTATCGGACACGTATCGGTGTATTTAAATAGGTGTTTGATGAAATGCTTGAATAGAATAAATATTGTTAATTTTGAAAACTAATTAAACATAGTTGTAGCCCTATGCATGTGCTTTGGATTTCGTGTGGATTGAGTCGACATTCGAGTCGTGTCCGTGTCCAAAATGGATACGAACTCGTTGCACGAGCAGCCGTACACATGCCCTGCTGCTCGGGCTTGCTGTAGGACACGATGCGGCGAATCAGGTCGTGAAACTTGGTAGACACGTTATCCTAGTGACTGACACGACACCCATAAAGTTTTACGGCTTCTCGTTTAGTGTGCACGAAGAAAATCAACTTGCACTGGCCCAAACTGTCACTGCCCACGCGTGAAAATGCATACTGATACGCACGTTTAACTTCGACACGGCAACACTGGGACACGGTGCAGGGCCATGGACATGTAGCCCTATATGGGGCAAATACGTGGGCACGAGCACGAGTCGTGTCGTGCCCTGTGTCGCGTGCACGAGGCCGTGTCCTCGCTGCACGAGGACACTCTAATGCTGTTTTCTGTTATTCAGTTTTTTTTTAAATTCTTGGACACTTCGTATCCCGATTCCTGGGCACATTGGGACACGTGGATGTGTATGACATGTCCCAATGTTTGTACACCCCCTGACACGAATGTTAATTTGGTTTTTTGTTGACAAATTGGGTTCAATTTCAGGATTACTGATACACAGTTTTCGTTAGTTGATTCTTGAGTTAATTTATACTTTTTACTGATTTTGTAATGTTTTAATTACCATGTTAGTTTATCCACACATGTATTAGATTACTGGAAGGTTAATTTATGATTTGTGTTTGAAGGTTTGAATTCGAGTGGGATTTTAAACTGTAAATTACGGTTGTTGCTAACTATTTTAAACTGTCATTGGCCAAATTTCTGAGAACTTATACACTGTGTGTTCTCTGTTTTAAAACTGAGATTGACACACTGATATATGCCCACACACACATTTGACACTCTTACATATAACACAAATCATTACTAACCAATTGTTTGATAAATAGTTGTGTTTTTATTTTGAATTTGTAAATTTTCCCAATTCCTTGATACCATGTTTTCAAATGAGATTTCCTGAGAATTCAAGCTTGGCTTACTGATTTTTGTGATGTTTGATTGAACTGTCATGTGTTAAACCTGAGAACAATGTCATTTCACTTGTTGTTTACACACCTATGCACTGCTTCCTATTCATCTACACACCCACATACTGAAAACTGTTGGACCCTGAAAACAGGCCCACACACACGTGTACTTTTTTGAAAACTGAAATGAATTGGTTATACTACACACTCTTCACTGTTGGCATATAGGACTTTGTTACACACTGAATATGGATACATTCCTTTCTTAATTCCTGAGAACACAGGAAACTAACCTCCCCCTAGACTGTCACTTTGAATATACACACACATTGCCTATTTTCTGAGAACACACTGTTTCCCTATTTGACACTGAGAACTCACACATACACACACACATTTCAAACTAAGGTATATACACACACACTACCTATTCACTATCAGCTAACACACACACCACATCACACATTTAACCAATTTCCTCCCCTTTCCTTCTAATATGTGTATGAGCATGTGATATGTAATATATGTATAATGTCCATAGGCTTTTAGTATAATTATGCAATGTGTGGATAATATATGCAATATGCATGTAGGAATGCAAGTTGTTAATGTAGAATAATGACATGTATATATATAATGTATCTAATTGATTTTTAACCCATATATATATATATATATATATATATATATATATATATATATATATATGTGTGTGTGTGTGTGTGTGTGTGTGTGTGTGTGTGTGTGTGTGTGTGTGTATGTGTGTGTGTGTAGGCAAGCATGAGATTATGATATATAGGATATCCTAGTCTATGGGTTGGTTTTGAGTTAGCCTTTAGAGTTGACCAATAACCTAATTAACCTTGACCAAGTTGATGATCATAGTCCAAGTTGACTAAAGGTTGACTCTTTAACCTAGATTAGACTAGTTGACCTAATTTGACTAGACAGTTGACCAAAGTCAACATTAAGTCTATATATGACCAATTGACCTAAGTTGACTAGAGTCTGACATAGTTGACTAAGATTGATCTAGTTGACCAAGTTGACTTTGACCTAGAGTTGAGCAAGTTTGACTTTGATCTAGATTGACCTAGAAATCATGTAGATTGTATCGTAAACTTTATTTATCTTATTTTAAACACATTATAACCTGTACTGCTCTATTTAGGACATTGTGACTCTGGTGCAAACATCTGATATTAAACTACTCTTTTCAGAGTATCAGGCGAGTACATTCTCTGATAGTTCTCTTATTTACTTGCCAATTACTGTACTTCAGTTCTAGTTAGTTTTATGTGATTCTTACAATACGTATAGATATTTCTGGATTCATGTATGCGATACACATACCATGTTGTCTGGCCTCTATTACTGGAATCATTGTTGGTATCATCATGTCTGGCATCTATTACTGGAATCTACTGGAATCATTCTGGAATCATTGCTGGTATCATCATATTTGGCTGGACTCTTCTCGATTCTCGAGTCTTGTACTGGATTCGCTTGTATTACGGGGCAGGAAAATATTGAGTAAGACATGTAGACATATCCCAAATCTGGAATCTCCCTACTGGAATCTACTGAAAGCATAAACATCTCTCGCCTGATCAGTGAGAGATGTGTCTGATACCTACAGCCGTTTATATGTCGATCTTGGTATTTTAAAACACAATATTAGAGTATAGTCTGTACTCACCCTGGAATCTTTGATCACTGACTGGAATCATCTTATACTGGACTCATCTTGTACTGGAATCACCTGGTATCAGATTCATATTGTCTAGACTTACTTGGTTTTACACTTGTCTTACATTTAGTGTCTGGATTTATATCATGTTACTCTAGTTCAGCTAGTTTCTATTTACAGTCTTCATTGCCATGATTCTTCTCTTGTTTAGTTTTCTAGATGAATTGTACTCATTCCTGTCCTGACTGGACCTGTTGAAAATATTACAGATGATTGCCCTGAGGATATTTGCCCTACTTGCCTTGGAGCAGGAGATGGCTTAGCTACCTTTGGCCCCGACACTCAGGAGTGATCGGGAGACTAGCTAGTAGGCTTGGTTTAGTTTTTATGTTTTAGAACATGAAGTGTAATAACTTGAGATATGATTTTGTTTGAGATATTATTATTTAGTAGTTTATAATTGTTGTTGTTTAGTCTTTAGTTATAAACTTCTGTGTTATCTTATCGTTCTTAGACTGTGATTGAGATTTCATTATATATATACTTGTCCTCCGTTCGGGGTTGAGATTTGACAATTACATTATATAATTGCGTGAGTTGTTGATTAGATAGTAACCTAGGACAGCGTTCTACCGCCGACACTGCGGCGTAGGCTGGACGTACCCACTTCTCGTGCCCCTATACTGGGTGCGGGTCGTGACATGAACGCGGCAATACTCTGAGCCACGGGAATAAGTGTCACGACCCGCTCCGGAATAATCGGACACGAGTCGGACACGCCCAGCCTTTGTCGTTAGACACAACAAAGTAAGCTGTACCAAACTAGGGAAATCTACCTGATAAACATGAAAATATATAATCACAGCATCTAAGAACGTATCCCAGAATGATCACCATAATCCACAATTCTATGTATGTAAATGTACGAGTCATCAAGAATGAAATGTACATGAATTCTAAAGACAATATCTAAAAGTGAAGCTAACAGTCTAAACCTGAACCTCAAGCTAAGTCAAGACCATCCTGCTCAGCTAAGATCCCGGGCTCTGGCCCATAAGGTAGAATGATAATCCTGCAAGTATACCTGCAACTTATCCAGTCAGGAGCGGAGCAAAGTACAATTCTAGGTAATGAACAATAACATCATGGTATGGAAAGTAAATGCTGAGAGAACGAGAAGAACAAGATATGTAAAGAAAAGGAAGAACATAAACTACTGCTATAAAGATACATGAAAGATCACGACTATATAAAGATGCAGGAAAGATCACGACTATAGCTAAAATCAAGATCAGGATCATAGGAACTAATGTAAGAACAAAATCCTGAACATGTGTGTTATAAATTTGAAATACTTCTATGATATGTGACCGGCTATGGGTAAGATCATGAAAGAACATGAAAAGATCCTGAAAGATCATATATGGTACGGCTTAAGACCCGCGTGCACTGTGCGAGGCCTAAGCTAAAGATCATGAATAAGTATCCGGGTTTGGTCACATATCTAGAGTATTTTCCCACCCCAAGATACAAGTAAGATCATGAAAGAACAAGCCAGAAAATATCATGAACGTGTCGCAGTGTGTCAGCAATAAAGAACAAGAAAATGCACTGATCAAAACCATAGAATGTACTTGCCTTTGCTCCGGGAAGATCGGGAATAGGGAGATAGTAGTCTCTATGTCCACCTGAATTTGATAATGTGTACAAGTTGGTTAAGTTCTAATACTACACTAGCTAATCAGGTTTTAACTAAATAATCTAATTATTAATAACTGGTTATTCCCTTTACTAACTAGCTAAGAAAATTCCAACTATATTTTAAGTTAACTAATAAATATATGTATTCAATTAGTCTAACTAGAACTACAATACTAATTCTATTTGAAACTTGAATACTTACATGGTTTTAACAAAATATTTATAAGTAAGATACGAATTAATGAAATACAATTCTCGTTTTAACAAGATATTAGTCAAAGATAATTTATAATACTAGAATAATATTAATCAGATTTACTAACAAAAATTTATTAAGAAAATAAAGTATAAAAGACGGTCCACATTTTACTGGACTTAACCCAACATCCAAAGTTAGCCCAGCAGCACGAAGACTCAACACAACCAATACCCAGCCAAAAATCCCCATGTACAAAACCAAAGCTTCCAAATATCCAACTCAAAAGCCTATCCAATCAAAAGCCTATAACTGTACACAATTTCAACCCATGCCCATAACTTAAGATTACTCTCAAAGTTGACTCAGCAACACCCATTCCAGCCCAGTAACAATTATCATCCCAAACTTAACTTATAGTCAAAAGGCTAAAGTTCATTCGAAATCTTAGGACATTCAAACACAGGGGACGAGTCACAGGAAATGCAACCAGTTGAACATTCAATCACAGGAAAATTGATTCACTGAAATTCATTTCACTGGAATGAACCAACCAGCATTGCTAACTCTTATTCATAGGCCTGACTTAAAATTAAGCGAAATCCAGATGAACCATCAGATGGAATCTCAGAAAACTGAAGAAATAATTAGTTACAAAATATTCATTTCTCAGGGTCAGTTGAATCTGAACTTCACTCAATTGACAGAAGTAGGAAGCAAATCTGGAATCGGAATCAAGCTCAAGAACCAAAAATTTAAAACAGAAGAATATATGAACTGAACCAAAATCAAACATCCTAATCCCACATTACCACATATCCAGTTCATTGCTAAATATTCAGCCACAATTGCATACTCAGACCAACTCCCAACCTCCACTGAATATACAGACAAAATTTAAGAAGAACAAAGAACTAAACTATTTATACAGACATTTAGAAGGAAGCAAATCAAATAAAATATTTATACAATCAATTAAAAACAAAACAAACAAAGAAGATTCATCACTGCTTCAACCCAGAAGAGTTCCGCACCCATACTGCATCAACGCACACTGCGTGGATTACAACCGCAACGGACAATCACACACACTGATATGAAACACGACAGCAATACTCGGACACGATCGCCAGGTTCAATTGAAATCCATCAATTCGAATTCCCGCATCCCATTCCTCTGGACACAGACACGACCCTCCCATACTGACTGCAACTCGAACTTAACTCCATTACTAACTAGTTCAACAAGAGTAAACATGAAAACATAGGTTTACCTGATGATGAGTCCTGATTGGAAGGACACTCACGAACCGACACAGCCTAACGTGTCCCGTTCACCGCCGCGTCCATGCTCGGACAACGTCAAACACGTAATAGTGATCCGAATTCCCTGTTCCCATAATCAAAAAGAAATATGGAAGAACGTTCAGATCTCACGAATTGTTCATCAACCCAACTCTATGTCACAAAATTCATCGAACTCAGAAATTCCAAGACAAATCGAAATCAAACCTTACCGAAAACTAAGTTGAGGATAGAAAATGGATCAGGAACAACTCAACACAGACCGAGCAGATCTGAAGAAAAACGTGAAGATTTGAGAAAACAAAAGATTAGGTCGCAATTGACCTCAAGAGAACCTAGGGTTCAGGCAAGGAACTCACCCATACTCACAATCCGTCAGCTGCGAACGAGGACGATGAGATCCTCGTTGTTGTTGTCGGTTGGCCGGTCGTCGTCGAGCGCACCGCTGCACAGTGCTGCTACTGAAGATGTCTCCGCCTCCAGTCGTCGGCGAGGAAGATCTGCGCCGCCGCCGTCATCTTCAAGCCGTCGTGGTTGTCACCGCCATCGTCGCTCGTCGGTCGAAGTCGCCGTCTCGTCTTCCAGTCGTCGCCGTCGGTTTGAGGAACTCGAGCAGCATTGGGAACTCTCGAGAAGATGTTGGGAACAGAGAAAAATAATGACTCTGCTCCTCTCTCTCTCTCTGTAATTAGTTTAAAAAGAAAAGAATTGCGATTTTTGCAATTCAGCCCCTCCGTTCAAGGGCAATATGCAGCTACCCCCTTCCCCTTTTCGCTATTTACATCCCGGCCTTCTTAATTAAATAGAAATTTTGAAAAAGAACCCTTGCCTTTTTATAATTACAAAATATCTAAAAACAGTTTTTAGAAAAAGATTAAAATAAGGAAAACAACTAAAAAGTTGTTACAACAACTTTTCAATTTGAAAAGTTGCCCAGAATTAATTCTCTCCAAAATATTTTCCAAATTATAAATTGAAACTAATTATTATTTAAACTAGTAATAAGTACATAATTTATAGAAATTGATTTTTAAGAAAACTGGAAAGTGGAGTTACAAATCTCTCCCCCTTAAAAAAATTTCGTCCTCGAAATTCAAAGGACCAAAAAATCTCAACTATCACAAGGGTCCAAACACCAGTCATTTATTGAAAATAGAATTCCACAAAACAGAGTACAATCAAATCAATCAAATAGAGTGGGATAGCGCTCCCGCATCTCGTCCTCGCGCTCCCACGTGGACTCTCCCGGAGAGTGGTGTCTCTACATGACGCGAACGAGAGGAATAGTCTGGTTCCGCAAGCGCTTCTCCCTCCGATCGAGGATGTCCACTGGATGCTCCTCATAGGTCAAACTCGGGCCCACCTCCAGCTCGAAATAGTCCACCGCATGGCTCGAGTTTGGAATGTAGCGTCGAAGCTGGGATACGTGGAAAACGTAGTGCACTCCCTCCAAGCTTGCTGGAAGCGCCAGTCGATACGCCACCTCGCCAATCCGTGCCGTCACGTCGAAAGGTCCGATGAATCTCGGACTGAACTTTCTGCCTCTGCCAAAACGAATGCTGCCTCTGGTTAGTGAGATCTTCATGAACACTCTATCCCCGACGCGAACTCCAGTGGCCGTCTGCTGCTGTCCGTCCAGTGCTTCTGCCGATCCTGTGCAACTCTGCGACGCCCTGAGACTTGAGGTCAAGTACACACAAGAAGTTTGGATATCACGCTTTGACAAAGATCGAGGACCAAATAGTCACGAAGTGGAAGGAATTTCAATTACAACTTAGAGGAGTAAAATCATGAAGACAAACTATTAACTACGATCAAAATTGATAGTTTAACACCAGTGGACAAAGACAAGATAGAAAAATCGAGGTCAGATAGACATGATTTAAGATTGAAGTTTAGATAAGACATGAACAAAGTATGGAATTAAAATATGGCAATGTATAATTTGAGGAAATCAATGATCTAATGATAAAATGTTATAAGAGAAATTAGCAAGGGTTGATTTAGGAAACGTACAAAATATGTTCAGGAGGTACAATATCAAATCAGGATAAACGTGCAAGGATTTGCGATTCTCGAAAACCAATAATCATATGAAAAAGGAATGTAGTCTCCATGATATACAAGAACATATAGACATTTGAAGTCACTTTACTTAGAATCCCTGCCCCGCCAGTGTATGTCTGGCTGCAGTGAACTTTCGGTTCCATGACTTAAATAATAATATGTTACTGAATAACATATCAACTTTATTCATTTTCCAACAATCATTGATGAAACAACCCAAGAGATCAATGTATGCAGAATATGACAAGTCTCGACAGTACTTGAAAACCTATGATTGTCTGAAATCACTTCAACTTAGAGTTCCTGCCTCGCCAGTGCGCTACTGGCTGCAGTAAAACCCTCAGTCTCCATAATCCAGCTAATGGCTGCAGCGCGCAACTGTCATGCCATAGTAGGTCATCGAATAGCCTCTCGACTTATCCCTAGGAATTTCAAAAAGAGTTTCAAGGAATTCAAAATGAATTTCAATAGTCCAAGTCACGGAATGGTGAAGTTACCCGACTATTAGAATATATGAGTTTATTAGGTACTAAAATGATAAGGGATCCAATCAGTGAGTACAAAAGGGCAACCAGGGAGATTTAAAATTTCAGACAGGGTGAAGTTTCAAATTATGACGGAACGTCAACTGATATCTGGAATGGTAACAAGATTCCATATATGGGACATTATCCCGAAGGGATAACAGAGTCTCGAAGGATGAACTGAAACAAGGTATCAGATATTAGACAAGTTTCAAAAATAAGAAATAAAATCCATACTGGAAACGAGTTTCAATAAAATTTCGAATAACAATGAAATCTCAAGTAAAACTTGAATTGAAAACGAAATCTCCAATAAGGTACACAGTGGAAAATAGAAAATCAAGTATCAACAAAGTCGTGAATAAGGAACAAATTCTCGAATAGAAAATCTCAACGAGGAGACAAGATTTGGAATAGGGAACACGGTCTCAACGAGTCGCGAGTAGGAACTGAAATTCAAAGTCCGGTAGATCTTGGATGGGAGACAAAATCACGAACAAAACAAAGTCTCGAAATAGGAAACAGGATCTTAAAATCTCGAATGGAATCAAGTTACGAGTAGGGAAAAGAATCAATGGATGAGTAAAACAATATCAAGCGATACCTCAAATAGGAAACAAGATCGACACAAAGTTGGGAACAGAAATAGAAAACAAAGTCATGAAAAATGAATATAAAAACATGGTATTAAGTAGCGGATACGAAACAAGTGAAATCTCAAAATACGAGGCAAGATCAACAAGATCGTGAATAGAACGAAAAATAATTCACGAATGAGAAATAAGATCTCATAAGGAACGAGTCAAAATTTTAAGATAGAAAACGAAATCTGCAAATGAAATCTCGAATAGAAGCAAGATTCAAACAAGATTTTGAAAGGCATAAGTTTGATTAAGAATGTAACCCGAAGTAAAGTCTTAAATATCAACAGGGTCTGAATGGGGAACAAAATTCGAGTAGAGCCAAATCTTGAATTAAGAAACGACGCCATAGGAAACAAGTTATCGAGCAGAAAGAAAATCTCGAATAAGAGCAGAGTTATGAACAAGAATGGAAACAAACTTTCAAAATATATTTTGAATAGCGACCAAGGTTCCAGAATAAGAAATAAAATCTAATAATCCGTAAATAGGAAACAAAGAAGTTTCTAAGAAACAATCTAGGTGCAAGAGAAATCTAAGAAAAAACTGGATTATGAATCATGATCCATGGTTTCTCCAACCATGCAAAAGAGTCTTCTGTCTTATCTTCAGTGTTTCTTCCGGGACTAGAATATCTTCAACCTTCTTCAACTGTTCCGTCGTAGACTGGTCCCTGTGGTAGTACTCCATGTTGTTGCTGAATCTGGAGAGACGGGTCCTTCTATGATACTGGTGCTCCTCATGCTTGTCCTTGGGCAGTGTGATCACCAGTCTCCAGCAGTCCTTGACTTGGTGGACAGGCGATTAGCAGTACAAGCATAGCCTTCGCCGTTTACGGCACTCTTCGTAGTGGTGTCCTGAGTTGCGACAGAAATACAAATGATCGCCGGCTGAATTTGAATCTGGATCTCCTGTTGGGGCTGAAGTGCAGGGCTCTGACAGGAATATATGGCAGCCGAGATCTTGATGCTCATCGATCATTGTGATCTGCGACTTGCTGTCAATCCTTCATTCAGTGAAGGTAGGCCTGAATCTGCCTCTGATGATGTGGTTGAAGAAGCGTCGTCTGAATGTTGCGATGCTTTGCAGGTCCAGGATAGTTGATATTTTCGTCATAAGTCTTCATGTCTCTCCTAGCCTTCAGCTTCCGGTCTTGTTCTATCGTCTGTGCTACATTCTGGATCTCCTGGCTGATAGCTCCAATCTTCAGAGGAGTCGAGTCCTCAGGGACTTGGATGATCTTCAGTTGCGACTCCAGATTCTCGATCTGCTCCTCGATGCAAGATATGTGCTCGGTGTCGGAAAAGTCCAAAGATCTGGAAGTCTGGAAAGCATGTCTTTTCTGGCTCGAAAAGTGCATTCATAAATCTGGCTTGAAAAATGATGGCTTGCTCTTTCTGGGTATCAAGGAACTCTTCAATCATCTCCGTCAACCACGTACTACCCATGGGGATAGTAGAGACGACCTGCGGGGTGGAAGCTTGAAACTCTCAAGTGTAGATGGATTGACTGTTCCGATGTCGCGTACTTTTGAACTATCTGCAAAACAGAAAACTGTTAAAATAACCTAGACCTACATACAACAAGTGTTTATAAAATATTAAAATACCTGATACACCTGATATACCTGATATACCCTTATTTTCCAATTTTTCCTATGCTGTGATCAAGTTTCCCTAGTGTAAATCAAGTCCCCCAATAGTACGCTAAGACCTAGGTACCATTAGGATAGACCTGCATGGGCCACCACTAAAAACATGTCACGACCCGCTCCGGAATAATCGGACACGAGTCGGACACGCCCAGCCTTTGTCGTTAGACACAACAAAGTAAGCTGTACCAAACTAGGGAAATCTACCTGATAAACATGAAAATATATAATCACAGCATCTAAGAACGTATCCCAGAATGATCACCATAATCCATAATTCTATGTATGTAAATGTACGAGTCATCAAGAATGAAATGTACATGAATTCTAAAGACAATATCTAAAAGTAAAGCTAACAGTCTAAACCTGAACCTCAAGCTAAGTCAAGACCATCCTGCTCAGCTAAGATCCCGAGCTCTGTCCCATAAGGTAGAATGATAATCCTGCAAGTATACCTGCAACTTATCCAGTCAGGAGCGGAGCAAAGTACAATTCTAGGTAATGAACAATAACATCATGGTATGGAAAGTAAATGTTGAAAGAACGAGAAGAACAAGATATGTAAAGAAACGGAAGAACATGAACTACTGCTATAAAGATACATGAAAGATCACGACTATATAAAGATGCAGGAAAGATCACGACTATAGCTAAAATCAAGATCAGGATCATAGGAACTAATGTAAGAACAAAATCCTGAACATGTGTGTTATAAATTTGAAATACTTCTATGATATGTGACCGGCTATGGGTAAGATCATGAAAGAACATGAAAAGATCCTGAAAGATCATATATGGTACGGCTTAAGACCCGCGTGCACTGTGCGAGGCCTAAGCTAAAGATCATGAATAAGTATCTGGGTTTGGTCACATATCTAGAGTATTTCCCCACCCCAAGATACAAGTAAGATCATGAAAGAACAAGCCAGAAAATATCATGAACGTGTCGCAGTGTGTCAGCAATAAAGAACAAGAAAATGCACTGATCAAAACCATAGAATGTACTTGCCTTTGCTCCGGGAAGATCGAGAATAGGGAGATAGTAGTCTCTATGTCCACCTGAATTTGATATTGTGTACAAGTTGGTTAAGTTCTAATACTACACTAGCTAATCAGGTTTTAACTAAATAATCTAATTATTAATAACTGGTTATTCCCTTTACTAACTAGCTAAGAAAATTCCAACTATATTTTAAGTTAACTAATAAATATATGTATTCAATTAGTCTAACTAGAACTATAATACTAATTCTATTTGAAACTTGAATACTTACATGGTTTTAACAAAATATTTATAAGTAAGATACGAATTAATGAAATACAATTCTCGTTTTAACAAGATATTAGTCAAAGATAATTTATAATACTAGAATGATATTAATCAGATTTACTAACAAAAATTTATTAAGAAAATAAAGTATAAAAGACGGTCCACATTTTACTGGACTTAACCCAACATCCAAAGTTAGCCCAGCAGCACGAAGACTCAACACAACCAATACCCAGCCAAAAATCCCCATGTACAAAACCAAAGCTTCCAAATATCCAACTCAAAAGCCTATCCAATCAAAAGCCTATAACTGTACACAATTTCAACCCATGCCCATAACTTAAGATTACTCTCAAAGTTGACTCAGCAACACCCATTCCAGCCCAGTAACAATTATCATCCCAAACTTAACTTATAATCAAAAGGCTAAAGTTCATTCGAAATCTTAGGACATTCAAACACAGGGGACGAGTCACAGGAAATGCAACCAGTTTAACATTCAATCACAGAAAAATTGATTCACTGAAATTCATTTCACTGGAATGAACCAACCAGCATTGCTAACTCTTATTCATAGGCCTGACTTAAAATTAAGCGAAATCCAGATGAACCATCAGATGGAATCTCAGAAAACTGAAGAAATAATTAGTTACAAAATATTCATTTCTCAGGGTCAGTTGAATCTGAACTTCACTCAATTGACAGAAGTAGGAAGCAAATCTGGAATCGGAATCAAGCTCAAGAACCAAAAATTTAAAACAGAAGAATATATGAACTGAACCAAAATCAAACATCCTAATCCCACATTACCACATATCCAGTTCATTGCTAAATATTCAGCCACAATTGCATACTCAGACCAACTCCCAACCTCCACTGAATATACAGACAAAATTTAAGAAGAACAAAGAACTAAACTATTTATACAGACATTTAGAAGGAAGCAAATCAAATAAAATATTTATACAATCAATTGAAAACAAAACAAACAAAGAAGATTCATCACTGCTTCAACCCAGAAGAGTTTTGCACCCATACTGCATCAACGCACACTGCGTGGATTACAACCGCAACGGACAATCACACACACTGATATGAAACACGACAGCAATACTCGGACACGATCGCCAGGTTCAATTGAAATCCATCAATTCGAATTCCCGCATCCCATTCCTCTGGACACAGACACGACCCTCCCATACTGACTGCAACTCGAACTTAACTCCATTACTAACTAGTTAAACAAGAGTAAACATGAAAACATAGGTTTACCTGATGATGAGTCCTGATTGGAAGGACACTCACGAACCGACACAGCCTAACGTGTCCCGTTCACCGCCGCGTCCATGCTCGGACAACGTCGAACACGTAATAGCGATCCGAATTCCCTGTTCCCATAATCAAAGAGAAATATGGAAGAGCGTTCAGATCTCACGAATTGTTCATCAACCCAACTCTATGTCACAAAATTCATCGAACTCAGAAATTCCAAGACAAATCGAAATCAAACCTTACCGAAAACTAAGTTGAGGATAGAAAATGGATCAGGAACAACTCAACACAGACCGAGCAGATCTGAAGAAAAACGTGAAGATTTGAGAAAATAAAAGATTAGGTCGCAATCGACCTCAAGAGAACCTAGGGTTCAGGCAAGGAACTCACCCATACTCACAATCCGTCAGCTGCGAACGAGGACGATGAGATCCTCGTTGTCGTTGTCGGTTGGTCGGTCGTCGTCGAGCGCACCGCTGCATAGTGCTGCTACTGAAGATGTCTCCGCCTCCAGTCGTCGGCGAGGAAGATCTGCGCCGCCGCCGTCGTCTTCAAGCCGTCGTGGTTGTCACCGCCATCGTCGCTCGTCGGTCGAAGTCGCCGTCTCGTCTTCCAGTCGTCGCCGTCGGTTTGAGGAACTCGAGCAGCGTTGGGAACTCTCGAGAAGATGTTGGGAACAGAGAAAAATAATGACTCTGCTCCTCTCTCTCTCTCTCTCTGTAATTAGTAAAGAAAAAAATTGCGATTTTTGCAATTCAGCCCCTCCGCTCAAGGGCAATATGCAGCTACCCCCTTCCCCTTTTCGCTATTTACATCCCGGCCTTCTTAATTAAATAGAAATTTTGAAAAAGAACCCTTGCCTTTTTATAATTACAAAATATCTAAAAACAGTTTTTAGAAAAAGTTTAAAATAAGGAAAACAACTAAAAAGTTGTTACAACAACTTTTCAATTTGAAAAGTTGCCCAGAATTAATTCTCTCCAAAATATTTTTCAAATTATAAATTGAAACTAATTATTATTTAAACTAGTAATAAGTACATAATTTATAGAAATTGATTTTTAAGAAAACTGGAAAGTGGAGTTACAATAAGTCCACTGGACTCGTGCATGTTACCTCGCCTCGAGCGGGCGTTCGTGTGGATGCGACCGGTCCGTGAACGTGCCTCGACTCGGGCATGGGACCAGAGAAGTTACCTTCCCTTGTGCGTACGGTCAAGCGGGTGTGACTGGCCATTTGACGTTCCGTATCTCGTGCACGACCGAGAGGGTGCGAGTGTTGACAGAGGTGCAATAACAATGATGAAATACCAGGAGGACGTGTGGTCGCCTCACGCACGATCCCACAACATCAGAGGCCTGATGAACGTAGCATAATCTGAGTCTGCACAGGAGGAGAAAAAAAAGGTTGTTGTTGACCATCCATTCATTTTTTGAATTAGAAGGAAAAAAGTTCTTTTTCTCTAGAATCAGAAGGGACTACCTTTTACGATTGGAAAAGTAATAGTCGATGTTTATTCTTTTACCAACTCTAAGTTTTGGGGCCCCTTAGACCTTGGTACCCGGACCAACTGTTGGAGTCCAGTCCTGATTTGGTACCAAAATATTTGTGGAGTCCAAATCTGATTAAATATTTGATTTGATTAGATTTGGATGTCCATAATTGGTGCTGAACGATTTTAGATGTAATATGATTCTTATTTAGGAGTTTTCTATTTAGAAAATCCTATTATGATGTAAAATAAAATGTTGATGAAATATTTTAGGTGTAATATGATTCTTATCTTACAAGGATTTTCTATCTAGGAAATCATATTATGACATAGAATATGATTTTTCATCCTATATATATGGGATGAGGGTGGAGGCACAAAAGTTGAGATTCGGGGTTCTCGTGCTCGTCCACAGAAAATCTAAGAGAAAGTCTGCACTTTGCTCTTAGGGCTTCGTCATAGACGACAGAAGGAAGAAGGAGATCTGATCAAGGAATCGTCAACTTCGATTAGGAAGATTGCTACAGGTTGACTGTCGTCTCTTCTTGAGTGTGTTGAGGGGGTTGAACCTATTAGGACAAAGGGTTCAACATTGTTTTTGTTAACCTTTTAATTTTAGAGAGATGCTACGTGGACCGCCAGGCGTGACCGCAGTTTGGCCTGCAGTCCACGTGGTGGCTCTCTTTTATTGGTTTCTTCCGGTTGGTGGGCCCCACATTAACAGGGGGCTAACAGGCTTAGGACACGTAGCCCGCGGTTACGCCTGGCGGACAATAACCACGGGCAACATAGTGTTTTCGAAAATTTTATCTAAGTTATATAGATTGGGATTTGTCGAGGTGACGTAGTCACCGCCGTATACTTGTCCTTATTTGTGCTTGGTGTTCGTTAGACGGAGGTTGGTTATTTCAGGTGGGCTAAGTTTCTGCTGCGGCAATGTCTCATACACGATATCAGAGCGCTTGTAAGGGCGTGTTCGATTTCCAACACCAACGTCATGTCTGTCCCTCCCTGAGCCGCTCCTGATCTATACTACTATATAATAAGAAAATTTTACCTTCACCGTGGAACCTTTTTTCCAAGGAAAAATTTATGAAATGCCCAAAAATTTAAAAAGTTTTATGAAAAATCCACCGCAAAATAACATTTTATCGCATGCCCAGAATTAGCAAAAAATATATAAAGGGGTTCTGAATGACCTTTTTGCCCTTCTAATTTATTGAAAGCACCCCCGAAACCCTATTCTTCAAATTTTTTTTTTCAACACTTCCTCTTCTTCCATACGCCGCTCAGTTTCGAATCTAGGTTTTCTCCTCCAAAATCTTCAAACCTTACTTCAAAAACTTGTCGAAAAATTTCGGAAAGACGGACAAACGGTAAAACTGTTAAAACGGAGGTCCAAACATCATTTTTTTGTGATTCTAAAATTTTGGAAGACCGACTAACGGAGAAGCGGTTAATCTCCGGCTGCTCGAAAATACGCTCCTTTTGCGATAAATCGGGTCTCGTTTCGACCTCTCAGTCAAAAGTTATGGCCCTTCAAAATTTCAACTGGACATAAAATGCAGGAGAATGATCATTCTTCGTGGTAATATCACGAAGAATGGCCATTCTCCGTGCTAAAACCACGAAGAATGACCATTCTCCGTGCTAAAACCATAAAGAATGGTCATTCTCCTTGTTAAATTGACAAAGAATAGTCATTCTCCGTGTTAGAATGACGGAGAATGGCAATTATTCTCCGTCAATTTAACAAGGAGAATAGCCATTCTCCGTGGTTTTAGCACGGAGAATGGCCATTCTCCGTGGTTTTAGCACGGAGAATGAAATGACCATTCTCTGTGCTAAAACCACAGAGAATGACCATTCTCCTTATTAAATTGACAAAGAATAGCCATTCTCTTTATTAAAATGATGGAGAATGGCCATTCCCCGTCAATTTAACAAGGAGAATGACCATTCTCTGTCATTCTAACACGGAGAATGGCCATTATCCGTCAATTTAACAAGGAGAATGGCCATTCTCCGTCATTTTAACACGGAGAATGACCATTCTCCGTGTTAGAATGACAATGGCCATTCTCCGTCAATTTAACAAGGAGAATGACCATTCTCCTTGTTAAATTGACAAAGAATAGTCATTCTCCGTGTCAAAATTGACAAAGAATGACCATTCTCCGTCAATTTAACAAGGAGAATGGCCATTCTCCGTTATTTTAACACGGAGAATGGCCATTCTCCATGTAAAAATGACGGAGAATGACTATTCTCAGTCATTTTATCATAGAGCCATTCTCCGTCATTTTAACACGAAGAATGGTCATTCTCCGTGGTTTTAACACGAAGAATGACTATTCTCCGTTATTTTAACACGGAGAATGGCCATTTTCCATCATTTTGACATGGATAAGGCCATTCTCCGTGATTTTAGTACGGAAAATGGTCATTCTCCGTGATTTTAACACGGAGAATGGAGAATGGTCGTTCTCCGTGTTAAAATCACGGAGAATGATGGAGAACAGTCGACAGAAACCTAAAACCTAATTTATTTATTTTTTGTGGAAAAAAAATTTTCAGGAACAAAAATTCAAGAGTTTTCGTTCTTCTTTCAAACGATGCTAACTCTTATGAAAAAGAAGAAGAAGATCTTCTCTCCACAATTGACCTAATCGTCGAAAAACTTTAAATCTCTCCACGATGATGATGATGATGATGATGATGAGCGATAATCGGAGTTCGACTGAAGAAAAATACAATGAACTACGAACGATCTTTGCGATCTCTGCTGAAGATGAGAGCAATAGAATTCAGATCTCTCGTGAAGAAGACGAAAATCGCAATCCTAATCTGAGTTTGTGCGAATGGTAGTTATGGTATTATAAAGATGTCAATTATGTAAATACAGAGCATCTAAAGGAAATCTTAGAATATTTAAGATGAAAATATATAATTCTAGATATTTCATAAAACCCATCCTGCGGGTGGGTTTTTCATACAAACCAACTCCGAAATTGGGTTTCTCAGCAATTTCCAGTTTTCCCAAATGTGTTCTTGCATATGTTTATTAATTAAAGTTAATAGGGGCAACTAAATAATTACGGGACATGTCGTTTAGTATTCCTAAATAGTATGTAGGCATAAAACAATAAAATATTAATATTAATATAATAATAAATTTAAAATAATTAAGATGGTTAAAATCTTAATAAAGATTAGAATAATAATTACATTTACTACATATACATTTATTTGGTGTTATATAATGTAATTTTATATATCAATTTATCCTGAGATGCCGTAGGTGTTATGGAAAGATGGCATAGGAGATATTGCTTTAAACATATTTAGAAGCTCCAGTACATAGTATAACGCATGTCAGATACTCTACTAATCTTTCTCACAAAATCGTTAACATGGGAGATGTTTTTTTTTTTTTTTAGTGTCATTTTCTCGTGCCGACGAATAACGCAAGGGAGGATATGGTAGATGTTGTTGTGTTGTGTGAGAATATTTATGCCGTATATAATAATAATAATAATAATATATATTTATCTGAAGAAAAAAAATATATATATTTATTTGAAGCAATAGGTAATAATATATATATTTGCTTCAAATATATATAATATATAGCAGATGACCTCTAGCCTAGTGGTTAAGAGAGATGCATGCGGTCCGAGTGGTCAGGAGTTTGAATTCCAGTGGGAGCGATTCTAGAAATAATTTACCTGGTTCCAATATATATATATATATATATATATATATATATATATATATATATATATATATATATATATAAACGTAACAAATAAAATCAAAATTTAAATAAATTATTATTATCACATAATATCGTTCTTAGAATAATTTGAATCAATAAGTACTAGGGATCGGGACACATAGTAGCATTATATTCGTAAAAATAGTAAAACTTGAGTTAAATCTTAAAATTGAACAAATTTTTAGAAGATTAAAAAAGAGAACAGAAAACATTTGATGATAGAAACTATCAAAAAGAAATCAAGACAACAGTTTCAAAACCTTGAAAAAGTCGAACAAATTTTGAGAACCAATCATAAAAAATACCATAATTTCATAAAAATAATAATAGACAAGATTGATATAAACAAATGAGCTTGATCGAAATCATGGAATAACAACAATAATTTTTTGATTCCCAACAACTATTGGAATATAACATTGATGAATGATTTTAACCAAACTTTTAGACCACTTGACGCTTTTGTTCATTCTTCTGTTACACAGGGGTGGCCCAGAGGAGGGGCAAACATAGCTTGGGCCCGGGGCCCCAAAAGCCTAAGGGACCCAATTTTTTAAAAAAAGTTAGTAATAGTAATTATTACTCTGTTTTCTTCTTTAAAGCCCAAGGGCCCGAAGAGAAAACATTACAACAAGATGCATGGGAATTGGGACAGCCCCCGACTCTTCAATTTAAGAGAATAAAAACTAGGTTTTTCGTTCCCTTCTCCATTTTAGAGGAAAAAAAGTAGGTCTTTCCGTCGCTTCCGATTCCTCTTCCATTTCAGAGGAAAAAAGTTCTCCATGGACTTTGGATCCCAGATGGTCAATGGTAATTTTTTTTTAAATTGTTCATTTTAATTCTCTCTTTTGCTTATAATTGAAACATAAATTTCTAATTTCTTCAGTTTCTTCTCCTAGACTCATTCACAAGGATACATATTGTTTGAATTAGTTCTTCAGTCTTCGTAATATCTCTATTTATGCTCATAGTAATTAAGTTCCAATCAGCTTCTGTAGTATATTTAGCTCACTGCATGTTGTGAGTTATAGTTGATCCCATGTTGGTGTTGAATACCGATGGGCTGATGGAGATGAGTCTTTTCGTTTATCTTTGCACTTAATATTTCACACTTGAAATTATATTTTGTTCCTAGTGCGGAATATATTTTTGTGAATCTTTGCACTTAAGATTTCACAATGATTTCATTTTCAAACTGAAATATTTTGTAACTTTTGTTCCTCCTGATGTTGGTTGGTTTTTTTTTTTTCTCGAGTTTTCTATGATGTTGATGAATTCGGCAAGCTAGCCCATATATCCCAATCATAGCAGAAAAAGCATAAAGAATAAATGTTAAATAGCGTACTGCATCGGAGTTTTCTTTTAACTAAATAATTTTGGCAATGGAAATAGTATTGTTATTTGCCAATATATATTTCTGATGCAAAATTTAAGGGTAGCTGATATGTATCAGGTCCAGTCTAAAAGAGTTCAATTTGGTTTATTGTATCATGTAGATTTTTTTTTTTTTTTTTGATATTTTATTTTAATATATCTTTTGAACAAGGGACATCATTTTAGATTTCTTACTGGACATTAAAATGTTCCGGGCCGGCTCTGCTGTTACATACCAGTTATAAAGAGTCGTTCAAATTTGATTTTTTGCTATAGTTGATCTTAATCTTAAGATAAAGTAAGCAGAAAAAATTTCTCTTTCTAAGCAGCTTAAAGATAGAAATATCTAATTGATAATTAATTGAGGAGATCATCGCTAACTTATCTCATTCACCATACTAGAGTAAAAAATATATTTATCCCTGAATAATTATATTATTTTTAGTAAGTTAATATTTACTCAGTGACATAGCTACACGTGTTGGAGGTCCAGTCAATCTAGAGGTTCTATGACAACATGGAGAGAACTTGGGCCGAGTTCAGTCAGGGACATAGTTATGTCTGAGTTCTATCAGTTTATTCCATAACCTTTTGGCAGGGGCCAAACAAAACTCTATCCGAGTTCGGTGTCGGTCGGAGCTGAACGAGTTCTGGATTTTAATCCGCACCATTGGATTTGTTTGATGGCCATATTTAATGGTGGACTATTTTAGGACTTATAATATGTCCTAAAATAGGTTTCTCAACCTATTTATATATGTTGAGGGTGTAGACACAAGTAAGAGCACAATGTGAAAGATTCATGGCCAAGAGAAAATCCGTATTTTTCTCTTAGGGCTTGTCGTTCGAGCTAACAGGAGATCTGTGCGAGGAGTTGCCGTCTTTGTACATGGAGATCGCTACGGATAGGGTCCGTGATTTTATTGTAATCTTCTACTTCTTTCTTGAGTTCGGTGAGGGTATTAAACCTTTGGACATCTTATTCAATCTTGTATTTTGTTGAAAGAAATAAATATTAAAATTTGTTCAAGTGACACGATCACTAAAAAAATACTTCTCATATGTGCTTGGTGTTGGGAAAGAAGCGCGAAAACCTTTCCCCAAACCGGAGAGTACCTGCGAGAGGACCGAGCAATACAACGCACGAACCTAAAAACAACCACACAAAACAATCCACGCAGACACAGAGAATTTTTGACGTAGAAAACCCTTGCGGGAAAAACCACGGGACGATCGGAGTCCAACCCTGAGAAGCCTCCACTAATGGAATAGAAGAATTACACCCTTTACAAACTCCTCCCGATCCAAATCGGATCCCCACAACACTCAGAAGTAAGAACAATGATTACAAGGCTACGAAGAGCGAGAACGACGATTAGAGATTACCCGAACGCGATCTCCTTCGAAAAACGACCTTCAATCCTCCGTCTTCTCTCCCGAAGTTGCAATGGCACTCTTGCCTCCTTCTCTCTCTTTTCTTCAATATTCTACGATTGTGTCACAATTCTGATTAGGGTTTGGAAATTCCAACTTAACTCCCTAATCCCGCAACAAATCTGGACCGTTTGATTAGATCCGATGGTGAAAAATCACCCAGATTTCTGCCTCAGCCCCGACGACACAGAGCCGAACTCTGTGTCGGGCAAACAGAACCTACCAACAACATTCTGGAATGGCCAGACCGAGTTCGGCCAGAACTCGGCCTGGAACCGAGTTCGGCCCGAACTCGGTGGCCCAGTTCCAGAAGCTCCCCTTGGGAGCAGCAACAGCAGTAGCAACTCCTCATTTCCTACTTCCCGAGCTTCTTCGACATCGAACGGCGCTCGTCGCACTCTGGGATCTTCTCCACATAGGTTGGGAACCCTACCCACTCCAACAAGTCTCCCCCTTCACAACTATGGGGAGGATATCGTCATCCCGACGATCTGCCTGCAGTACTCAAACTTCCCCCTTGGTAGAATCTTCGTGAACATATCAGCTCCGTTGTCATCTGTATGAACCTTCTCAAGCTCCTCGTCCTTCTTCTCAACCACATCCCGTATCTAATGATACCGAGTCTCGATGTGTTTGGACCGACTATGAAACGTCTGATTCTTCACAAGGTGAATAGCACTCTGACTGTCGCAAAGCAAAGTATACTGCTCTTGCTTCAGTCCCATTTCCTGCAGCAGCTTCTTCATCCACAACAGCTCCTTGCAAGCCTCCGTCGCCGCAATGTACTCTGCCTCTGTCGTCGACAAGGCAACACACTTCTGCAACCGCGACTGCCACGACACCGCTCCTCCCGCAAACATCATCACGTAGCCCGAAGTCGATCGCCTCGTGTCTACATCTCCAGCCATATCAGCGTCGGTATACCCAACCAGCTTCGGCTCGTCACCAGCAAAGGAAAGTCTCCAACCAGCAGTGCCCTAAAGATATCGTAGAATCCACTTGACCGCACTCCAATGTACCCTTCTAGGATTTGAAAGATACCTGCTAACCGTACCAACTGCATGAGCAATATCTGGCCTCGTACACACCATGGCATACATAAGGCTTCCCACAGCTGAGGCATATGGAACCCGCTCCATATCTTCCTTTTCGTCCTCGGTAGATGGACACTGTTCCTCAGTGAGCTTAAAGTGAGCCGCAAGAGGGGAACTCACTTTCTTCGACCCGTCCATCCCGAAACGCTGAAGTACCCGGTGAATGTACTTCGTTTGGGACAAGTGTAGCAGCTTGGAATCTCTCTCTCGGCTGATCTCCATCCCAAGAATAGTCTTTGCTGCATCCAAATCCTTCATAGAGAAGGCCACGCCCAGTTGGCGCTTCAGCTCCGCTATCCTAGTGGCATTCCAACCCACTAATAGCATATCATCAACATAGAGCAACAAAATGATAAAATTATCCTCGACAAAATACCTCACAAATACACAGTGGTCCGACGTCGTCCGTGCATAACCATGCTCCCCCATAAACGACTCGAACTTCCTGTACCACTGCCTCGGAGCCTGCTTCAGACCATACAAGCTCTTCCTCAACCGGCAGACCAAATGTGACTTGCCCTTCTCACAGAATCCCTCTGGCTGCTCCATGTACAACTCCTCCTCAAGATCACCGTGGAGGAATGCCGTCTTCACGTCCATCTGCTCGACCTCCAAGTCGAGACTGGCTGCTAATGCTAGCACCACCCGAATAGACGAATGCTTGACGACAGGCGAAAAGATCTCATCATAATCCACGCCTTTTCGCTGACCGTAACCTTTGACTACCAGCCTCGTTTTGTATCGAGGGCGAGTAGCATCATCCGTCTGCTTCACTCTAAACACCCATCGATTCTTCAAAGCCTTCTTACCCTTTGGCAACTGCACCAGCTCATAAGTGGAATTTGTGTGCAAGGAACTCATCTCCTCCTGCATGGCATCCATCCACTTCTGCCTGTGTTCGTCTTCCATAGCCTCTGCAAAACTTTCGGGCTCTCCCCCTTCAGTCAATATCACATACTCATCTGGTGATTATCTCGTAGATGGTCGACGATCCCTGTCGCTCCTTCTCAGTGGAGCCACTGGTGCTGGCTGTATACCAACAGCCTCCTCCCCTTCAGGAACTGCCTTCTGGCATGCTCATCCTCCTGAGGGACACCCTGACCACCATCAGCAGGCTGATGATCAAGGTTGGGAGCAACTCCATGTACTGGCTCCCCCATAACTGGATCTTCTGCGATGTCCTCTGGAAACTGCTCGAAGCAAAATGACTCTAACTCAGGCAATTCCTCAGCCTCAGAAGGCGTCTCGGAATCCTGAGTGTTGGTCATGGTCTGATCCTCGACGAACACCATGTCCCTGCTTCTGTAGAGCTTTCTTCCCACTGGGTCGTAGAGTCTATAGCCAAACTCATCCCGACCGTAGCCGACAAAGACGCATCGCCTCGTCTTCGGCTCAAGTTTGGTCCTCTCGTCCTTCGGTACATGCACGAAGGTCTTACAGCCAAACACTCGCAGGTGATTGTATGACGGCTCTTTGCCGTACCATACTTACGAGGAGACAAATTAATAACATAAGCAGCTGTGAGAAGAGCCTCACCCCAATAACTGCCTGGCAAGTTTGCTTCTGACAGCAAACATCGCACTCTCTCCATCAGTGTCCTGTTCATGCGCTCCGCTACACCATTGAGCTGAGGTGTCTTTGGCGGAGTCTTCTGGTGTCGTATCCCTTGCTCTCTGCAATACGCATCAAAGGGACCGATGTATTCGCCGCCATTGTCGGACCGAACACACAACAAATTCTTGCCCGTCTCCCTTTCAACAGAGGCATGAAACTTCTTGAAAGTAGGCAACACCTGATCCTTGGTCTTTAAGGCATAGACCCAAACCTTCCTGGAACAGTCATCAATAAAGGTTACAAAGTAAGAAGCACCACCAAGAGATTTTACCTTCATAGGACCGCAGACATCCGAGTGAATCAACTCGAGCAACGCCGGCTTCCTCGAACTTGGATGACTTTAGAAAGACACCCTATTTTGCTTCCCAGCTAAGCAGTGCGTGCACTTCTCCAACTTTGTAGACTTGAGCCCCGGAATCACCTTCCTGTTCACCAAGTAGCTCATCCCCTTCTCGCTGATATGGCCGAGCCGCCTGTGCCACAACTCGGTAGACGCATCACTGACTGCGTTCACCTCCTGTGCCCCCTGTGCGCTCCCCTCCATATAGTAGAGACCGGACTTCTTGCTTCCTTTGGCAATCACCATCGAACCCTTGGAAAGCTTCAACTGACTGTTCCCGAAGAGACTGAAGAATCCCTCGTCATCCAACCTTCCAACCGACTCCAGGTTGAAACGAATATCAGGAACATGACGAACATCTTTGAGAACAAGAATCGCACCCGTCTTCGTTCTCAAATGCACATCTCCAACGGCAACTGCCTTCGACACATCTCCGTTGCCCATCTTCAACACGCCACGGTCGTCTGTCGTGTAAGTGGCAAACAGTGCCCTATTGTGAGATACATGTGCTGAAGCCCCTGAGTCCACCAGCCAAGAATTGTCATCGCAGGCGAGGTTTGTAATGACCTCATCACCTACGACGATCACATCGCCTCCATGTATCGAGGCCGCCGCTGTAGTGTTCTCTTCTTACTTTCCCTTGTCGCCCTTCTTCTCTCTCTTCCAAGCGAAACAGTTCCGCTTGATGTGGCCCTTCTTACCACAATGGTAACACTCTGAGTCCTCGTAACGACCCTTGGACTTCCCCCTGCTCTTGTCTCTGCCACCACCTGGACCCCTGCTTTTGCCCCTTCCGCGGCTCTCTGAAACCAATACCCCTGAGTGATGGGATGTAGATGAAGTGCCCTGAGAACGTCTCCGTATCTCTTCATTCAACACCCCGCTCTTGGCAAACTTCAGACTGACCACGCCCTTTGGAGCAGAAGCGATCATAGATACTCGTACGGTCTTCCACGAGTCTGGCAAAGTACACAGCAGCCATAGTCCCTGAACCTCGTCGTCGAACTTGACTCCCATAGAAGATAGCTGGTCAACCACGCCCTGGAACTCACTCAAGTGGTCCGAAATAGACGCCCCATCCTTGTATCGCAGACCCATCATCGTTCGGATCAGGAACAATTTGTTTACCCCGGTCTTCTTCGCATACAAGGATTCTAGCTTATCCCACAACGTCTTCGCGTGCTCAATATTGGCAACGTGGTTGTACACGTTCTCATCAACGAACTGTCTGATGTATCCGCACACCTGTATATGCTCGAATTTTCAGTCCTCCTCGAATTTATCACTGGGCTTCTCGGATGCAAATACGGGCAGATACAGCTTCTTGACGAACAGCAAATCTTTCATCTTGCTCCGCCAATAGTGATAGTTGGTGTCGTTCAGGTTCACCATGCGCACCGGCTTCGCGTCCATCTCTCCTCTCTAGTTTCTGTCAACTCCTGACACCCTTCTGAATTCCAGAACCTTGCTTTGATACCACTCTGTTGGGAAAGAAGCGCGGAAACCTTTCCCCAAACCGGAGAGTACCTGCGAGAGGACCGAGCAATACAACGCACGAACCTAAAAACAACCACACAAAATAATCCACGCAGACACAGAAAATTTTTGACGTGGAAAACCCTTGCGGGAAAAACCACGGGACGATCGGAGTCCAACCCTGAGAAGCCTCCACTAATGGAATAGAAGAATTACACCCTCTACAAACTCCTCCCGATCCAAATCGGATCCCCACAACACTCAGAAGTAAGAACAATGATTACAAGGCTACGAAGAGCGAGAACGACGAGTAGAGATTACCCGAACGCGATCTCCTTCGAAAAACGACCTTCAATCCTCCGTCTTCTCTCCCGAAGTTGCAATGGCACTCTTGCCTCCTTCTCTCTTTTCTTCAATATTCTACGACTGTGTTACAATTCTGATTAGGGTTTTGAAATCCCAACTTAACTCCCTAATCCCGCAACAAACCTGGACCTTTTGATTAGATCCGATGGTGAAAAATCACCCAGATTTCCGCCTCAGCCCCGACGACACAGAGTTCGGCCAGAACTCTGTGTCGGACAAACAGAACCTACCAGCAACATTCTGGAATGGCCAGACCGAGTTCGGCCAGAACTCGGCCTGGGACCGAGTTCGGCCCGAACTCGGTGGCCCAGTTCCAGAAGCTCCCCTTGGGAGCAGTAACAGCAGTAGCAACTCCTCGTTGCCTACTTCCCGAGCTTCTTCGACATCGAACGGCGCTCGTCGTACTCCGGGATCTTCTCCACATAGGTTGGGAACCCCACCCACTCCAACACTTGGTGCTTTTGTTAGATGTTGGTTGGCTATCTTCAGGTGGATTTGACAACGCTTCCAGGGCAACAGTTGGTATCAGAGCTAGTTTCGTTCGTTCTGGTTTGATACCAACAACAACAAGGGCACGACGGAACTCTATTCCGGTCCAAAATTTAAGATTTTTTTTTAATTTGTTTAAAAATAATTTTTTAGTTTTATTTTATTCTCTTGATTGGATGTGAAGTACGAAACAATTAAATGATAAATAATTTTTGTAGAAGTTGGTACTTTAAATGGTACGATGTTAGTGTTCTCGTGTCGTTTAAACTATGCCTAAAATTTAGTCCCTTCTAATTTTATATGCTAGCTCCGCCACTAATTTACCTAATAATATATTGATACTCCCACTACTTATATATCGGTATGTTGGTCGTTAAGCCACAGTTGCCACAGCCGCGGAGTTCCAACTGGGGGCATATTAATGGATCATGTTCTTAATGCTACACACGTTTGTATGCCTCTCCATTTGTGACTGGTGTGTCACAATGCTAGAAAGTGTAGATTAATGCTACGCATGTTTGTATGCCTCTCCATTTATGATTTGTGTGCACAATGCTAGAAAATGTAGATTAATGCTACGCACGTTTGTATGCCTCTCCATTTATGAGTTGTGTGCACAATGCTAGGAGTGGCATATTGCATCCAATTTATAACTTCATGTTGGTCTCTGTCAACTAACTAAATAAATTCGCTTCATTATTATGTTTCCAGTTACTCTCTTCTAATCAAAGCCATCCTCTTTGCCCAATTTAAGTCTGTATGCTTAATTTCCCAAAGAGGGTTCTTAGGGTGGGGATATCACAATTTCTATGGTTCTCAGCTACCAAAATTTTGACAGTTTTTAATAATCGAGTACTGTAAAAAATTTGACAGTCCTGAACACTGCAGAAACTGTCAATTATTTTACAGTCCTAACTGTTAGAAAAATATTGCTCTTCTCCTCCAATAATCTGCAAACAAAATAAAAGAAGTTAAAGTTACCGGCCTCCGGGGAAGTCGCGCACGAAGCAATGTCCTAAGAGTTAATCCGGGTCAATGTGCAGACTTTTTCGGATGCTCCTAGTGGTAAAACCCCCGCTCTACCGGTGTCCCGTCGTCGCACATAACTCGGAGAGATTGACCCTGACTTAGCTCTGCCCGGAGCAACAAACCAAGAACAAAAGAGTTTCGGAGTGACAAGAATTCGAGAGAGCGAGAGAGAGTGTTTTGTAGTAATTTTCAGTATGTTCAAAGTATTGAGATGGGCCTCAATATATAGGCTTTTCTCTAAGGTTAGGGAATAAAGGAGAATGAAGACAATTTAATCCGGCCATAAACACTGAGGGTTACAAAATTCAAATAAAAAACCATGTGGTACATTGTACCTGGACATGAGTTGATGTTACAAGTTTAATGGGTTCATAACGGTCAAAATTATGTAAGGGAGTTGAGCTTTTGCTAGCTCATGTGTGTGTGAACACAACACACATACAACTAACAATCCCCCCCCCCCCAAAAGGTCAAATTCCGAAGTAATAGAAGGAAAGAAAGTAAGACAAGAATAAGAGAATGTCTGGACAGTTGTATGCTATGCATAAATGAGATGGACTACAGCCTTGAATCTCACGTAGTGACTATTGTCTTTGTCTGAAGAAGAGCTCGATGGACTACGCCTTGAATCAGTCTTCTTGAACCAGACTCGAAAATAGCACACATAGTACGCTAGAGGTATTTGGGTCTATCGGGTGGCGCGTTTGGTTGGCCATGCGCACTTTTACACATTCATGAGAGTTGTCTAGGATCGCCCTGTCCTATAGTCGCGGCCCTCACGACCTCTCATATAGGTAAGTCCTTAAGGGTTGGTGATAGGAATCAACCCTGCATATCATGCTTGAACTTATTAAGAGTTTAAACTCAACCTATCCATATCACAAAAGGAACACTGTCACCATAGGAATGGGGTATGAATGTACACATGTACAGCCTCCTGGACTTTTATTTTAAAGAGAATTTAATCTCAGGTCAGTGTTCCATAATAGTCACCTAGTCCAGCTTGTTTCTACCCATTGAACCGGCTTCTTGAGATCTCCAGTCAGACTCGATTGGGTTGCCACTGCTGGTGACTATACTATGGGCTTAACCCCATCCCCCTCGATGATTCTAGGATCAATGTCCTAGACAAACTCTTCGTCAAGAGTAAACAGACTCTTCGTCAAGAGATCTGTAAAGTTCTTTTTATGACTTTATAGTCAAGAACTATAATTTTTTTTAAGGCTCTTTACTTGTCTTGACACGCAGCTACATGTACATGTTCATCTTAGAGTTCACAAGATAATGCTTTTAGCATAATTTTAAAACAAATGACATGTACAAAAATATGTAGTATAAAATGTTGAGCCATACAGCTAGCTTCAGTATAAGATGCATGTGGTTGAAGATAACATTTCAGACTATATAATAGTCTTAGCTATGATAGATTTGTTACACAAACCTCAAGAGATGACAACTTTTCATAGAGTAAAAAAAATATAACCATAAATGGATTAGATGTCATATGAATCAGTTACCCAATTTGTATTTAAAATAACATTTCTCTGACATAAGAGTACCTAATATGATACAATTTATAGCCTAAATATCCTTAAAATATTTTTTCTATTACTATATAGAATAGAATAACTGGTTTGGCTGATTTAGAAATCAGAGTTAGTGACATCAGACTCATGTGATTTTACTAATTACTGATATAAGTCTTAGAATAGTGAGTCAAAAATCATTTGACTCTATCACAGTATCCATGGCTCTAAAGATTTATCTTTACTAATCATGTTTGCAAAAATGACAGTTTAAAGTACTAGAATAATAGTTTAAGTGATTTTGCTAATCAACTTTAAAAAATCTTTAGTTTATCAAGTGTTGATTAACTTGGGTTAGCTGCAGGGGCCGGTTTCCAGCTAGCAGAGGTCCACAGGGGGACGATTAAGTACCGTGTCACTTAGGGCTATTTACGTCCGGTTGACAGAAGAACCCTTTCGGCTTGTACCCAAAATAATCTCAACTTTTAAAACTTTAAATTTAAAGGAATTTGCAATTTCACTAACTATTTTCTTGTCACTAAATTGTTTTAATGTGTCAAAGGAATTATAATGTCACGGATTATATGCAAACCAATGTTTGCCTAACATATTCTAAGTATGTGCTAGAATAATGTTGTGATTTCTTTGTCTGATTAGAAATTCTAATATCATGATAATATAATCGATAAGATTCAAACATGCAAAACTAACATGCGAAGAATATCACTTTAGTACAACAATATATAGAACCATATATATATATATAAACCAATAAAATTGGCTCATATTTCAACAATACATTTCTCCAATTAAATTTAGGAATAAAGAATGATTACAAAATGTAGGTTGTACATATGAAAATTACCTTTTCAATTGATCGGAGTCCGTTGTCTTCTTGATTTTTATCTTAGTAATAACACTTCAAAAGAAATATGATTTTGTATATCATTTTAAGTAGTTCCATTATTCTCACTAAATAATCATTAGTATCCAAGACTTTAGAAAATAAGATTTACAAAACAACACATTCAGAAAGATAGAGCAAAGAACTTTTGTTTTATATACCTTCACCTTTAGCATGTTTGCTCTTTTCCTAATCAAGTCACAATCTCTGATGCTTCTGGCTTAAAGAGATATTATAAATATCATGTTAAGAGTAAAAGTACAAAAATAATTTGTATTATTGTCACTGTTAACATATCTCTTATTTCCTAAACATTTAAAATATTTCTAATGATTACGTCTTCAAAAAATTGAAGTTTGTATATTAGTATAAATGAAACAGTGCACAACTAGTTTATTCTGGTTAAAGCTCCAAAAATATACTTGTGGAATAATTATCAATATGAAAAAAAAGGACTAATGTCCAATGGAGTGAGCATAATTCATGTAACACATGACAAAAACTAATTAACGAAAAATACTTGAATAGTGTTCAATGATTCAATGACATTAGTTAATGGAAGCAATGGTTGATCATGTTAAGGTCCTTTACAACAACTGAAACTATATGAGCTAGCATATACAATTATGTAAAGTTTCTGTAGACTAAAATAAGTTTATCAAATAATTATCTAAAGAGAAAATTATTAGTTTTAGGCAAGTAAAAACATAACAAAGCATACGTCTGAGTCTCTGACAAAAGCAATGATCTATAAATATTTACGTACGATCCGTATGCTACACCTTTGATGCGAGGATGAAAGATGTAAATATTAAGGAAGACAATATTTTATGAAATAATTTAACACAAAATTTAGATCTTGTATATTTGTTTCTTTAAAAGTAACATAAATGTAAAATTATGAGATCATCATGAGTTGTTGGAATAAAATTATGAGATCATCATGAGTTGTTGGTATCCTTGAAAATGCATTAGAAGTGTCATATCCAAGATTATGTGGGTCTTACAACAACATAAGAGACTATACTATTTTACAAATGCAAGACTCCACAATGACATGCTTGTATTCGGACATAAAGATGAATTCATGGTTATTAAATTTAAACCATTGAATGCCCAAATAAATGGAGAATTCAATTGAAAACGTTACATCCATTTAAAGAATCCAAAGGATTCAAGAGATAAAAATTGACTAATGTACATTATATGCGCACGACATTGAAGTGCTTTAAAGACTATAAATACTTGAGCTTCTATAGAATTATAATGAATCAAATATCATGACTAACATTGTTCTTCTAAAAAATAAATAAATATTTTATTAGTTATCTCGGTTGATCTTTTAAAAAAAATGACATCAACAGTATTGAAAATAAAAATAAGCAAAGCTTATAAGACGACATGGTAAATGATTTACTATGAAATGAATTTCAATCTTCATATTCTTTAACTACTAATACAATTTGGAACAACATAATTGTGTTGTGTTGTGTAGTGCGCATTTCTATTTGGACAGATATGTTTCAACAGAAAACACATCTTTCATCCATGCATAATAGTAATATATATAATATGCCAACAAACTGTATTATACAATGTTGTATTTGATGAGTACCCATTGGAGAAAGAGAACAAAAAAAAATGAATTATAAAGGTCCTATTTTTCAACTATGCACTACAATGTTGTTGTATGTAATAAACATGTTGTCTAATAAAACATCTCATTGATTTCAGTTACCAAATCTTTTAAATTTAAATACAAATCATGTCTAGGAATAGATAATGACTTATTGTCTTACAATAAAATATCATAAGAGACGTGATTTATAGTGAACTAGGTCGTAGATCATTGGCCATTTTAGTATCATACTAATGTTCTAGAATAAGATAATAACATTAGTATTGTACTAATGTCCACATAGGTTCATCCAAATTCACTAGAGTACAACTATTTTGTAAAATTATCTAATGTCATGTTAAAAAAAAAAACAACAATTCCTTCTCAGAGACAATTGTCCTATAGAATATAAACACATTTTAATAATGGAATTATTGGTATAAGAATAACTGATTTTAACACTTATAATATACATTTTAACAAATAATACAATTTTGCTATGGATTTTAACAGTAAAATAATTTAACAATATTTTCATGAATATTTTCATAATAAAAAATAAAACAATAAGGCAACTACAACTCTACTCAGTCCGTATGTTGCAAGGACACATCAAAATGAGGTACATATCGGTATTGTTTCTGTCTTCGTGTCCATATCCGTACTCACAAAAGAATACATATGTTGACATAGGTACTATTGGGGGGAAACTAGTATCCAGAGAAAAAAAAAGTGTACCAAGTGGATCTTATTGCCATTTTTTTTTTCTTTTTCTTTCCGGAACTACGATCCTTGTCTTTAAATTTTATATATATATATTCACACCTCACTTTGATTCGGAGATTCTATCAACATAATTGGAAGAGTACAAGACACAAGCTTCATGTGCTATATTCTAACACCAACTATATATTGCATACTTCAATAATCGTTGATCCAAAAATAAAGTCAAAGAAACATAACGATAATCATGTCATAAAAATACAGTAAAATTCTAGAACAAATAATCATACTAGAACTCTACATTTTAGAGTAGCTAATCTGATACAATCATGAAGTCGACCATCAAATCTATTGAAGTAACATTCTAAATCTATATTCCAATTCATAGAGGCTATAATAAAACTCTAGAATGATGATGCTGGTTAAGAGATCAAATCATACTAGAACTCTACATTTTAGAGTAGCTAATCTGATACAATCATGAAGTCAACCATCAAATCTATTGAAGTAACATTCTAAATCTATATTCCAATTCATAGAGGCTACAATAAAACTCTAGAATGATGATGCTGGTTAAGAGATCAAATCATTAATATTTATCTCAAAAATGTATAATACATCCAAGTGTTTTGAAGGATGAAAATGTGAAACTATGCAAAGAGAAAAACTAGTAGCATAACTCAGACTATGGAGAAGATGCCATCTTTGCAATATTAGCAAAAAAAAATGCCGAAGTGAAGTTTTACATGAACTTGCAATATTATACAAGAAAAGATGTCATAGATTCTTGTATTAAGCTATTTTAATTGATTTGACAAAAATAATAGCAAAAAGATGAACAACAATTATTTGCTAGATAAAGAGCACTAAAATTTTCAAAAAAAAAATAGTTAGAAAAATTATTTTTAAAGATTTCACATAATTCTAAAACACATACTTTAAGGCCAAAATATTTAAAAATAATCACATGGGATTAACTCTTAGATTGTTAGAAAAATGTTGCTCTTCTCCTCCAATAATCTGCAAACAAAATAAAAAAAGTTAAAGTTACCGGCCTCCGGGGAAGTCGCGCATGAAGCACTGCCCTAAGAGTTAATCCGGGTCTATGTGCAGACTTTTTCGGATGCTCCTAGTGGTAAAACCCCCGCTCTACCGGTATCCCGTCGTCGCACATAACTCGGGGAGATTGACCCTGACTTAGCTCTGCCCAGAGCAACAAACCAAGAACAAAGGAGTTTCGGAGTGATAAGAATTCGAGAGAGTGAGAGAGTGTGTTTTGTAGTAATTTTCAGTATGTTCAAAGTATTGAGATTGGCCTCAATATATAGGCTTTTCTCTAAGGTTAGAGAATAAAGGAGAATGAAGACAATTTAATCCGGCCATAAATACTGAACGTTACAAAATTCAAATGAAAAACCATGTGGTACATTGTACCTAGACATGAGTTGATGTTACAAGTTTAATGGGTTCATAACGGTCAAAATTATTGTAAGGGTGTTGAACTTTTGCTAGCTCATGTGTGTGTGAACACAACACACATACAACTAACACTAACTATACACAAGACTGCAGAAGATGGTGACAGTCCATAACAACAAGTGTAGTGCCCCTAGCAATCTCCTTTCCCAAATAGCAGTGTATGTTTGCATGCTTGTTGTAGCTCGTGCGGAGAAAAGTCATGGGACAACGGTCATGTTACCAACTAATTCTCCCCTATCGATTGAGCCCCCATCTTACTCCAATCCGACTACAGAAATTCAAATAGGAACATACAATGTGGTTATGACATGTGACATTATTTTTTGCATTTATGTCCATTAACTTTTCTATTTAGATATTGAAGGAAAGAAAAAAAAAATCAAGGGTTAAGATGCATGTAACCCTATGGCTATTAGTGGCCGGGTCTTTAAAATCAAGAACTCATGCATTCCTATAGGATTTTTTTAATCTTTATCCAATCTCCAGTGTTTATCTTTATCCAATCTCCAGTAGATCTTTGATTCAAGGGCATGAACATATAGTCAAACGATGATTATTTAGTATGTTCAAGAAACAAAGTGCCATTTTATAGGACAAATGTTAAAGACACTACAACAATTACTAGAAGGTAACACACTTTTGACAGTCATAAAAAAAGACTTTTTCTAAGAACACCACATTTTTTACTTGGGGGCAGTCCTTACTTGGGGGCAGCCCAAGTAGGTGAAAATTTTGCTAGGGACTTCCCACAATTTTCTTGGGACTAGTCCAAAAATTAGGATTTTCCCCTCTTTTCTCTCCTCCTCCTTCCGCCTCCTCCTCCTCCTCCTCCTCCTCCTCCTTCCTCCAGCGGCGGCGCCACCACTACCAGCAGCCACCGCCTCCGCCTCCTTCCTTCGCCTCCTTCGTCTCCTTCCTCCACCTGGTGAGTGATTCCCCCTCCTTCCTCCGCCTCCTTCCTGTTGTAGTTGTTGCTACTATTTACAAAAACAAATCTTCTCATCTTTTTTTTTCAATCGTTACAATTTATTTATTCTATAACTTTTAAATGTTTGAATCATGTCCAGATTCAATGTATCACATTTTTATCATGTGCTACAATTTTTGTAACGTTAAAATTTAATAGGCTATTTTAATATCCTCATTATTCCATCCTTTGGCAATAGCCTATATAATGAGGTTTCCTCCTCCTCTCTTTGACATGAAAAAAAAGGATCATTGTGAAAGCTCTCTCTCTCTCTCTCTCAAATTCTCTTCCCTCTTGAAATACTATTCTTCATTTGTTGCTCTGGGCGGAGCTAAGTCGGGGTCATTCTCTCGACGTCGTGTGCGGCAACGAGATTTCGGTGGAGCGGGGATTTTACCACTAGGGGCGTTCGGATTCAGTCTGCACATAGACCCGAACTAACTCTTAGGGCAGTGCTTCGTGCGCGACTTCCCCGGAGGCCGGTAACTTTAATTTAATTTATTTTCTTGCAGATTTTAATCCGAAGTTTTGAAAAAAATTTCCAACAATCTAAGAGTTAGTTTTTTATACAAATATTAACCTACTGTTACATGCACAGTTGTTTGCTTGCTTCTCAATATATTAGCCTATAATTAATTGTTTGCTTGCAACCACATTCAGTTAGTTTGCTTACAATTTGTTTGTTTGCTTGCAAGAAAATTGACTTCTGTGTTGGCTTACAAATTGAGTTCTAAAAATTGAGCTCTGAATATCTTAGCCTAAATTTTCATAGGTGAGCATACTGTTAGCAAAGGTTGCTTACCATATAATATTTATTATTTGCTACTGTTCATATTCAGAATATTTGTTTAGCGTTGGTTCTATTGACTTCTTAATTTGAACACAAATAATTTGGTTGATAACTTGCTCAAGAAAACCTTTTAAAACATTCTGTCAAACATAAACAAAAAAATTGTTTTTTTTTATGAGAGCTCATTAAGAAACAATGCATGTGTTTATTTTCAGTCATAATTGGCACTTTAACGTAGCAAAACACTAAGTTTTTCAGCACTATAACCAGACAATTCAAAGTCTCATGTTATTCATCAAATGCATGACAAGAATTTGAGATCACATTGTACTATTACTAGCAAATGTGTATGCAAATGTGTATCATTCACTGCATAGGGTGCAGTAGGATATAGGTGCAGTTTTAGTATACACAGTTTTCTGTGTGTTTTAGGTAGCGGGTAGCAGTGTATATGTCCCTATAGCGGTTAGAGATTTTTGCATTGAAATTTTGATGACCCAGAGGTAAGTGGCTAGCTTAACATAGCTAAAAGAAAATCAAGCAAATCAAGCTACATAATTAAGCTAAAAATATTCTGTCACCATATAGCAAAAAAAATTTGCTGCCTTTATACACAATGTCTTTTAGCAAATTTTCTCTATTGTTAATAATTGACTTTAAGGAAATTGTTAATTCCCTTACAAGCACTTTGAAAACTTTGTTTGTCAACAATTTGCTGTTGTCACATACCATTTGTTTAGCATTGAAAAGGCTAGCATTCATTAATATATTTATTTGCCTAACATTTATTTGCTAGTGAATATATTTATTTGCCTAGCATTCAATTACTAGTGAATATATTTATTTGCATATTATTCAATTGCTAGTGAATATATTTATTTGCCTAGCATTCAATTGCTAGTGAATATATTTATTTGCCTATCATTCAATTGCTAGTGAATATATTTATTTGCCTAGCATTCAATTGCTAGTGGATACAATTAATCGTAATATTTGTTAGTGGATACATGTATTTGTCTAGCATTGAATTGTTGTTAACATAAAAAATATTTGTACACGAAAAAATACATTGCTTATTGATATGCATTAATCTACACTAATTTGCCTAGCACTTAATTGCCTACCACTGAATTGTCCATATTAACTATATATTTGCCATTTATTGCGCCTTAATGTTAACAAGTTATTTGTTACTTATATAATAATCGCCATATCCGTAACATACACTTTGTTATTAGTTATATAAAAACTGTTGCCTTATAAGACTGTTCTAGAGATTGACAATTTTTTTTTACTATTTTTTTTTCTAGTCAATATTTTAATTTAGGTTAAAGTAAACAGTTTATTGATTTAGTAAATTCCTTTAATTTTAAAGTTCTAAAGTACAGATTTGTTTGGGTACAAGCCGAAAGGGTCCTTCTGTCAACAAGGCGAAAAATCGTCTAAGCGACCGGTACTTAAGTGTTCCTAGTGAACCTCCGCTTGCTGGGATCCGGCCCCTACAGCTAACCCAACGTTATCAAAACTTGAAAAACAAAAATTTTAAAGGTAAATTACTAAAATCATTTAAACCGTTAATTTTTAGCTTAAACCATCTTTATTAAGTAAACCTGATATAAATCTATGGCAAACCCAAACCTAATCACCAAGGAGACCTCCTTCAAAGGAAAAGGTCCTAACAAGCCAGAGGCTAACATGATTCTGAATGGTTCTTCTAGCACCTTCAGGTCTGTAAGCTATCAACCTATATAAACATTTCTTTCAATACCGATGATTGGTGGTTGGACTCTGGAGTAAACGTTATTGGAGATTTGTGAGATTAACTTCTTTATATATTAGTTAACTCAAATGAAAGATGGACTCTTTATTTTAAGTACTATGAATAAAAGTTCAAATCCCTCTTTGTTGCTAATATTGAATCATCAAATGTTTGGCATGGTAGATTAGATCATGTGAACTTAGGATCTATTAAAAGGATAATGAACTTAGATCTCATCCCTAAGACTCCTATAGATGATGAACACAAATGTGAGATTTGTGTTCAAGCCAAATACACTAGATTACCGTTCAAATCTGTATATAGAGATTCTGAACTCCTAGAACTTATCCATAGTTATGTTTGTGATTCCAACAGGGTCTTGACCCGAGGCGGTAGAAAATACTTTGTTACTTTTATAGATGATCATTCAAAGTATTGTTACACCTACCTCCTTAAGACCAAAGATGAAGTTCTAGACAGATTCAAGGTCTATAAATTCGAAACTGAGAACCAGCTAGATAGAAAGATTAAGATCCTTAGATCAGATCGTGGTGGAGAGTACACCTCAAATGATATAACTAACCTCTGTGAAGAACACGAAATTATTCATGAGATAACTGCTCCTTATTCACCACAGTCCAATGGAGTTGCTGAAAGAAAGAATCGCACTCTGTTAGACATGGTCAATGCCATGCTTCTCAGCTCAGGTGCTCCTGATAATCTTTGGGGAGAAGCCTTATTGTCAGCCTGTTATATTCTTAATAGGATACCCAGTAAGACTAATGATAAGACACCATATGAGTTATGGAAAGGTCGAACCCCTAGGATTAAGTACCTCAAAGTTTGGGGATGTCTAGCTAAGGTAGGAATTCCTAAACCCAAAAGAGAAAAATAGGACCTAAGACTGTAGATGTTGTATTCATAGGATATGTCGTAGATAGCAATGCCAATAGATTTCTTGTAACCCATTCTGAAGTAAATAAAATCTCTAATAACACAATTATTGAAGCTAGAGATGCAGTTTACTTTGAAAACTTTTTTCCCTTCAAGGATAGAACCTAGAAGGAGTAAAAAAAAAAGGATTGAAAAAAAAAATTAGGAGAAGGATTCTTCACATTTTTGATAGAGGGTGATCCCTCAACTTATGAAGAAGCCATATCCTCTCCTGATGCCCCTTTCTGGAAAGAAGCTATTAACAATGAGTACAACTCCATTATGGAGAACAATACTTGGTTTTTAGCAGACATTCCTTTAGGTAGTAAACCCATAGGTTGTAAGTGGATCTTTAAGAAAAAAAAAACTTAGAGTAGATGGTACCATAGAGAAATATAAGGCTAGATTAGTAGCCAAAGGATTTACCCAGATAAAAGGACTAGATTATTTTGATACTTACTCTCCTGTAGCTAGGATCACTTCTATCAGAACCCTCCTAACCCTAACTTCCATTCATGAATTGCCGATCCATCAAATGGATGTAAAGATAGCATTTCTAAATGGAGATTTAAAGGAAGATATATATATGAAGCAACCTGAAAGTTTTTATTGCTTAAGGCCAAGAAAACAAGGTTTGTAGATTAGTAAAATCTCTTTATGGCTAAAGCAAGCTCCCAAGCAATGGCACAACAAATTTGACAAGTCATTATAGAATTTGGTTTTGTGCTAAATGAATATGACAAATGTTTGTATTCTAAAAATACAAATGAAAGTTGTGTTATTTTATGCTTGTATGTTGATGATATCCTTATTCTAGGATCTTCTCTGGAACTGATAAATAACACTAAGAATTATTTTTCTAACCAATTTGATATGAAAGACCTAGGTGAGGCAAATCTGATCCCAGGAATGAAAGTGTCCAAAAGAAAAGAGGGCTATACTCTATCCTTAGCACATTTAATTGAGAAAATGCTAAGAAAGTTTGAGTATTTTGACAAGAAACATACCCTTACCCCTTATGACAGTAATGTTGTTCTCAAGAAGAATGCAAAATCACCTATAGAACAACATAGATATTCACAAATGATTTGGTCCCTTATGTACATAACAAATAGGACTAGACCTGATATTGCATTTGCTATTGGGAGACTAAGTAGATATACTAGTAACCCAAATCAGACACACTGGACTGTATTAGACAGAGTATTATCTTAAGGGTACTCTAGATTATAAACTTCATTATTCTAGACACCCTGATATCATAGAAGGTTACTCATTGGGTAACTGATTCACATGATGTGAAATCCACAACTGGATATACTTTTGCCCTAGCAAGAGCTGCGATCTCCTGAGGATCATGTAAACAGACTATCATTGCCAGAAGTACTATGGACTCTGAAATAATAACTTTGACACTACCTGTACAGAAACCGAATGGCTTAGCAATCTTATTGTCCATATATATGATATACATATTTATGTACCTTTTTTTTAATTATGTTAAAGAACTCCTAAAAGCATAATCTTGTGAATTCTAAGATGAACAGGTACCTGCAGCTGCGTTTCATAAAATTAAAACAGCCTAAATGGCAAAAATGTTGTTCTTGACTATAAAAGTCATAAAAGAACTTACAGATCTCTTGACGAAGAGTCTGTTTACTCTTGACGAAGAGTTTGTCTAGGACATTGATCCTAGAATCATCGAGGGGGATGGGGTTAAGCCCATAGTATAGTCACCAGCAGTGGCAACCCAACCGAGTCTGACTGGAGATCCCAAGAAGCCGGTTCAATGGGTAGAAACAAGCTGGACTAGGTGACTATTATGGAACACTGACCCTGAGATTAAGTTCTCTTTAAAATAAAAGCCCAGGAGGCTATACATGTGTACATTGATATCCCATCCCTATGGTGACAGTGTTCCTTTTGTGATATGGATAGGGTGAGTTTTAAAACTCTTAATAAGTCCAAGCATGATATGCAAGGTTGATTCCTATCACCAACCCTTGAGGACTTACCTATATGAGAGGTCGTGATGGCCGCGACTATAGGACAGAACGATCCTAGACAACTCTCATGAATGTGTAAAAGTGCTCATGGCCAATCAAACGCGCCACCCGATAGACCCAAGTACCTCTAGCGTACTATGTGTGCTAATTTCTGAGTCTGGTTCAAGAAGACTGATTCAAGGCGTAGTCCATCAAGTTCTTCTTCAGACAAAGACAATAGTCACTACGTGAGATTCAAGGCTGTAGTCCATCTCATTTATGCATAGTATTCAACTGCCCAGAAATCTTTCTCACCTTTAACTTTCCTCTTTCGTTTCTTTCCTCTATTATTTCGGAACTTGGTTTTTTGGGGGAGGGGGGGATTGTTGTAGTTGTTGCTATTATTTACAAAAACAAATTTCCTTATTTTTTTTTCAATCGTTACAATTTATTTATTCTATAACTTTTAAATGTTTGAATCATGTCCGGATTCAATGTATCACATTTTTATCATGTGCTACAATTTTTGTAACGTTAAAATTTAATAGGCTATTTTAATATCCTCATTATTCCATACTTTGGCAATAGCCTATATAATGAGGTTTCCTCCTCCTCTCTTTGACATGAAAAAAAAGGATCATTGTGAAAGCTCTCTCTCTCTCTCAAATTCTCTTCCCACTTGAAATACTATTCTTCATTTGTTGCTCTGGGCGGAGCTAAGTCGGGGTCATTCTCTCGACGTCGTGTGCGGCAGCGAGATTCCGGTGGAGCGAAAATTTTACCACTAGGGGCGTTCGGATTCAGTCTGCACATAGACCCGAACTAACTCTTAGGGCAGTGCTTCGTGCGCGACCTCCCCGGAGGCCGGTAACTTTAATTTAATTTATTTTCTTGCAGATTTTAATCCGAAGTTTTGAAAAAAATTTCCAACACTTCCTCCTCCTCCGCCTCCTTTCCTTCCTCCTTCCTCCGCCTCCTTTCCTTCCTCCTCCTCCGCCTCCCTCCGCCTCCCTCTCTGAGGAGTCCTGACATATGTTAGGACTGCTAACATATGTCAGGACTGCCAACTTGCTGGCATTCCTAACATATGTCAGGACTGCCAACTTGCTGACAGTCCTAGGACTGTCACTAAGTTAGCAGTCCTAACATAATATTAGGACTGCCAACTTACTTGCAGTCCTAGGACTGCCACTAAGTTGGCAATCCCATTTGCTGAAAAAAATTGGGCTAGCCCCAAGTAGAAAATGGATGGCAAACTTGTAATGTTTTTGAACATTTTTTGGGCTAGCCCCGGTAAAAAGTTTGGTGCTCTTAGAAAAAACCTAAAAAAAAATAGAACTGTCAAAATTTTGTCTATATAAAATCAGAACTGCCAAAATTTTGACAGTCCTAAAATAACAAGAATTACAAAAAAATTAAGAGTCCTAAATATGTACATAACTGTCAAATGCGTGTTTACCTCTAGTAATTATCCATCAAAAGTGCGTTACCTCTAGTAATTATCCATCACATATTGGAAATGCATACAACAAATGACCACATAATTTCCTTTTTTCCCCCTTTCATTGTAATTTGTAACTATTAAACTAGCATTACAACACTCTTAAAAATGTCTGGGATTGAAGCTAAAGGAAACAATGTAATTATAACAAAAACAAAGCAGCCTCGATAATATATATCAAGCAATACTCTTACTCGTGTATAGCAAACGTCGCAGCCTAAAAGGGAAGCAACAGCAGTACACACTCTAACATGTCATCTTCTTCCCTTGCTCTGCCCATTCCTTCCCACGACGAATCCTGGCCAACCTGCACGACTGCTTCTTCAACAGCCTGTACAAGGAAGGCCTCTCCCCGGGGACGAACCCGAAGTCGTCGTTGTACTCCTCCATCCCCCCGACGAAGAGCTGCCAGATGAAAGCACCCGCGCCGGCTCCGTTCCTCCTCGCTGATCGATAGATGAGGTCGTATATGGACTTGTAGAACGCGTCCCTCTGGGAGTGCTCGAAGTTCTTGTTCTTGTTAGAGAGTCCGAACTCGGTGAAGACCACTGGCTTCCCCAGCTCCCTCTCTCCGTCTTCGATGTGCGAGGTGATCCATTTGTTGATGTACTGTACTTTCTCATCGAGCTCAGCTTCCAACAGCCTGCACAACATCAGCTCAGGATTAGAATGTGTTTACTTCTGAGTGAGACTTACAGTTCTGAAACACTGCTGTCTGTGCTCACCATTGATCAGGATATATGTGTACCGAAGTGAAGTCGATGTTGGGGATCTTGGAGTTGCGGAGGAAGTCGGTTCCTAGAGTACCGAACCACTCTCCTGGGTTCACGCTTAGTTTCTTCGGCGGGCTAGTCGACCCGTAGAAGCCCTCGAGTCCTATGGTTACGAGATGGTTCCTGTCTATGGATTTCACATGCTCTGCCATCTCTTCGATCCAGTTCTGCATAATAAGTCAGTCAAGAAGGATAAGCCGAATGCTACACCGCATTTGTGAAATTTTCAAACAAATTCATAGGAAATCACAATTTCTAAGCATACCTCGTGCCATATTTGCAATTTACACGAGCAAATATGTTGGAATCTATGTTGCAAGAACACGGTGACGGATACGGGATACAGGTACTTTCAGATGTGTGCAATACAATTTCCTATATTGCACGAATATGAACACAAAGACGGATACGGACCAAGCTTGCCATAACTCTATTAGAATCGGTATTGGAACCTTCCTATGAGTATCGGGATCAACAGTATTGACGGTTTCAAATAGGAGTATCAATTTTTGGTACTGGTGAACAAATAATTATCAATTACTTTTTAAAATTTTAGAAAAAATATTTCATATATTTATGCATAATTTTAAGTATTTTTATGTTATTTTTAGTAGTTTTAAAATTTAATAAACACCCTTGATGGTTGGTTTACCTGCGATAAATAAATTTTCTTTATTTATATACTTTTACACCAATGTTGATTGATCTTGTTTGTTCAATTTTCTCTGTGGAATTTACTAGAAAAGAGATCCCCAACTTCGGTATCAGTCGGTATTGGTAGTGGTCGGTAGCTGATCAGGACATGCCAAACTGTAACGGTATCGGCTATGTCGTATTGGTATTGGACGATATTGCAAACTATGGTACGGACACGATATGAATACGGACATCATTTTTCCGTGTCTATGCAACACAGGCTGTTTTTTTTAACAAGTCCACTACAATATCTATAACTTCCACATTTTACACTTCTAATCCATTTCATGAACTTCAGGTAAGTAGTGATAAAGGCCTTGCTGTTTTTACTCATGGTAGTAGTATCTATGCATTGAAATGGCCAAAGGACCAACAAGGATAGCTCTTTTGTTTTGTCGAGTTAATTTAGAAATGCACTCTTCATTTTTCAGGTGTACAGGGATGATCAAATAACTAACTATAAGGGAAAAAAGAAAGCTGTATGATTAGATACTTAGCTTCAGTGAACTAACCTAGAAATCAGAAGATTGGGAGCATACATACAACCTCGTCAAACCATCATAAAAACATATCTTTTTGTCACATTCTACCAAATATCACATGTAAACATTAGGTAGTAAGTCAATTGTAATTGCAGAAGCCTAAGGATCTCTAAGAAGATGGTAATCGATAGATGGCTAGTTTCCACTTCGCTTTTCCAAAGTAAGACGTGCTAAACAGTATATTGAAGCATATGAATGACAAATTATCAGCATAATGTCATCACCATGTAAGCAACTTCTGATTACAATTAGGCACACAACTACAAGAGCAGGAAGGCCTATACATATGCATCAAAAGGCCAGTAGACAGTCTGAAGTTGTGCAATTTTAGACCCCAAGTTAATTTGGTTAGCAAGGAGTTTAGAGGAAGAGGCAATATTAATACAATTTGCTATTGGGACTATCAACTGGTACATGTAACTAAATTACCAAGATCACTAGTTAAATGACTAATATACAAAACTAGGTATAATGTGAAAAATCTCGAATGCAAGAAAACATACAAACTGCAGAATGCTTGAATCATCCTTGTGATAAAAGTTTGATCAATGTTATAAAAGTTTATCAAGTTCCTCGCTATTATAGCAAACTTATGCTTCAATACATTGACCAACTTCTTTTCACATAAATTCCTAATTATGTCTTTCTGTCCCAATGATACTTGATGCGAGAGCAAACTCGGGCAAAAACTTACCTGGAGAGTATTTCCGGATGGATCGGATGTGCAGCGTGGTTCGTTCATCAATTCCCATGCAAAGATGGTGGGATCATCTCTGTACTCAATTCCACTTATGTGGTTCTTCCTCGTCAGAATAGTCTGTGAAGTAATAGTAGAACTAAACAAGTTAAAAAGTTGGTGTATCAATAGGTAACAAAACAAACATAAACACACTGCTATCTTATTCATGCACTCAGTTATAGTTCTATGTAATAAATAGCATTTATAGCACATTGTTATTTCCATCATGAACATCTCATCTTATAAGCCTTTCAGAAGGCTCCGTAAAAGTATTGAGCAGAGTTCCATTACTATTACTAGCTTCCGATCTCAGCCAATCATTATGTTGCTACCAAATTTCTTCTCAAGACAAAAATGTCCAGGAAAGGAGATATCAAAAATATCTTGAATCAAGTTACATGGGTATGAAGAATCACATAACGGTACTAATCTAGGAAGCATGGACACAACAAAAATGTTAGTTGTGTCGTGTCGGACACATTAGATACAAGGACATAACAAAATAGATAATGTGTTGTGTCCTATGTTGCACGAATACGTACACATATGCGAATAAGGACACGATACGGTCATTTTCAAATATGTACAGTGTAATCACCTATATTGCATGAATAATAGGTACCAACATAATACGGATAGGGGCACCATTTTCCCGTGTCCGTGCAACATAGGTCGTGTTGTATCGTTGTCCTTGCAACGTAGGTAGTAATTAATACCAATGGTTACAGAAATGCCAATTGAAAGCAGATAACCAAGGAGCAACCTAGTAAGCACGGACACTCCAAACTGGTACCATGTCCATGTCGGATATGTCAAACACGATATGGACACTCCAAAGTACATCAGGACACCAAACATGGTTCTGGTGTCCATACAGTGACGTATCCGCATCCGTGTAATATAGAGAACAAGACTACAAAATCAGACTAAAGGAGAATGTAGATGAAGATTAAAAAAGGTGCCAGTTTTCGTATAGATAATCTAATTTATCTAAGGAATAATATAAGCCTCCGTTTTTACTCGTTTTATCTACAAAAACCCAGATCAAGTTGCTACAAAGTAAAATGGCCACCTTAATTGCTAGGAAAAATATCACTAATAATTTTTTTTCTGGTCCAAACCTTAAGGTAAGTCTTGAAATAGCTGCGAATGGATGGATCGACGAAGAAGGAATCATTCGAGGAGCTCATGCCAATGCCTTCCTCCCATGCCCACTTAACATACTGTCTCTTCCCACCATACGACGGTAAATCGTCAGATAAGCCAAGTAACAACCTGATCCCGTGCCTTCGTGCTTCCACAATCACTCGGTCCAGAGCCTGCCCAACTTCCATTAATCAAAACAGAGAACTATAACTAGAAAAAAAAAGAGGAAGACCATAAATTTATCATAAAACAAACTCTTTGCTTTTCTTACAAGAAAATGCACATTGTTACTCTGCAATCTGCTGATAGATATTGTAATGACTAGATTATACCAGCAAATTGATAATAATGGAAGGAAGACTCATACACTAACTCAGGATCTATCACTTGAGATGAGTCATTTCTAAATCTATAGGCACAAAGAACAAAAAACAATTACGAGTGAAATAATTATTTGGAGAAAATCAATCAACTCCCATACCAATAGTTTCTTCTTATATTATGTATAATAGACGAAAGATACAAAATTGCAACTTGACTCAATCTACATAGATAAAACCACTCTTCTAGAATCAATCTCGAAAATTCACTATATCTACTAAATCCAATTATTGATTGAATCTATTACATTAGTCCTAGAGATCCTAGAAACTTATACCTGAACTGATACTAAAATTGGTGTTGACCCAATATCCTAACATGGAGAAATTATTCAGTGGTCCGGCCTCACCACGTGACAGTGGTAAGGCCCTGCTCGCCTCCAATAGCAACATGACGCACCACGGAGAGAGCATACAACATGACACTACACGGACAGTGTGTCATGCTGCTATTGGAGGATAGCAAGATCTCACCACTGTCACGTGATGAGGCCGGACCACTGAATAATTTCTTCCTAACATGACCATAACTTCCGTCAATCATGACAAGAATCTAGGGTCTTTGGACTAACAAATTAATAATAATTAAAGGAATACCTACAAGGCTGGGTTTGGCAGCATTTTGGAGTTAGACAAGACTATTTTTAACTCCAAAAGGTGGACTTAGCAAAATTCCAATCCGATTGAATTTTTATGAAACGCTCTCTCCGTGGTGCGTCATGCTGCTATTGGAAGAGAGCAAGATCTCACCACTGTCGCGTGATGAGGCCGGACCACTGAATAATTTCTTCCTAACATGACCATAACTTCCGTCAATCATGACAAGACTATTTTTAAAGGAATACCTACAAGGCTGGGTTTGGCAGCATTTTGGAGTTAGACAAGACTATTTTAACTCCAAAAGATAGACTTAGCAAAACTCCAATCCGATTGATTTTTTATGAAACTCCATTCTAGACCACAATTTCTTCTCATCTTTTTGTAAAACTCCAATACTAACTCCAAACGCCTAGTAACTCAAAACAAAACTCCATCATTGTCAATGGAGTTTCATCATTTCAAACCCGAGTTTTAAACATGGTCTGCCCCAGGGGTAAGTCCGACAAAACTTCGGACTTGGGCAACCCCCCAGGCCTAAAGTGACCCACAAGAGGTCGGGGTCGCGGGTGAACCCCCAGGACATAAAGAACCGCCTCACAATAGGCCGGGTCAAGGGTCAACCAAAATTAGCTCCGGCTAGGACAACCCAACCTCGTGGGCCAGCCTTGGGTTTTAAATCTCTAAACTCCAAAACAAACCTAACTCTGTCTTAGCAAACTTTGTTAGCAAACTAGGCCTAAACATTTCTTCAAACAAGAGGAAAAGAGAGGATGAAAAAAAAAGAGAAAACACCTGGAACACCCTCTCGTCAAACTGGCCGAGGGAGACCTGCAGCGCATTGTAGGTGCCGTCGTTGAAGGCCCAGGTCCTGCAGACGGTGAGGCGCATCCCCGCGGCGGCCTGGAACATCGCGCCGACTCTGGGCCTGCTGAACTCCTCTACGGCCTGGTCCATCAGCCAGTAAGAGTTCCATCCGTTCACATAGAACGGCCTCCCGTCCACCACGAACTGCGTCCCGTTCCTCCCCACGAAGCTCATCCCCGGCTCGGCCGGGAACCGGAACCGGCCCAGGTCCCCGAACGACAGGTAGACGAACGCCACGCAGGAGGCCAGGCCCACCACCGGGTACAGGAACCCATTGCCTACGTACATTGCGTCCCGCGCTAGCCGACACACCGACACACCCCGAAACGAAACGAGAGAGCTTTTTATTCGATTCTCGCACTCCTCTAGCTCAGATCTTGGACAAGTAGCATACAATATTATATTAAAGAAAAAGGAAGTTAGTATAATGCACTTTAGCCTTCCTAGAGCAGGACTGACATGCGCATGTTATAGCAGACCAAAGCTTACAAAATGATGAATACTTGGGCAAGTGGATCTGGAGTTCTTGGAGTAAAGAAGAAGAAGAGGAGGAGGAGAAAGAAGTTTCTCCTTTGATTCTTGAGAGCTTCTAGAGAGTGAGGAAGAGGTGGAGTATTATTGTTGAATGATAGTGGTGAGGGGGTCATGTGGCTGGAGGACTTGTGTTGTTTTTTATGCTTTTTAAAAATATCAAGTTAATAAAGGCAAAGTGTGGTGTAGCATAGAAATCAAGCAATGGGAAGAGACTAACTGTCCCTTGGGAAAAAAAAAAAAGAAGATTTTTTTCGTCTTTGTGATGAGAAGAGAATAAACAAAAAAATAAATAGAAGAGAAGAAAAGAAAATTGTACACACACAAGATTTATCGAGATTCAGTTCAATTTGAGCTTACGTCCTCCGTCCGTCACTTCTGTCTTCACTCAAGTTGGTACGACTTAACTTGAGGATCACTTTCTCTCACAAACTCACTTGAAGTGGATTACAAGTTGTATGTGGTTGTATTGTTCTTGCAACTTCAATTTTATGTTCTCAACCCTCACAATCTTCCTCCTATTTATAGAGAAGATATGCTTCTTGGGTACACCACATTCGCTGCATGGAAAAGATCAAAAGATAAGCCTTCCATCTCCCCAGGTTCATTCTTCCTTCAAAGATTCGTTCCTCCTTTCTTCAAGGTTCATTCCTCATTCCAAGATCCGTTCCTCCTTCTCCAGAGTTCGTTGCATGGAGAAAGGTAATGCATTAAAATTGCATGCATGTAGTCATCATGGGGATGGACCCCGTTCCCATCAATCTCCCCCTCCATTCTCATGAGGAGAAAGATTTCAAACAGTACTCTTACCTGCCATCCTTCGGCAGACGTCATGCTTCTCTTTTGGTACATGTTTCGTCATCATATCAGACGGATTTTGACTTATATCAATCTTCTTAATCTGCTTAAGGCGATTCTCCAAAACATCTCAGATCCAGTGATAGCGTACGTCGATATGCTTTGTCCTTAAGTGATATGTAGTATTTTTACTCAAGTCAATGGCGCCCTGACTGTCACAATATAGAGTGTACTTCTCTTGCTTGAGAGATAACTCCTTTAGAAAATTCTTCATCCACAAGAGTTCCTTGGTAGCTTCTATAGGAGCGATATATTCAACTTCTGTGGTGGATAGAGAAATACACTTTTGTAACTTTGATTGCCATGATATGGCTCACCCTGTAAAGGTAAATAAACCTGATGTGGACTTTCTTTTGTCCAAGTCACCTGCCATGTTAGAATCAGTGTAACCTTCCAAGATAGGTTTGTCATCTCTAAAATATAAAGAATATTTGGAGGTTCCTCTAAGATATCTTAGGATCCACTTTACTACTTTCCAATATTCTTTGCCCGGATTGATAAGAAAGCGACTTACCATTCTAACTGTATGTGCTATGTCGGGTCTTGTACAAACCATGGAGTACATCAAGCTTCCGACGGTCGAGACAAATGGAATGTTCTTCATCTCCCACTACCACAATAAGTTATATTGGCGACGAATTTAGCGACGCCAGTTATATATGTCGGTAATTTTTGTGTATTTAGCGACGTTTATAAATACGTCGATGAACGCCACTATCAGCGACGTTTAGCGACCGTTAGCGACACATATTATGGTTTGGAAAGCTGATGTCGTGGTCTAGTTGCAGAACGTCGTTGTTTTGTTTAACTCAGCAACGTTTTGCGACTCCATATTAGTTACGTCGCCAGTTATTTATTGAACAACAATGTTTAGTGACGTCAATTACGGACGTCGCTAAAATGTTTCATGTAGGGTTCCAGCCGATCGATTTTTTATTTTCTTCACCCAAAATTTTCAATCTCCCGCTCCCCAAATTTCTCTTCCCCTTCCCCTCTCCTCTCCGGCGATCCCCTTCCTCCGACGGCCCCCTCTTACAACAGCCCCCTCTTACTCCGCGCGCCATCGACATCCTCCCCGCCCCCTCTTCCCGGCGACCCCGACCCAACCAAGGAAGGTATAACCCTAACCCTATCTCACTTTTCTAGACACGACACACACACACAGACACACATACACACTAACACGATACACACACACGCTGACATGACACACACGCACACACTGACACGACACACGCACACACACACACACACACACACACACAGACACACTTTGACACACACACGACACAGACACACACACACACACACACGCTGACACGACACAACCCTATTTCTATTATATATGTAGGTATATATAAGTGAAGATATATATATATATATATATATATATATATATATATATATATATATATATTTATATATATATATATATCAAGACTAGATGAGCACCGGTGATCCCTCGTAAGACCACCGGGCTCTGCATGTCACCACCGATCCCTCGTAAGGTCACCGTGCTGAGCATGCCATGTCTAGCCGGATACTGCCATCCTCTAATGCCGACGGTAACACTATCCGTAGAGGCTAGCTTGCACTCCATGACTAGATGTTTGGGAAGCGGCTAGTACTGCACGATCTCGAGATTCCGTTCCCTTTCAATGCATCTACCAGTTTAAGTTGCCTAGATTATCTATACATTTATTTAGAATCACATGCCGTGGTCACATGATCATCCCCCTAGATGTCGTACCTTAGTATGAAAACACTAAGTAAGAATCAACATCGGCACCTATAGTCCCAGTTGTGATCCATCCTTAGCGTTATGCAACGAGCAAGCAAGCAATCCTGACCACGCTACAACTAAAGGCCAGCTACTAAGGTACCCGTGCAGGTAATCATATAATATAGCTAGAATATCAAGATGGCATCGCAATGCCATATAAGCATGGAAGTAGCACCTCAAGTACCAGTAGACAAGGGGCACCGCAGTACAAAATCAGGGCCAGTACCTCAAAGGGTAAGCTGGACTTATAACACGGATACAAGTAGTCATGTCAAGAACAAGGACATATCTATTAGTCACATGAAATCATCTGCCCACATCGTGGCATGGATATCAGGTCAAGTACAAGATTAGTACCTCTACTATAATATCCCATCAAGTATACAAGGGAGCCTACAGCTCTAATTATCAAGTCGGTCTATCCATCGGATCAATCTATCAGGAGTCTTCCATCCACGATGGAGTGAATATCACGTCAAGAAAGACAATCACCAAATATCAAGCTCGTCACTATAAACAATGCTAGTCCCTCTGGCTCACAAGAATCCTCTGAATCGATGATCACAAGCTATCAGCAAATAAGTCTCACCACCACCGAGATATAGCAAACAAACCAGGTTTTGGGCGCTTGGAAAGTTGAGTAAAAATCATATAATGATACCCTCGATATCCTCCTCGTTCTGCAAAATATTCGCGATCATCAAAATCCAAGAATCCACAGTCATGTCCGATCGAATTAGAACATCATCAAAAGGAATAGCAATACTATCCAAGAGTCCACGTGAGTCTATCAATCAATATCTCGAGATCATACTCTCCCTAGTACTCAATCCTTAGATATATCCAAAATCACAAAACCCGACACATAGGACAACTATCAGTCCTAGCTGGCTAAACTAGGATAACTCCTAGAATGAATGGTCAGGGGACAAGAATATATTAATTAAATGCCGTCGAAAAAGTGGCAAGGATTGCATGAACCGCTCTGCAGCAGATCCACAACCCTTAAACCAAACAAGGACCAGGGTTGCAGACCGTCTCCCGGGTGGAACCGCGGTCCTTACGCTATCCGACGGACAAGACAGGTCAAGAACTAGGCGACTAATCTAGTCAAGAGACTACCTAGCAAGTACTGGAATCAGACCACTATATCCAAAACATGTAAGCACGAGTCTAGATTAGCAAACCAAAGGAATGGTTTTGCCTAATTCTTCGAACCAAATTCCCGACTGAGAATTCTGGAAAAATTCGGCAGAGTCTCCTTTGTATTCTGGATGGGAGCTCCCATCGAATTGGGGCTAAATCCACTCGGCGTAACCCGCCACAGAATCGCAGGCTGAGAACACTAAATCTCAGCTTCTAGTAGAGCTACCATGCATACTGGAAACCTAACCATAGCTGAGAACACTAAGTCTCGGCCTCCAGCAGCACCACGATGCGTGCTGGGCGCCAAGCCAACACATTCAACAAGAACAACCACACAGGGCGCATCAAGACCCACAGTCACAATCCAAGCCACAAGCAGAGTCACAAACATAGTTAGCCAAAGCCGTTACCCGATCGCGAGTCGGACACGGGGAATATGGGGACAATCCCTACATGTGAGTCGTACTCGTGTCCTCGGAGGTGTGGATGACCCGTCTGAGTTGTCTGATACGGTCGTAAACCGGTATCGAACTAAGCTATCCTAAGTTATCATCATGGCAGTTCTACTAACATGCTACACTACTCATGGTTATACATTAACAAATACAATTAATTAAAATATAATAAAATCCAGGAGAGCGGGCAAGAGCCATCGATGAGCAAGGGGTACTTGCCTAGAGGGCTCGACTAGGTAAGCAAGTCTTCGGCGATCGCGATCCAAGGTAGCACGTCCACAGAGATCCTCAGAACACACAATAAACAATCATTAGCATAAAATAATAAAATAATGACAAAAATCACGAAGAATGGCAGGAGGCTATACCGTGTAGGTCCTGCAAGTAGTACAGTAATCTGGCACGGAAACTGAGGCACGCGGATCGATATAGACACACAAATCGAGACGTACACGTATATCGAGACGCGTACGAGAATCGAGATGACTCGAAAATCGAGATAAACAAGAGACAACGTGCACGAAAATCGAGACGCACACGTAGATCGAAACCGGCATGCAAACAGAGATGTGCATGAGAATCAAGATGGCACGAATATCGAGGCAAACAGGAATGGGACGTGCACATAAATTGAGACAGAGCGAGATTCAAGGAAGCACACAAATCGATGAGACATACAAGTCGACATATGCACGCAAATCGATGTGATGCAGAGTCCAAGAGGAAACGCAAACCAAGGCGGCACACAAATCCGTACGTGCACGCAAATCGAGACGACACAAAGTTCAATACGGCACGTAAATCGGAACGACACGGGTCACGAGGTAGGCACAAAGGCCGAGGCATGAAAACCAAGGAGATACGCAAACCGAGATGACACGTCGCCCGAGATAGCACGTGCTTGAGGCATCCCAATGCCCGAGGCAACGCGTGGATCGAGGTGGCATAAAAATTGAGGCTGTACATAATTCGAGGTACACGTGTCCCGAGAAACACAAAGAACGAGAGTACGCTGCTCGAGGCAGCATACTGCACGAGGCAGCGCACTGATCAAGGCAGCGCGCACACTGAGGACGGCACAGAACAAGAAAAAAAAGAGAGGGGTGGTGGTCTGGAACCCTCGGCGGCGGCGGGCAAGCCGCGACAGCGTTGGTCGCCGGAGAAGAAGAGAAATGAGGGGGCAGAGGAGTTGTCGGGGCGGCTTAGTAGCGGAGGAGGGAGGATAGCAGTAGCGGTGCGATGCCAGAAGTAGAGGCGGCGACGGCTGAAATGGGGGCAGTCATGGAGGCGGTGGCTGCGGAAGTAGTGGTGGTGGAGGTGCCGGCTGATGGTGGTGGCAGGTACGGTGGTGGGTGGTGGAGGAGATGGCGACAATGATGGTGGTGGTCATGAAAGTGGTGGTGAAGGTGGTGCCGGCGGTGGTGCCGGCTAAGGGGGCGGCGGTGGCGCCAGATGGAGGAGGCCGGGGAAGGGGAGAAGGTGAAGAGTGATGATAGGAGGGAGTGCTCCATGGAGAGAGAGAGAGGGAGAAATCGAGAGTGAGGGGGGTGAGTGGGCCGGTTATCCAAAGATGGGTGAGGAGGAAGAGTGGGAGAGAGGGGAGTTAGGTAGGAGGAGGGTGAGAGTGAGGGAGAGTATGGGTTGGGGTTAGGGTTAGGTAAAGGGGAGGGGTAGATATAGGAAATTTAATAATAATAATAACAATAGTAAAAATATGAAAAATCCTAAAATGGAGCTAACAATGTAACCCAATAAAATGATACCAACCGTAAATTAAAATGTCAGGCTCAACAACCAAGACCAAATCAAGATCCAAAAATAAAATAATAAAATAAGTCTATAATTTTAATTTTACTCTAAACACGAAAAAGTCATATACCTATTTCCAAAATAGGGATTTGACATCCTACCCACTTTACAAAAATTTCGTCCTCGAAATTTTAAAATCATATAAAATAAGGTTTTCAAACTAGTACATATATATCACGAAAACTCTACCCACCTTACAGAAATCAAGTAATAAAACTAGAAAAGAACAAAATCTCAATATGAAAACGTCAAAGAGAACAGTGTATGGCTATATAAATCAACTCGTAAGGTAAGTCCAAAACACCGAAAGAATCTCGAAAAACTGAAATCTCACATGCACGAAATAACTCCATAAATCAAAACAGTGTAACACATCGAGAACAATATCAGAAATCCTGAAATTCCAACTACATGAAAATCCAAAAAAAAATCATAAAATCTAGGATATTTGTCTCAAACCGACGACCGTAGTTTTCTAATATCCGAAAAATGTGTGTCAAGATCATTCCTTGCCACGCCATCCAGAATGGCTGTAAAAGATTCACCATGACACTATAATCGAACGGCTACAACTTTCGTTACCACGCCGTCAAGGTGTACTAGGGTCACCCGGTACTCTTAAAAAATACCCAAAACGAATCAAATCCATAACCCACATGTCCAACTTACTGAAATCACAAAATATCTAACAATATAACAAGGCAGTTCTAGAAAAATAATCAAAATCCAAAAATCCCGGTGAATCATAATATACATCAAAATACCTTCAATAATAACCACAAGATAGTTTTCTAGGAAAATACTCCATATCAAGGATCCATATCAAAATATAATATATAGAAGGTATATCTATAATCAAAATAATATCTGAAACAGATCATCATGAGTGCAGAACTATCCGGAATTAAGGGAGCCGAATTAATACGAGAATATCCCTTGGATACTCAACAAATATTAAAATATCCAATCTCAGAGTCCTGATGAAATCTTCCTTCTGCAACAATCAAGACAACACGCTCGAAGAGGGCGATAATGATACTAAGTCAACACGAAGTCAACGTACGAATTTGGATAACAGGATAATCAAACAAAGTGATGCATCGATAGAAAGTACAGAAGCCAAAATAGATAATCAAGTATCCTAATGATGGAGACAAGACAACGTCTTGTCTGATAAAGCGATCGACATGGCCAACTATATGATCATATCCATCGAACAAGGATCAGGGGTAAATAACAACGAATAAGACATGGCTAAGCAAGATAGGTCCAAGTAGAGATTAGAACCAATTCACAAGTTCAAGAGAGCGAAGGACAAGTGTAACAAGTGGGAATACCAAGGAATAGTGGACTGAGATCAATAATCATGTGATACCCAACAATATCTCAAAACGAGACCTGTATGGGCCACCACTAAAACCGTATCACGCCCCAGTACCGAAATACGGGGACGGATGTCGGCCTGCTACACCATATAAGGTACGAATACGTTATACGACGATGACGGCTGTCAATCTTGCTGGGTATCCTAGCAAACAAATATTCTATGGCCTAAATCCGATCTCATATCCATAAGCTATAGTGATGAAATAACTACAATAGAGAATCATATGGAAAGCAGAAAATACACATATGATAATCGGAAAGTCTACAGTCCAGAATAATAATGTAGACGAGTATACCTTCCTACAGTTCCTAGCATGGTCGAGAACTGAAGCACATTCCCCCAAGTCAAGTCTGGAAGATCCACAGGGTCGGTCACAGGCAATCTGGGAACTATCCAGGATTGGTCAGGCCAACCGTAGCAAGTACCAGAAAGAAAGGCTCAAGGACGGGCGAAAAAAAGCCAGCAGGATAAAACATGAAGCAAGAGAGCATATATGAACAACGAAAGAGGGTAAGGATCGTGCGGTAACAATGTACGATAATAATCCATATCTAATGTCGCTAGATAACCAACAATTATCACAATCTCCCTAACATCCAATAATACCTGCATCGCCAACCGAAACTCATAGTCTGTCAACGGAACAATAATCCACCCCTATATCAAACAAGAACAAGGGAATTAATTACATATCGGGGTAGCGTTACGGGCCAGCCAGCCTAGCAAACAGCAATCCATACAATTTAGGTGAATAAGCGGCCACTCAAATGTCTAAGGCTGTCTAGGTGGAGGTTGGGTTACCCAAACAATGCAATATAGGAATCCTCAGATCGTGTCGATCTAGCAAGCTAATGGGGCCAAGTATATCAAGAATAGATGAGCACCGGTCCCTCGTAAGACCACCGGGCTCTGTATGTCACCACCGATTCCTCGTAAGGCCACCGTGTTGAGCATGCCATGTATATAAGGTATAGTAAAGTAGCCGGATACTGCCATCCTCTAATGCAGACGGGAACACTATCCGTAGCGGCCAGCCTGCACTTCATGACTAGATGTCTAGGAATCGGCTAGTACTGTACGATCTCGAGATTCTGTTCCCTCCCAATGCTTCTACCAGTTTAAGTTGCCTAGATTGTCCATACATTTATCCGAAATCACATGCCGTGGTCACATGATCATCCTCCTAGATGTCGTACCTCAGTACAAAAATACTAAGTAAGAATCAACATCGGCACCTATAGTCCCAGTTGTGATCCATCCTTAGCGTTATGCAACGAGCAAGCAAGCAATCATGACCACGCTAAAACTTAAGGCCAGCTACTAAGGTACCCGTACAGGTAATTATATAATATAGCTAGAATATCAAGATGGCATCGTAATGCCATATAAGCATGGAAGTAGCACCTCAAGTGCCAGTAGACAAGGGGCACTGCAGTGCAAAATCAAGGCCAGTACCTCAAAGGATAAGCTGGACTTATAGCACGGATACAAGTAGTCATGTCAAAAACAATGACATATCTGTCAGTCACATAAAATCATCTGCCCACATCGTGGCATGGATATCAGGTCAAGTACAAGATCAGAACCTCTACTATAATAAACCATCAAGTATACAAGGGAGCCTACAGCTCTAATTATCAAGTCGGTCTATCTACCAGATTAATCTATCAGGAGTCTTCCATCCACGATGGAGTGAATATCACGTCAAGAAAGACAATCACCAAATACCAAGCTCGTCACTATAAACAATACTAGGCCCTCTGGCTCACAAGAATCCTCTGAATCGATGATCACAAGCTATCAGCAAATAAGTCTCATCACCAACGAGATATAGCAAACAAACCAGGTTTTGGGCGCTTGGAAAGTCGAGTAAAAATCATATAATGATACCCTCGATATTATTCTCGTTTCGTAAAATATTTGCGATCATCAAAATCCAAGAATCCAAAGTCATATCCGATCGAATTAGAACATCATCAAAAGGAATAGCAATACTATCCAAGAGTCCATGTGAGTCTATCAATCAATATCTCGAGATCATACTCTCCCTAGTACTCAATCCTTAGATATATCCAAAATCACAAAATCCGACACATAGGACAACTATCAGTCCTAGCTGGCTAGACTAGGATAACTCCTAGAATGAATGGTCAGGGGACAAGAATATATTAATGAAATACCATCGAAAAAGTGGCAAAGATTGCATGAACCGCTCTGGAGCAGATCCACAACCCTTAAACCAAACAAGGACCAGGCTTGCATACCGTCTCCCGGATGGAACCGCGCTCCTTACACTATCCGACGGACAAGACATGTCAAGAACTAGGCGACTAATCTAGTCAAGAGTCTACCTAGCAAGTACTGGAATCAGACCACTATATCCAAAACAAGTAAGCACGAGTCTACATTAGCAAACCAAAGGAATGGTTCTGCCTAATTTTTTGAACCAAATTTCCAACCGGGAATTTTAGAAAAATTTGGCAGAGTCTCCTTTGTATTCTGGACGGTAGCTCCCAGCGAATTGGGGCTAAATCCACTCGACGCAACCCGCCACAGAATCGCAGGCTGAGAACACTAAATCTCAGCTTCTAGCAGCACTACTATGTGTACTGGAAACCTAACCATAGTCGATAACACTAAGTCTCGTCCTCCAGCAGCACTAGGATGCGTGCTGGGCGCCAAGCCAACACATTCAACAAGAACTGTCACACAGGGCGCATCAAGACCTACAGTTACAATCCAAGCCACAAGCAGAGTCACAGACATAGTTAGCCAAAGCCGTTACCCGACCGTGAGTCGGACACGTGGCATATGGGGACAATCCCTACATGTGAGTCGTGCTCGTGTCCTCGGAGGTGTGGATAACCCGTCCGAGTTGTCTGATACGGTCGTAAATCGGTATCGAACCAAGCTATCCTAAGTTATCATCATGGCAGTTCTACTAACATGCTACACTACTCATGGTTATACATTAACAAATACAATTAATTAAAATACAATAAAATGCAGGAGAGAGGGCAAGAGCCATCGATGAGCAAGGGGTACTTGCCTAGAGGGCTCGGCTAGGTAAGCAAGTCTTCGACGATCGTGATCCAAGATGGCACGTCCATCGAGGTCCTCAGAACACACAATAAACAATCATTAGCATAAAATAATAAAATAATGATAAAAATCATGAAGAATGGCAGGAGGCTATATCGTACGGGTCCCGCAAGTAGTACAGGAATCTGGCACGAAAACCGAGGGGCGCAGATCGATATAGACACGCAAATCGAGATGTGTACGTATATCGAGATACACACAAGAATCGAGATGACTCAAAAATTGAGATGAACATGAGACAACGTGCACATAAATCGAGACACATACGTAGATCGATACTGGCACGCAAACCGAAACATGCACGAGAAACCAGATGGCACGAATATTGAGGCAAACAAAAATGGGACGTGCACGTAAATCGAGACGGAGCGAGATTTAATGAAGCACGTAAATCAATGCAACATACAAGTCGACGAATGAACACAAATCGATGCGGTACGGAGTCCAAGATGAAACGCAAGCCAAGGCGGCACGCAAATCCGTACGTGTACACAAACTGAGATGACACAAAGTTCAATACGGTACATAAATCGGAGCGGTCACGCAAATCGGAGCGACACAGGTCACGAGGTAGGCACAAAGGCTGAGGCACAAAAACTAAGGAGGTGCACGAACCGAGATGATACATCGTCCGAGGCAGCACGAGGCTCGAGGCGTCTCACTGCCTGAGACAACACATAGATCGAGGTGGCACAAAAATCGAGGCTGTACATAATTCGAGGTACACGTGTCCCAAGAAACATGAAGAACGAGAGTACGCTGCTCGAGGCAGTACACTACACGAGGCAGCACACTAATTAAGGCAGTACGCATACCGAGGACGGCATAGAACAACAAAAAGAAGGGAGGGGTAGCGGTCTGGAACCCTCGGCGGCGACGGGCAAGCTACGACGGCGATGGTCGCCGGAGAAGAAGAGAAAAGAGGAGGCAGAGAAACTATCGGGGCGGCTTACTGGCGGAGGAGGGAGGACAGCGGTGGCGGTGCGGCACCAGAATTGGAGGCGACGACGGCTGAAATGGGGACAGCCATGGAGGCGGTGGCTGCGAAAGTAGTGGTGGTGGAGGTGTCGGCTGATGGTGGTGGCAGCTACGGTGGTGGGTGGTGGAGGAGATGGCGACGATGATGGTGGTGGTCGTGAAAGTGGTGGTACAAGCGGTGGTGCCGGCTAAGGGGGCGACGTTGGCGGCGGATAGAGGAGGCCGGGAAAGGAGAGAGGGTGGAGAGTTAGGATGGGAGGGGAGTGCTCCATGGAGAGAGAGGGAGGAATCGAGAGTGGGGGGTGAGTAGGCCGGTTCCCCAGAGATGGGTGAGGCGGAAGAGTTGGAGAGAGGGGAGTTAGGTAGGGGAGGGTGAGAGTGACGGAGAGTATGGGTTGAGGTTAGGGTTAGGTAAAGGGGAGGGGTAGATATAGGAAATTTAATAATAATAATAATAGTAAAAATAAGAAAAATCCTAAAATGGAGCTAACAATGTAACCCAATAAAATGATACCAACAGTAAATTAAAATGTCAGGCTCAACAACCAAGACCAAAAAAGATCCAAAAATAAAAAAATTAAATAAGTCTATAATTTTAATTTCACTCTAAACACGAAAAAGTCATATACCTATTTTCAAAATAGGGATTTGACAAAGTGGATTACAATTTGTATGTGGAAAATAAGTCGGGCGACGGAGAGGAGAGAGAGAGAGAGAGGGGGGAGGGAGAGAGAGAGAGAGAGAGAGAGAGAAGGTAATATATATATATATATATATATATATATATATATATATATATATATATATATATATATATATATATATATATATATTGGAATTCTTTGCTATTAAGTATCCCCAAATATCTCGAAAATTGTAAGCCATTGGATATGTGTTTTTGGACTGTATAAATTAGTTTGAAATCTTTACGAAACAAATCAGAACGATCCAATAAAATAGATCCAATAGTTATTATCTAAGAGACATTATGTAAGCCCCCACAGATTTTTGGGATTTTTTTAAAAATTTTAAATCTATTATTTTCAATAAATATTTTATTATAATTAGTTTTTATCATTAAATGTACTTTTTCTGACTTTGATTTTTGGAGCGCCAGGGACGTCAATCTCTCGAAACATCCTTCATAAGTTTTGACCTAGGCAAGTTTACCTTCAATTTGATAGATCATGTCTCACTCAAACTTGTTCTGTGAGACTCGTCTCACTGTATTGGTATTTATATACGGATACGTATTTTTTGTACTGTATTTCGTATTTTCTTGGTTTTCAGAATGTTTTAAAAAATTTCTAACTTATAGATTTTTTCCTTAACCTGCATACCGCCAGTATACCAGTATATACCGATAGCATGCCTGTCACACTCATTTTTTGTTATACATATTTTTAGTATACGTATACGAATTTCTGACATTTGTTAGGTGACCCGTATTTTGACTTATCTTTCTTAGCCTTGCCTTGGTTTAATCTCGATTTGATTTAATTTGGTTTGGTTCAACTTGGCATGGCTTGGTTTGGGTTGGGTTGAGATGAGAGGGTTGGTATATAAACCAATTTCTCTCTCTCTTCATTACTTCATTTATTTCTTCATCTTCTTTTTTATTTACTCCTTCTCCAACCCTAGGCAAGTACATCTTGCCAAATCGTGAACATATTATTTTGTCATTTTGTTTGTTCTATTCTCTTCCTTGCATGATTCTAAGCCTCTTTAGAACTTGAAGTTTTTGGTTTTGATAGTTACATTTTTGTAGATCTAAGTTTGTAACTTTTTTTCTTGGTTTTGATCTCTTAAACTTTATTATTTTTCAAAAACTAATAGTTCCATGTTGTAAAAAATTTCATTCTACCCAATTTTGGCTCTTGAACCACTTAATTTCGATTTATTTTGAGTTAGTTATGCCATTTTTCGTGTTCATAGGTTTCTCACACCTTTTGGTGTTGTTGGGACGATGAACAATGCCGCGTGCAGCGTTTTTACTTTGCGCGTACCTTGCATCGGAGGTAATTTTGCCCGTACGTACTGCGCAACTTACGCGCCGCGTGCCCGTGCGATTTTTTGCTGCTCGTCGTGCTTGCGCGCACCTTGTACCGTAGGCATTATTGTCCGTGTGCACAGTGCAACTTATGCGTCGTGCACCCGCACGATGTGTTTGTGTGCACTTTGCACCGTGGGCATTTTTGTCCGCACGTGCTGTGCAACTTGCGAGCCGCACGCCCGTACAATTTTTTATCGCACGCCCACGCGCCGTGCTTGCATGCACCTTGTGCCGTAGGCGGTTTTGCCTACGTGCGCAGCGCAACTTGCGCGCCATGAGAAGTCCACGCACCGTGCATGTGCGCACCTTGCGCCGTAGGTATTTTTGCCCGTACACACAGTGCGCCCATGCGCAGTTTGCCTTGAATGGCTATTTTTTCTTGTTTTAGCTGTTTTGTAACTAGAATCTTGGAAAACTCAAAACATAAAAGTTGTAGATCTTTGTCTTGGCTTCAAGAATCTTTTTCTTTCACCTTACTTGGAGTTTATATGCAACTGATAATTTCAATTACAGTTTTTAATCTTCTTTGCATGTTTTCTATATTTGACCTAAAATGCGACGACCCAACTTGATAACTTTTTAATATCGAACTTAACTTGAACATGACAATATGATCTCATCTTGATGATCTTACATAGTTAGATAATAACTGTATAGCCTATATGCACTTGACACTAGCACATGTTCAATTATTATTCTATGTCATGTGCTTACTTTTATTTATTCCTTCTCACATGCCATGATATGTTATTCCTTTCGATTCTTTCTTATATGCTATGATATGTATTGCTGTAATGCCCGTAGTTCGTATACGTATTTTGGTATACATGTACGTATTTAGATTCATATTGCATGTCTCATTGCATGGTTTATTTTGGCATCGGCTTGGTTCAGTTTTGCATGTGGACCAACCCCACCTACCACCATCCATCATTTATAACCCACCAACCCTTTCTCTCTCCTCATTCACTTCATTTATTTCTTCTCCTTCTTCTATTAACTCTCTCCACCTACCAGGAGAGGCTTAGGCAAGTGCAACTGGCTTCATGGAGGAACTCAAGTTTTGTTGTTCCATTTTCTTCCTCACGAGATTCTAAGACACTTTAGTACTTAGCATTTTTAAATTCCATGGCTCATTTCATGTACATCTAAGTTTGTTGTAATTTCGGATTTCTTGGGTTTTGATCTATTAAGCATGGTTATTTTCAAGTTTTAATTGTTCCATGTTGTATAGAATTTCATTCTGTCCCATTTAGACCTATGGAAGTTCGGATTCTGACCTTAAATGAAAGATTATTGGAGCTTGGAAGCTATAGCTTTCATGGTTCTTCTTTTTAAAAAAGTTGGAGAAGAAAAACAGTGCTTGACCGCATGGCTTTTCATGTGGCAAGTCCCCTGCTTTTTCCCCTTAGCCGCATGGTTCTGGCAGCCTTAGCAGCATGGCTTGGGTTGGCCCTTGCCGCATATGCATGTTCTCTCTTAGCCGCATAGCTTCGGTTGGCCTTAGCCGCATGGCTTGGGTTCCCCATGCCGCATGAGCCCCGAGCCGCATGAGCCCATGTTTTCGGAGCCGCATGAACTTGAATCCCCTTAGCCGCATAGCTACCTCTTGGTAGTTAGCCGCATGGCCCTGTCCCCATGCCGCATCGCCCTATTTCCTTAGTCGCATGAGTCCCCTTGCCGCATGAACCCAGTTTCCTGGCCGCATTGTAGGACCAATTATAGGAACGAGTTATAAAGCGCAATACTCTAGGGGGGTAAATAGAGTAGGCAACGAAAATTAACTATTTAAAAAAATGTTAGTAACAAGATCACATAATATATATATCACAAGTAAGTAAATAAAAAGTAGAGAGTAGAGAGCAAACGCAAACACAAGGATGTATACTGGTTTTCCTCTTGTGAGGACTAGTCCAGTCGGAAGAACTCTAGCTTCCAGTTGAATCCACTATGAAAAATTACCACAAGTTTTCATCCGAAGTTCTTACAACTTCTACAACGCGAGCTTTGATCCGAAGTACTCGACCAACTTCAATTGTGAAGAGTCTTTCTTCAATCAAGCCTCTGATTACAATCACTTTGAATCTTCTAGACCGTACCGCACTGACAAATCGACTAGAGGATTGTAACTGGCTTAGGATTTGAAAATGAATAGCTCACAATACTTTGGAAGAAGTAGTAAGCTTATAGAGAAGAGATATGAAAGTGAATTGGTGTATGAGTGAATTGAAATAATCGAAATCCTTCTATATTTATAGTTTTTCCAAAGGCAGAATTCGGGCAAAACTCTAAGAGAAAATCTCGTTGGGATCCGTAACTGCGGAAAGACCAAGTTCAAAAAGCAACGTTCACTAACCGAACTCTGGTCGAATTCGGGCCGAACTCGGGCCGAATTCTGTTGGAGTTCTGTTAGGGTTTTTGCAAATTGGTTTTGGGCTTTTTGAAAAGTCAAACATTTTGGAAGTAGTTTGGGCTTTTGTAAGTGGGCTTGTTTTCAAAATGAAAGGATATTTTGAAAATGTTTCTTGGGTAGCCTATTTTCCAGTACGATGCAGTTTATATCGTATTCCTAGACTCAATATGTAATGTCCCAAATTCGTGATACGTATTTAGTGTACGTATACGTATTTTGGACCCATATTTTGTTTAGTCATGATTAGTTATCTTGGTTTATTTTGCATTGACTTGGTTTTATTGGCATTGATAGTTTAAATAGTTTTAATGGTTCATTGGTTTATTTTGGATTAGTGAGGCTTGGTTTATTTCATGATTCATTGGTTTAAATTGCTAGAGAAGAGTTTATTGGCCTTGATTTGGTTCACCTTGGTTTATCTTGGCTTGGTTTATTCCTGGTTTGGTTCAGCTAGGCTTGGTTGCCTTGGTTCATCACGAACCAAGGGGTGAACCCCCTACCTACCACTATCCATAGTATTTATTATCCTTTCTCCTTCTCTCTCTTCATTAATATCTTCTTCTTCTCCACCATTAACTCCTGCACCTACCAGAGAGAGAGAGAGAGCTAGGCAAGTGCATCTTGCTTCATGGAGGAACCCGAATTTTATTGTTCCATTCTCTTACTTGCAGTATTCTAATACTCTTTAGTACTTGGCATTTTCTATTTTCATGGCTAGATTCTTGTAGATTCAAGTTTATTTTATTTTTGAAGTTCTTGGGTTTTAATCTATTTAGTATTGTTATTTTTAAGTTTTGATGGTTCCATGTTGTAGAGCATTTCGTTCTACCCCATTTTGACCTATGGAAGTTCGGATTTGGGCTCTGGATGGAAGTTTTACGTTGCTTGGAAGCCATGGTTGCTTAGCTCTTCTTCTCGGAAAACTTGGAGAAGAAGAACAGTCTGGCCGCATGGACTCAGCTGCATAACTCTATGCGGCGAGTTCTACTGGCTAGATGGAATTCTCCAGCCGCATAAGACTTCTTGAGTACTTGACCGCATGAACAATCATGCGGCAAGTCTTTTCCAGCCGTATGAGACTTGACTCGGATCTAGCCGCATAGCCTTGCTCAGACTGAGCCGCATGAGTCCCTGTTATCTTGACCGCATGGACTTCTGAGTTCCCAGCCGCATAAGGACTAGTCTCTCCCGGCCGCATATGACACATCTCCTGCTGGCCGCATAAGCACCACATTCCTGAGCCGCATGACCCTTGCTTGGACCCAGCCGCATGAGGCTCGTTCTCTGAGCCGCATGAGACCCGTTATCCTGAGCCGCATGAGATGTGCTGTCTCAGCCGCATAAGCCCGATTCCCCCTTCAGCCGCATAAGGCTAGAATTTCCTGAACCGCATAGGACCCTGCTCATTCCCTGAGCCGCATGGACTCGGATTCCTGAGCCGCATGGAGTCTTCCCAAGCTTTGTCTTATTATTTGTATTTGATTATTAATGTTATATTTATCTTGTAACTTCAGTATAACTTGAGTACACATTTACCCCTTATTGTATATTTTTACGCCCGTTTTATATCCTTACGCCTTTTGTCCTGAACTTGATTGACACGATTGAAATGATAACCTGACATGACCTGATAGTGGCCCGTCGTAGCGCACTCCTGACTAGTACACTTGGCATGATAACCTGACCTGATATATCTTGATAAGCTGTTGCGACGGCTACCTGACATGACCTGACTTGTATAAGTAACCTGGACACCGTGGGCGATTGTGCTTGTACAAATAATCCAGTCCTGTCTTGCATCATGCCTAGGAGGGGACTCCTGAGTACCACGGTCAGGAGTACCTACCGAAATGGACTAAGGTTAATGACTAGTATAATTCACTAGACATGAAGAGATGTTCCCCAGTTACAGGCGATCCCGTTATCCCGGCCGTAAATGTTTGGACTTGTAGCCTGCCGACGAGTATGACACATTTCCAGTCCACTGTTATGTGGGGCACCCTCTATTGTCACTTTAATGATTGAACTCTATTGTCACTCTAATGTATTGTACTCTCTAAATTGTCACTATAATGATTGTCTGGATAACCTGGATAGCTGCAGGGCCTGTGACTACCTGGAGCATCTCATTGCATCTTGCTAGTAACTAGAATTGTGATAACCCTAGTTAGTTAATATAGAAAGCCGTAGGCAATTGATTGGCCGTGATTGCTTGGATGGAGTCTAGTCCAGTATAGTATTGTCTAGAAGTGATTGATTGCAAGATTGTACCAGAATGATTGAATGACTGTCACTCCAGATTGTCACTATAATGATTGTCACTCCAGATTGTCATTATAATGATTGTCACTCCAGACTGTCACTATAGCGATTGTACTCTATTGTCAATCTAGCGTATTGTACTCTTCATTGTCAATTTTATCATTGTACCCTCTCATTTTTCACCTTAATGATTGGCACCTTTAGCAATAAATGATCAGAGACTAAGTTCTGTTCAGGCGAAGGGTTACAATCTCGGTCTTTGTTTGGTTTAAGGATTGTAACCTGGCTTTCGGAATAGTATCTTCGTCTTCTCTTCATATATTGTCCAGCTATATTTTATTTAGCACGATTCTCCAGTTCTTTTATGTCAATGATGCTTCTCTTAATTATTTTCCTGATTGGGGCAAGTGCATTGGTAGTGCACAAACCTCAATCTGTGTTACTTATTGTTGTTTTCTTACATGTTGAATGCTAATGATTTGTTGGCTTTAGTTCTTAAGTGAAGCCTCCTTTGTGGCACTTGCTCTTTCTGGTGTCTGACCCAGCTGGTTTTGTATGGCCAGATACCGGAGCAGCACCAAAGGATCTTCCTGCTTTTCAGCCTGATGGTGGTCACCAGGCGTAACCAGGGCATCGAGTGGGTTTCTTTTGTTCTCCCACTGTAATATTGTAAATTATTCTTTTGAGGCGTTTAGCCGACGAGCAAGTGTTAGCTCGATTGTACTTACTTACTGTCTGCCTACGGGCTGTAACATGATTGACAAGCCCTGGGGGTTGATCATGTATGACTAAACTCTTGCTAGTCCTCACATTTTGTAACGACTAGCTTCATGATCATTCCGAATATATGATGTATGGGACGCCTTACTATTGTGTATTTGGTGGTCTGATATCTTGTAACTATTATTAGTTGGTTGAGATTGAGACAATAGGCTATTTTATGACCTTAAGAGACTGATGGATTGTAGTGAAACCCTCACATATCTAGACAGCCGTGACCGTATAGCGGTGTGGATTCCATTCCGTTATACGTAGCTGGCTATGTCTGCCCCCGCTCTCCAGTATTCTGGTTCTGGGGCGTGACACAATAAATATGCAAAATTACATTGATGAAATAGGAAAACCAAGAGCCCTTTGATGACGTCTTTCTTCAAATATTTGAGCAGACTTGAAGACGTCTTTTTTCTTTACGGAACTCGTCCAAAGATAAACAGATCTGGAAATAATTCTCCATTGCATATGTCCTGGTTTGACAAAGCTTGATCATGCTTACTGCATGTCTACAAGTACATGTTAGACAAACAGAACAATATGATACAAGCATAGCAATATGATATAGAACATTTAGGACAATGCTAAGTTTAAGTAGCAATATGATAGTGATTACATGAATATTAGTGATGTCATTATGTTAAACTTAATTGATTAGCCATATTCAAAAACATGATTAATCATTGGGCTAATACATATGCCATTTCCCCTTAGCCGCTTGGCACTGCTTCCCCTTAGCCGCATGGCTTTGGTTCTTCGAACCCCATGAGCTTGTTTCCTCCACTGCCGCATATGCCCGTTCCCCCATTGCCGCATGAAACCCTCATCTATTGTCGTATGACTCTCATCCACCTTGCCGCATGAGCCTGTGTTCCCGGAGCCGCATGAGCCTGTTCCCCGAGCTGCATGAGACCCCCCTCCCTTGCCGTATTGCTCTTTCCATAGCCCTTGCACCCTTTTTTTATGTTGGGTTGTTATTTTATGCTCATGTTTTATGACCCTATGTGTAACTTGGATCCCTTGATAGAATGCTTGTACATGTAAAATTCTGAACATGTTCCATGAACACGATAGTGATCCGTCGTGGTGCACTCTTGACAAGTAATGTCACGACCCGCACCCGCTTTTCGGAATAAGAGTGCGTGTCCAAGCCCAGCCTACACCGCAGTATCGGCAGTAGTACGCTGTCTAGACCGCAATAAATAAAATGTTCACAAATACTAACTGCTCATTCACAACAACTAAATCAACTTTATGAAATATAGAAGTTTTACATTTGAAGAAGAATATAAGCTTTTACATTTGTAGAAAACTACCACACAACTAACTAGTCCTCTATGGTTTAGCCTTCGAGTCTCTATCTCCCCCTCGTATGGTCCATGCGCAAGAGTAGGCACGTCAACCTCACCTATAACAACGATCCAGTCAGGAAAGGAGCAGAGTACAACCATATTACAATTAATGTTGTTAGTCCAAAATAAGTTAGAACAAACGAGAAACAATGATGACAAAGAGCATATCGAGAACTAGCAAGAGATAAACTAGCAGGATATGAACTAGCAAGATATAAACTGGTAAGATATGATCTAGCAGGACAGGAACTAAATAGAGGAACAATGGAAACAACTATGTGTGTGTGAAATACCTTTTAATACGTGAACGGCTGGGCTAATACGGCACATCATACGATGGCTATCATTCAGTAATTGGTACGGCTAACTCATACGTGGGTGTGTATGACTTAGCTATCATTCGGTAACGGTAATTGGGTTTGTTCACGTATTTATCGAGTATTTCCCCTCTCGACTCTCTAACAATCAATAACGGTCAATGACACACTAAGAATGATGCGATAACTATCGTGTCACAATGGTGTCTCAATGGAATATCAAGCAATGACTCAACGGGATATCAAACGAGAAAACTATAGAGTAAACATTATAATGAACTAAAACATAAATGCAATACTGTACTTGCCTGAATCCTTGCAAAAACTGTAGCCACAAGTAGAGGATAAGGGGATGCTGATCTAGAAGCTGTCAATCTATAACACATATCGCACTACGAACCGTGCACGAAAACCATAAATCAATTCTAATGTTCTAGTTCTAAATTCATAGAATAGTGGCTAATTGGATTACTAATATAATAATAACTAATTCTGGAATAATTTACTTAAAAATCTAATTTAACCTAATAATAATCTGAATATAATTTAAACATGCAAGTTTGGCCATCAAAAGTCGTGTTTTCTAATTTTGGAAACCATGGCACGCAAATCGAAATGTACCGTTGACTTTTTAGTCAAACACTGTGAACTCTAGATTTTAAAAGTGCACCTTGGTAGATTTCAGCGCCAAGAGTGCGCTGGAATCGACCGTGCCGCAAAATCACGCTTTGGTCAAAAGATATCGCCGTTATGGCTAATCGTGACCAAAACGGGGATCAACCGATCAGTTCTGAGTTCACAGAATAAATAAAATACTAGATGAACGAAATAATTTCTAGAAAAACTATATGCAGTATAGCTCTGTGTTAGCTTTCCGAAAATTCAAACGGTTCATGATTTCGATTTCTGGTTCTCCCGAAATCTCGAAAATACCAAAACGTGTCAAGTTTCGGACAACCGACACTCTACAAATTTTCCAGAAATTTGGGTTCAGAAATTACAAAAATAAATTAGATATTCAGAAATTATACCTCAATACGCTTCCATAAAAAAACGGCATGTGAAAATGAGGTCCGAGTTGACGATAATCGCATCGGGAAGTCGAAGAATCACCAGGATCAAACTCCAAAAGGAGGAGGCTATAATTAATTAGGGTTTGTGAATATACAATGCATATATAGGAGAGAGAGAGAGGCGGTTACTGTAGCAGCGCCGACTGGTGGCCCCCCGGGTGGATTATTGGATAATTATTTATTTAATTCAGAAAATTATTTAAAAATTATTTTAAGTCCAAATAAATCAAAATAAATTGCAGAAAAATCCAGAAAAATTCTAGAAAATTCTAGAAAATATTTCTAAGTGTCTAGAATCTAAATAAAATATTTTTAACACAAAATATCATCATATGACCTAACAGTAAATTTCCAAAGCCTATAAAATATTATTTCTATAGGTTTTAATTATATAAAAATTCCCAAAAATTCTAAAAAATCCAGAAAAATTCTAAAATATTCTAGAAAATAATTTTTAGTCATTTAGAGCCCAAATAAAAATATTTGGTCCCGAAATACCCCCGTATGACCTTACAGTAAATCCTGAAAGTCCTAAAAAATAATAAAACCTTAAATATTAAATACCTACAAATATCCAAAATTTGTAGAAAAATATAAAATAGCTAAATAATTTATATATAAGCTATCTAGAGGTCATATGACCTTAATATGGTCATAGCCCACCTACAAGCTTTGGTATGACTCACAATGGCCATAAAATTAATCATAAACAAATAAAATTAAAAAATAAAAAAAAATTGGGAAGTGGGCTTACAAGTAACATGACATGATAGTGGCCCGTCGTGGCGCACTCTTGATAAGTAAACCTGATGCCACGACCCGCACCCTGTGTAGGGGCACAAGAAGTGGGTACGTCCAGCCTACGCCGCAGTGTCGACGGTAGAACGCTGTCCTAGGTTACTATCTAATCAACAACTCATGCAATTATATAATGTACTTGTCAATATCTTAACTCCGAACGGAGGACAAGTATAGATATAATAAAATCTCAATCATAGTCTAAGCACGATAAGATAACACAGAAGTTTATAACTAAAAACTAAATAACAACATTTATAAACTACTAAATAATAATATCTCAAACAAACTCAAATACAAACTCGTATCTCAAGTTATTACAATTCAAGTTCTAAAACATGAAAAACTAAACCAAGTCTACTAGCTAGTCTTCCGATCACTCCTGAGTGTCGGGGCCAAAGGTAGCTAAGCTGTTTCCTGCTCCAAGGCAAGTGGGGCAAATATCCTCAGGGCAAGCATCTGTAATATTTTCAACAGGTCCAGTCAGGACATGAACGAGTACAATTCATCAAGAAATCTCAAGTAAATGACAGAGAACTATAAAGCAGTTATAGACAGTTATATTGATGAATATGGCAGTTTATATTCAGGTAATGGTATAGAGAGACAGATAAAGTACAAAGAAAGTAAGTAACTAAATAAGAAGAGAAACATAGCAATGAAGACTGTAAAATAAGATCTAGCTGAACTAGAGTAACATAATGAGTTCAGACAGTAAAATATAAGTCGAGTGTAATCCCAATGTGAATCTAATACAAGATGAGTCGAATATGATTCTAATCATTGTTCTAATAAGGTGATTCGAATAAGGTGATACGAATAGTGATTCGAATAGTAGTCAAATAATGATTCGAATAAAATCTCCAAGTGTGTTTTAAAATACTTAGATAGACATGTAAACGGCTATGGATAAATTCGGCACATCGCACACCTAGCCAAGTGTGGGATGGCTATCGTTCGAATATTATTCACAGGGGGTGGTTCGAATAGTGGGAATGTTCACATGTCTAATCAAGTATTTTCCTGCCCATCTAATACAAATGAATCCATAATCCAACACATAAGACGAATACAAGTCCAACCAGCAAATGAAGATACGAATAGGTGGTTCGAATAGTGATTCGTAAGGTGATTCGAATAATAGAGGTAAGACGAGTAAGTATGTGTATCGTATACATAGATTCAGAAATAATAATACGTGTTTATAACAGAGAATCACATACAGCTAGCTAGAACTGAAGTACAGTAATTGACAAATAAATGAGAGAACTATCAGAGAATGTACTCGCGTGCTACTCTGAAAAGAGTAGTGTAATATCAGATGCCTGCACCAGAGTCACAATGTCCTAAATAGAGTAATACAGGTTATAATGTGTTTAAAATAAGATAAATAGAGTTTATGATGCAATCTACTTGATTCTAGGCCATTCTAGGTCAAGTCAACTCTAAGTCAAACATGGTCAACTTGTTTAGGTCAAACTTGGTCAACTCTGGGTCAACCCAAGTCAACTAAGAGCCTAAGTCAACTATCTAGGATTTAGTCAAACTATATTCAACAAGTCACTTAGGCTGTTGGGTCAACATCTAGGTCAAACTTATAGGGCTAGCTCATAATAACTTATAGGCTAATATGCCTATATACATATCACTATATATACTATCAACCTATAGTCCTAGGCATATATCCCTCTTATGTAACACATGATGTATCATATAGAAATCAAGCTTAACTATATATCACATCTATATATAATATATATATACAATATTACATTTATTTCATAACCTCATGCTTGCATACACATATGTATATATAGATAGGAAACATGAAACAAAGAGGGGAAGGTACATGTGTATGTGTATGGGGGTATAGGCTGGTGTATAGGTTAGTGTCAATGTGGGTTCAGTTTGTGTGTGGGTTAATTGAACAACTATGATATGTATAGACTGAAATATAACAAAATCAACAACTGGACTAAACATTAGTGAGATATGAGCTATACATGAGGGTGTCAAACTTAATTTAGAAATCAGTTTTTACAAAACCAAACTCAAATCCCATTTTCAAATTTAGTTCATATCATATCCTTCATCTCATTTATGAAGTATCAATAAACTTAGTTTCAGTTCACAGGTTTTATAGTTAAGGGTTCTCAGGTTTACATTATAAAGACAGTTAATAGTGTAGAAATTAGGGAATTCCAGTGAAGAGTAAATGTGTATTGAACATCACACACTTTAACCTATAATAGTGGTGCAAATGTGTGTACATGGGGTATAGAAATCAGTGTAACAGTAGGGGGATCAATGTAATGTGAAACATTTAGCATTCCTAAAATTCTCAGGAATTCTCAGGTTTTAAACCAACTGAGATCTTTATTTTTGTAAATGTGAGATAAACCTGAGAATAGGTATTCAAAAAACATAGCAAGGGCAGTTCAAACCATTCTAATCAGTAAAAATATGGATTGAACTCAGAAATACTATTCAGTGAAGTGTGTTAGTCTTAACAGTAACCTGTCAAATTCAGGAAATCAAAATTTAGTTTACAAACATTAAATTTACAACATTTAAATCTCAGGGATTCATTCACTAACTGACAGTTCATTTCCATTTCGAATATCACATTCTCAACATCAAAACAATAGCCAACTCATCACACAATCAACATGGACCTTAACATTTCAAACTCAGTTTAAAACATTGATTAAAATCTCAGGAAATAGGTTCAAATACGTATAATAATTGATAGTTCAATACACAGAAACTGGGAAATGACTGATACTAAAACCCAAATTCGAAACCTAATATTATACCATTAAATTTAACAAACATGCATACGGGAATGTTCCTCATGTTTAAACGTGTCAAGGGGTGTTTTTGTGTCCACAAATTAGGACACAAAGTGTCCAAACAGATACTCAAACCAGTGTCAGAGAATGTGTTCGGCACAGTCTCGTGCAGTGAGTTCAGTGACCCGTGGACATGACACAAGTGTCCATAGGTCTCGTGCACACGTGTGTTGGTTCGCCTATGGTTGGTCTAGGTGTCTAGGTTCCTGAACCGTGTCCACGTGTCCTCAGGATACAGCACGAATACCATATCAGTCAAGAAAATTCGACTGATACACACTGTTCTGTGCCGCGTCGTACAGTGGTTCTCGCGTCTCGTGGACACGATACGAGCCACATGGGATCTCGTGGTCATGCCCACGTGTATCCCATATAGAGTGTACAAACACGAGGTGTCCAAGTGTCATATCCGTGCGATACGACGCACGCGAAGTCGGCTCTGTGCGTGTGTGCACTGTCAGTGCATGACCAGTGCACGTGTCCTCGTGTCCTCAATACGACACGAGGTGTCATAAAATTCGAGGGGGGTTCTGTCAGTGATGGCCCCCTCCTCTGTGTTAATTTGCACGTGTCCTCATGGCGTGTTGTGTCCGAAATTGGGGTCGAGTAGCAGGGGAGGCTGTATGCCTCAGTGCAGTGTCCTGGCAGTGGGTTCGTGTCAATTTTTGACACGGACACGGGTCTAATTTGTGCTCAGTAGACTAGGGTTGTGACCTACATGTCTAGGGCTACCCAAATATGTAATTAGTTTTGAAAACAAACAATATTGAATTCGCTCAAGCATTTCATCAAACACCTAGGATACACTATGACACGTGTCTGATACGGACACCAAGCGGACACGAATTCCACCCAAATTTCGGGGACACCTAGGGGACTCCTAGATCTAGCCCTACATGTAAAGAAAACCAAAATTTAAATCAATTTAAAGGGTTTTACCTATATATGCAAAAAGCTTGAAAAAGCTTCAAATGGGAGATTCCTCCTCTTGATGGCGAAAGCTCCAAATTGACCCAAAGCAAGGATTACACCCCAAAATCAGAAAATAGAAGAGTATTAGGCTCTAATGCAAGAAACTAGAATTAAAAAGGAATTAAAATAGATTTATGGGGATTTTTGGAAGGGGACAAATACCTTTCTTTTCCAATGTTGAAATGAATGAAAGAAAGAGGCAAGCCCTAGAGAATAAGTGTTTATATAGGGTAGGGATCCCTATGGCTGGTCATAAAGGAAGAAATTAGGGTTAGGGTTTCCTAAATTGGCCCATGGGCTTAAGTTATGATTAATTAAGTCATGAAGTCATAAGCCATTTCATGAAACCATAAACCATGACTTAAATTCACTAAACCAAATCCCCTCATTCTAAAATTAGTTTCTAATGACTAAAAGTAGGTTAACCTAAGTTAGACTAGGGTCACCATGGATAGGGTTAGCTTCTAGGCTAGTTCACTAGGTCTCAACAAGTCAAGTCAACCTAGAATTCACCAATTCAATAAATCATCAAATAATTCAAATAAGTCAAAATGACCAAATTACCCCTAGGCTAAAAATGATAATCAAATCATCCTAATGACATGGTTAGGCTCTAGGTCATGCAGTCTCTAGGGTTTCACTAGCAGCACGTCAAAATCACAAGTCATAACTTAATGCAGTTTTTAAATAGTTTAAATTTTTTTAAAAATTACCAAAAATCATAATGTGAAATAAATACAATTAAATAATATTTATAAATACAAAATTTCAAAAATACCCTAATTCCAGAAACTGGGTGTTACACCTGACATGATATTTCTCGATATGATGTTGCGACGGCTAGCATGACATGACAAAAATGAATGGCCTGGACACCGTGGGCGAATGTGTTTGTACATATGAACCAGTATTATCTCACATCATGTCTAGGACGGGGATCCCTAAGTACCACGGTCAGGGGTACCTACTGAAATATACTAAGGCTAATAACTAGAATAATCCAGTAGTCATGAAGAGATTTTCCAGCTACAGACAATCCCGTTATCTGGATGCACAAGTGGACTTGTAGCCCGCCGACGAGTAGGACACATTTCCAGCACACTGTCATGTGTTGCACCTTTCATGAACGGATATTCCACCTGGATAACCTGGATGGTCTGCAGGACTTGTGGCTGTTGGAATAATCTTATTACATCTTGCTAGTAACTAGGCCTGCGATAACCCTAGTTAGTTAAAGTATCAAGCTGTACTTATTGCTTGGCAGTGAATGTTGGATGGGGTCTAAGCCTTGTCTTGTCCCAGTACCTGGTTACTTCAGTAACATGATTGCTTATGTTTACCTTGTCAATAACTGATCGGAATAACTTCTCATCTCTTGATATTTCATGTCTTAGTTATCTTCTTATTTTATGTTCTGATATGCTGGTTTTAGTTCCTAAGTGAAGCCTCCTTTGTGGCACTTGCTCTTTCTGGGATCTGACCCAGCTGGTTTTCTATGGCCAGATACCGGAGCAGCTCCAGAGGATCTTCCTACCTTTCAGCCAGATGGTGACCACTAGATGGAACCCTGACAACGAGTGGGTTTTATTTTGGCTCCCCCACTCTATTGTAAAAATATTCTTTGAGGCGTTTAGCCGACGAGCACGTGTTAGCTCGATTGCACTTTACTTACTGTCTGCCTACGGGCTGTAGCATGATTAACAAATCCTAGTGTTGATCATGTATGACTGAAACTCTTGCTAGTCTTCACATTTTGTATGACTAGCTTTACGATCATCCAAATATGTAACGTATGGTGTTTGCAAAAACAAAAAGTTTATTCCAAACATAAAAAAGAATAGTACAAAAGTACAACAAATTCTGGGATGTACAATTGTAGGAATCTGATCAGAAGACGATCGCTTTATCCCTTGGACTATGTGAACTTGAAGACTGTAGCCTCTGGAGAATACAGCAGCGATTTTGCAAGAGTTCTTGATCTCTGTGCGTATGTATCTGATGATTTCACAATGATTGGAAACTCTATTTATAGAGTTCAAGAAATAACTATTTTAGCAGTTATTCTGATGTGCGCGAGGCTGGATTGTGCCAAATTGGGTTGCGCCAATCTCCTGTTGTGCCAACTTTCATTCAGTTGTTTAGTCGTGTACTAACTGTATTTAAATGCGTGGCATCATGAGATTGAGATGCGCACGGTCGTGTACAGGATAGTAGACACGTCTTGAGAGATTAGTGGCATGTGTGCCATGTCTTTCTGCTTTAGAATGTAAGTTTTCTCAACTTCATCAGGTTGCGCGAGCTTCGGTCAACTGCGCCTGATTGAGCCGTGCCTAGACACGTGGCAGCTTTTGAGCAGAAGTCGTTCGGATTGCACCTAGGCGCAACTAAAAATTTTGTCTGGATTGCGCCTAGGCGCAACTTACGAAGTGTACATGACAGCTGTCTACCAACTTCCCTTGAGCGGCACAATTCATGGGATTTGAAGAGATTTTCCTCGTTCACTGTGGTGTCAGTCGTCAGTGTTGTCAGGTAATGATGGCCATCAAGTGTCAGACGCCATGTAGATTTTGGCGCAATAAGACTGGGCGCAGTCTGATATTAGGCGCAACCTGATCGGTGGCGTAGCTTGTTCTCTGAGCTTCATATCAGTGGTGCAACCTGATCTTCGGGGCGCAACTTGATCACTGCTTAGTATGTTCAGGGCACAACTTGAATTTTAGGCCCTACAAGACCCCCTTCAAAGTTTTTAAAACTTAAAAATATTTTCAAAGTTTTGAAATACTTTGAATTTACAAAAAAATTGACTGAGTTAAGTTGCGCCAGTCAACAAACGGTCATCATATTTAATTTTTTTTCTCGAAAACACAAAACTTCCTCTTCGTCTTCCCGAGTTTCATTGCTGATTTTCGGTTTCCCGTGAGGAATATAAAGAGTCATTTTGTTGATATACATGTAGTAGTTGATGCTTTATTTTTTACTTCTGTTCTTCAATGGCCCCCAAGAAGAAAGAGATGGAGACAAATGCTGACACTACAATCAAGTCCCCTGAAGCGGGACATGATGTTGCGCCTACAACTTATCTATTGGAGGCTGACCCGTCGCTGAGAGCGGCGAACTTTTTAGACTGTTTTGGTCTAGACTCGACAGTCTTCAATCACTTGAATGGTGGGCCATCCTCCGAAGGGCGTGGTGATGTGGATGGATTCCTTAATCTGATGCGTCGCTTGGAGATCCGTATCATGCAAGAATTGGATGCCACCCTTCGTCAGACTGATGAAGGCAAGAACAAGAAATAATGTTTGGGCGTGCCAAAAATTCTATTCTCTTTTCTTGTGTCCTTGTCTGTAGGGGTCCATCCATCTTTATGTAAATAAAATCTAAAATTTCTGATATGTTGTGTGGCTGTGATTTTGAATAGCGCACGTAGATGTGTTCCTTCAGCTGATTCAAACGTTTACTGTTTCGTTGAGGGGGACATGGCAGTCATCACATGGTTTCCATCACCTATTGTTTAGTTCTTTTCCAAAAATAGGCTCCTAGAATGACGCGCCTATTTCATCTTTAACCCCTTTAAAAGGACATCAGAAATAAAAGAGCTATTCATACTTTCTCAAAATAAATGATTTCACACAAGGTTTTACTATTTGTAAGTTCACTTGTGCCACTTCGTCCTGATGCTACTGTGCCTTCAGAAATTGGTAAGTCTCAACAAAGGATCAATAGTATATATATTTTTCTCTTTTGTACCACTTTTGAAGATAAATACTGATCTGTATGTTGTAGACTTCGTTAATATGCGCTAACTATTTCTGATAATAGACGTGAACTATGGTCCAGTGCTTAGCTTTAATCAGAGGCGCACACTACTGATATGTGCCTGTTGATTAGTATGTTGTTTTGACACGCGCCTGTTTATCAGCACATATTGTTGAGATGCGCCTGTGTTTCTGAGAATAGGCGCACACTGTTGATGCGTCTGAGCTTCTGAGAATAGGCGCACATTGCTGATATGCGCCTAAGCTTCTGAGAATAGGCACACATTGTTGATGTGCTTCTGTTAGTCGACGCCCACTGTTGATGCGTGCACAGTTTTGATAGGTCTTAGTTTTCTTTCTTTGTTCATATTTGCAGAAGTTCGGTTGGCAAGCTTCTTCAAAACTGGCATTGGTGATTTGGATGTTGTAGAGGGCATTCTTCTGACACTCACATCAGACAGCTCATGTGGTTCTGACACTCAAATCAGACAGCTCAGGACTCTCCGTATTCCAGAAGGGTCTTCCTCAGATGGTAGGAAGAGCCTTTATACATGAGAGTTGGATGGTGGAGAGACAGAATTAGGAATCGTATCACAAGGGTGATCCCGTTCCTATTTCCCCTGGCGGGCCGTTTTCTCTCCACCAGTTGTATTGACAGCAGCTCATCTTTGGGTTGCTGTACTCTGTGGTTCTTCTCTCATAATTCTGAGAGAGAAGACCAGAGTTGATTCCATTGTCTGGCTCGTTGCTTCAGGTTGAGACGACAAGGAATTGCCAAATAAGAAGATCCAAAGATGTAATAGACCTTCATTATCAAATGGGAAGATCCAAAGATGTAATCGACCTTCATTAGAATGAAAATCAGAGATGTAATATATTTTCATCAAGATGTATCTATGCTTCTTTTTTTTAAGAAGGAATAAAGAAATGATTGTCTCATTATTCTCCTTTTTACGACTCAATTTTGATATGCTGACATAGATAAGAGAATACAGATAGAATACGAATGTGGCAAGTTGTTTGATGTGGCTATTTGGAATTCAGAGACATGGATTCTCATTATGATAAATGAATGAGTAATCGGTCACTTCGGTTTTTAAGGTAGAGACATTGAATGAATGAATGGTCGTTCAAACTCTCGAAGAAAAGAATAAATGAGTGAATAGTCATGTCAGTTTCTGTCACGAACCGCACCCGCTTTTCGGATGCGAGCTCGTGAGCAAGCCAGCTACATATCGAGCGGACTCCAGCCCTACTCGATCGAGTACGTATAAGTTGTCAAGGTTATGGGTATCATGTCTAATCTAAACTGTATCTCAATCCACAAGAATCAAATAAAACAAGAATGAACAAGTATGGTTCGTGGTCTGCAGCCCACTAGCATATATGTCCGATTAGACTCCAAGAATAATATGAGTCTATAAAGCTAAGCTGATAAGCAGGATATATCATAAAGCACGAGAAAGATAGTAAATCAATAACACTAACTAAATACATGAATCATGCAGATGAACTCAACTACCACATGCTCAGCTAACTAACTCCGTGCAATCAGCTACCTGAAGAGATCATCAGGTCCTCAAAGGAGTAGCAAGATACATAATATACAAGCCAACATGTAACAATACTAATATACAAAGAAGTAAGGAACAATCAAGGATATCCAACGAGACAAAATGAACTAAGACACAAGTTCTAAACACAAGGATCCTAAGACACTGGCATGCCATACTAGAAATGGCTAATAGGTCAAAGCTATAGACTGCAGTCAAGGCAAGCACTCACAATCTATAGAGTCTCAATCGCAGTCAAGGCAAGCACTCACAACCAAGACGGTAGCCAATCCTAGTATAAAAAAATCCTATAGACCGTAGTCAAGGTAAGTACTCACAATCTATAGAATGTCAAAGTCAAGTCCTACTCAAGTCATGTCAAGTCAAGTCAAGTCAAGTTATAATCAAGTCGATAGAATCATGGTGTATGACTAGAAGACTCTATCAAGGAATATATATAAAACTAACACACTGTAACAGATAGAAATATCATAACAGAAAGGAACAAGATTGTACAGACAACTAGAAATATGTAAAGTAAAACTATAACAGGATGAGTGTGGAATAAATCAATCATGAATGTAAGAAAAAGAATAGCAGCGAGATAATGAACATGCATATAAATTATATTGTACAAGTTGGCAAGGTATACTTGCCTGGAGGTTGCACGAAGAGCCAACAATAAACCGTCAACCGGTAAGCCAAATAAGTCCAAAATCCACAAATGTCTCTGAAAGCTGAAACAGACATTGACAACATTCTTAGAATACTCAAATTAGCTAGGATTGTCTGTCCTTAAGTCCAATTCTGGACACAGGGGCAAAACATTAATTTTGGGCAAAAATAATGTCCGCCGTTGGACCCGCTTTGCACCAAAAATCTTGCCAGAGTAAATGGTCTCTAAAGTCGTCAAAGTATATGTGAACAGGTCCAGTTTTTCGATACAAACCCAACCGTATATCCAAAGTGGGATTCCGGCGGGCCGTGCACAAAATCACCCGTTGAGTCGGACCGTAGGGCCCGCAAAACGGCGATCCAATTAACAGTCTCAGAATTGGACCAAACTTGGCATACAGGACCAAAAAAATGATACGGTCCTGTTGGCGCTAGTTTCGTCTCGATCTGACGAACATGCACAAAGTAATTATAGTTTGTACAAAGTGGTCGATACGGTAAATTTTGACGGATACGCATCAAATTCGTCGTGCACACGCGACCAATTTGAATTTCTTCAAAGCCCACACGTCTACGAAGCCGTTACGCACCTTTTGATGCTTTTGGTTCGCAACCACGTCGTCCGGATTGGCGGAACGCACGTGGTATCGGAGAATTTTATTGTTTTAAAAACAGGTTTTTCATGAACTTTGGGATCCGATTTCTCGGCGCGTAGTCGATGAAATCAACTTCTGCGAATTGGGTTGTGGAGCCCTACATGTTGTCAATAAACTCCTTTAAATAGATTTTTGAAATTCCTAATATCAAAATTTCACTTCGAACACATGAGTTGGAGCCGGGTTTACTGTTCCGTTTTAGACAGTTTTTTTGGGTTTTTTATTCGATTTTCTTAGCAATTAGATGTACTAGGATCAATTCTAATTGAAGGGAAGCAAAGTTGGTTATATCGAAATCGTACCGACATTTACGGGACGGGAAGTGATCGCACGATCGTTGAGTTATTGTGTCGCGAAGTCGCTGCGACCCTTGCCATTGCTGCTGTCGTTCTCCGAGTTCTACGCACGTGCGCACTGCATCCGCGCGGTCGTGGCCGTGCGCGACGGCAGCGGCAGACGGCAGCCCAGGCGGCGCACGCAGGTGTTGGGGTCGCCTAGGGTGGCGTGAGGTGGCGGCATTTTAGTTAGGGTTTTTTCGTTCTTCTTTCTCTCGGCTATACGTATACATATATACACTCTCCTCACGGGTTGGCTCTCGGCTGGGTTAAACTGCTGCATTCACTTAAGGGGCTCGGGTGGACTGGTTGCTATGGGCCTGGGCTCGGCTGGGCTGGGCCTGGGTGAGCTGGACTCGGTTTGGATGTGGGTTGCAGTGGGGAGTTGGGGTGTTGGTTAGTATTTACATCTAAACATAAATGCCTATTTACATCTAAACATAAATGCCTATTTACATGTTTACATGTATATATATCTACATCTAAACAGAAATGCCTATTTACATTTTTACAAATATATATATTTATTTACACACCTATACAATATATATTTATAAATACACATATATACTTTGCATATAGGTACCATATTTAATCTAAAATATTTAAATTTAATATAAAAATATATTTCCAAATAAATTATTTATATATACCTGTGGATACACTTTGTATAACGTCGTCTCTTAATTTATATATGTACATATACATATATACGAGTATTTATATATATACACATACGTGTATACATTCAAATATAAGGAATAAAATATTCTAAATACAATTTATAATAGAAATATAATATACTTAAATCTATATACTAAAAATTCACATAAATCAAATACGATGATATTTTATATATATAAAAGCCTAATTTGCCATATACCATAAATATGCTTATATATATATATATATATATATATATATATATATATATATATATATATATATATATATATAATAGGAAAACTTGATGGTGAAACCTTTGAATTCCGAAAATACCCTTACATGTCTATACTAATTAAAAATGGTTCATTAATTTTAATAAGGACAACTTAGTAATTATGAAGACTACCCTTTGGTCTTACTAAAGAATCTTCCTAAGTTAATTAAAAGAATGTTAAAATACGTGCAAGGCACGTGCACACATGCTAGTATATATATATATATATATATATATATATATATATATATATATATATATATATATATATATATATATATATATATATATATATATATATATATATATATATATATATTATACTTGTATATATATATATATATATATATAAAAATATATATATATATATATATATATATATATATATATATTTTTTTTTTTTTTTTTTATATATATATATATATATATATATATATATATATATATATATATATATATATATATATATATATATATATATATATATATATATATATTATTTTTTTATATATTATACTTGTATATATATATATATATATATATATATATATATATATATATATATATATATATATATATATATATATATATATATATATATATATATATATATTTTGTATATATATATATATATATATATATATATATATATATATATATATATATATATATATATATATATATATATATAACCTAGATAATTCTTGTAAAGTCCAACATATTTTTTAAGGAAAATTATTTACTATATTATCAACAGAACATTATTTAATATTAAGAACTTATAATATATATAAATACAACCACCTTTGTGAAATCGGCTATCGGGTCACTAAATTAGAATAGTGATACGACATAAGTCTATATGGACGCCTTTGGTCCCACTACGAGCCTACACGGGATTGGGTTGGGTTCGGGTCAGTTTGGTGCGACCGAGTCTTCTAAAAATCAATATTCTAAATATTAAATAATTAAAACGTCTTTAGAGGTTAAGTCGCAACTTCGCCTAATTTTCCTAGGTAGAACACACCTATGGCTCGGCATTCCCTACTCTGGCTAATACCCTAGTCAAGGCACGCCACTGCACTATCCGTACCATGATTCCTAGTCGTCTGGTACTTCAAAGCTCAACCATGGCTAAGATCATCTACCGTAATAATTAACTAAATAATTATTTGTAAAAACAAAATTTAAAAATTACCATTTAAATCCAATAAATAAAATAAAAAAATATTTTCAAACATTTTCGGGAAGGGGAGCTACAGTTTCGGAGAGGGACAATGAATGGTCAGTTATAAGTGAATGAACAGTTATAAATGAACGAACAGTTGTGCTTCTTTCCAAAAGTTGCATCAGTTCTCGAGGCTTATTATTTATTTGTTTTGCCTATAAATAGAACAAAACTTTTGTAGATATTGTCAATCGCTTTCCCTTCTGTATGAAAACGTCTTCCAAAGATTTACTTGCTCCGAAGATCGAAGAAGAAACCGAGATACTCCCTACTGAGCCTCCCGTGCCTTCTCGAAAAGAAAGAGGCGAAGGCTCAACTGTTCCTCCTGCGCCAGGACAGGATTTGATCTCCAAGTTAGTGGAACCTGGGAAGACTGCCGAAGAAGAGGCATTGAGGATGGTTGCCTGTAAGTTTCTTCTGAGTTCAGACAATGAGAAGTTTGAACTGTTGGCAAACTATGTACTTAATCATGAAGGATCAGGGCCTCCTCCCCGTCCTTAATATTTATGTAATTCCATGAATAAAGATGAACTTTTATTTACATCATGTTGCTGAAATAAAGTACATTTTGTCTTTATACATAATATTTCTTAAGAAACTTGCCATTGATAGGCATCATAGCAACTCTGCCATCCATATCTGTTAATTGATAGGCTCTATTGGAGAAAACTTTATTTACCACATACGGCCCTTCCTATTTTGCCTCGAACTTGCCTTTGCTCATATGTGTCATAGTCATAGTACGTCTGACTGTAAGGACTAACTCACCTTCCTAAAATGTTCGCACTCTGACTTTGCGATTGAAAGCTTTTGAGATATGGGCTTGATAAAGTTCAATATGATGTTGAGCCAGTAACCTTTTCTCATCGAGCGCCTCCAACTCTTGAAGCCGAAGACGATCATTACTTTCTGTAGTAAGTTTGTTAGCAATAGCGATCCTCAATGATGGAATTTGAATTTCCAAAGGCAGAACAGCTTCACACCCATATACTAGAGAAAAAGGTGTGCAACCTGTAGGATTACGGACAGTAGTACGATATGCCCATAGACATTATCCAAGTTTATCACTCTAATTACGTTTGTTGATAGAGATAAACTTTTTAAGGAGTTTGATAATGGTCTTGTTGAATGCTTCAGCCAACCCGTTAGTCGCAGGATTATAGGCCGTCGAGGCAACATTATTGATTCTGTTGTCATCACAGAACCTATACTACCAAAATAAGTTATTTTAGCGACGCCCAAAGACGTCGCTAAAATGACAAATTACGTCGCTAAAAATATTTACCGACGCAATTATCGACGTTTTGGGCTTGTCGCGGAAACGTAAGTCGCTGATCTTTAAAACGTCGCAAGTACCGACGTTTACCGACGTATAAATACGTCGGTATATTACCGACATCTACCGTCGTATCGTTGGTGTATTAGCGACGTTTTTAAAGTCGCTACATGTCGGTAACATCCTGGGAATTTATCGACGTTTACCATCTTTTAAAATGTCACTAAATGTCGGTAATTCCTGGGATTTTTACCGACGTGTAGCGACGCTTACCGACGCTTACAAACAAACAGTCCTAACTAGGACTACTAGGGATCTGATGCAAGAGGGGCACCGCCGCGACAAAGGGATAAGAACAACTCATACTCCTCAAGTAAAATCGATACCGATGGAGCAGGCAGTGACGTCGGTGGAGTCGGTGTCGAAGAAGAAGGCGATGGAGGCGGCAGAGTCGACGACGATGAAGGCACACCCGGAGGACCAGCACGCTCCAACGCTGTAAGTCGCTGGTGGTATGAATCCATGATAGATGACATTCTATCACTGCTCTGGACCATCGAATCCTACGCCAATCTCAGCCTCTCAGCCATGGTCACCTGTCCTGTCTGCAGCTCCATCATTGTATGCTCTAACCCTCCAACGGTGCGCTCTATCCTCTCAGTCGTCTCCATGAGGTCCATAATGCCGCGGTCGAGCGCATCCAATCGTGCTAGCAGCGCAGGATCGTTCGTAGGGAGCTGAGACTGCTCCTCGATCCGTCTTAGCAGGTCGTCACGGAGAGACTCCATCATCTGGTGGATTCGGGCAGACTCCTGGAACGGCTGTGGACCATGCATACTTTGTAATACCCCAGTCCCAAAATACATAGGACTAGGAACGTAGACATGCCAGCTGTATTCATACGAAGTACATGGGCCTTGTATGGATACATAAGCTGTAAAATGCAGTAGAACCATAACTAATCTCATCCACACAAAAATAAATAAATAAAAGATATTATATAATGATAGTGAATTGTCTTGATACAATATGTTGGGCGGAGACAAATCCACTACCAACAATTTAAATAAAAATACATGGAAGGAGAAATGATTTTGGCGAGCGAAGCGAAGATGATCCAAGTACAATCATCCTCGAAGAAGTAGTGACGATCATAGCCACGGATAGAGCACCTGCGAAAGACAATAGCACACACCTGGAGAGATAACCAGGTCCACAGAGGGACGTAACAAGACACATAATATCATGCCATATAAACTGAATAAATATTGCTCAAATAAATAAGTCAATTGAATTATAACATGGTCCAATACACACCTATTGAACTAACGTACCATCCCCCCAACCAAACAAGGACAGGAGATGGTAAACTAATTCACGGTGACGTATCTTTTCACGCTAGAATCCAATATGGTATCCGAACCCCAACAAGGTTCAATATCTTTTCATCGGAGTGGTAAGTCACACCTACAACCAAACAAGGATAAGATGTGAAGAACTAATCCGCGACAAGTTATTGTTCTAAGCCACGGTCAGATACAAGTACCCAAACCAAAAGTACTCATATCTAACGGATAAGGGCGCCTAACCAAATCTAAGTGAATGCAGTTTTAAGAACAGTTCATGGTCGCATGACTACCGGGTCAAGTCAAGAAAATACCAATGCAGTACCTCAGTAGCGAGTCACAACACCATATACTATTCCTCAGTATCGAGCGAGTCTATAGCATATAGTCTACCTATCGTTCCTCAGTAGCGAGCGAGTCTACGATAGATAGGGTGGTAGTCAACTTCCAATCATGTTCTTCCCACCCAATGCCAACTCATAAATGCTAAGTCTTCTAGCATGCAACTCTATTAGCAGTTATTTCCTAACGCACGGCTTATACGTACTGGTGGCCAGCCAATCACGCATGTCCGAGTCCTATATATGACACCCAACAACGTGGTATAAATGTGTCAAGGCCTATGAATGCAACACACAAGGTGGTCCCTTAAAACTATGTTTAATGTGTAAGAAAAATAATACATAGAAGGAAATATAACTGAACAGTAAGTTCTAACAGGTTATGCCATGCATCACAGTTTATTTTGCATAAAAAAATAATGAATAATACATGAAATATGAGCTAAATAAATAAATAGCAAATGGCAAGGTGTCTTGGCTGAGGTCCTTGCTGGTAAAATCGACAATCCAGTTGGGTACAGAATTGTCACAGGGCTACACAAGATGAACTCAGACGATATGACAAACTTCTAAAATAAAAACCAAAAATAAAATATTTTGGAAATTTTTTGGGAAAAATATATTATGTGTATTTTTCCGTCAGCATTTCGAAATTTCAAACGGTTCGTGATTCTGATTCCTGGTTCTCCCAGAATCTCAAAAACACTAAAACGTGTCAGATTTCGGACAACTGACACTCCACAAATTTTCCAGAAAATTAAGTTCTGAATTTATGAAAATAAAATTTATATTCAGAAAATATACCTCAATACGATTCCAATAAGAAAAAACTAGAGGTCAAACGGAGTCCGAAGTTGGGAGTTATGGTCATTCGAAGTTGCTACAACCTTTAAAAATTGAGGCTGAATTTATGACGAAAAAAGAGAGAAATTTTGACAAGGATGGTTTGAAAGATGATTTTATTCATAGATTCGATAGATATATATAATGGCTAGCAATTAGCAAATTATGATAGGATTAGAACTAAATCAATAAGGATGATTATGATTACCAACTAATTTGGATAGGAATAGGATTGGTTTAAATAAGAAACGATCTAATTAATGCTAGATATAATTCCAATAGGATAAGAATTTCTAATGGATATATCTTCCCATAAATTTAAATCAAATAAATTATTTAAAAACAAATTAATTTGATTGCAATCCTTTAAATGATTGCCATAATAACTCTAAGTATTATTCTATATTATCAAATAATTCAAATCATATGAATCTAAATCCAAATCAAACTCAACATAATAACTTTAAAATAATATCTAATATTTATCAAAATAATTTAAATCAAATAATAAATAAATTATTTAATCAAATAATATTTTAAATCTAGATTAGACAAATCGTAATCCTCCAATTAGTCATCGTAAGTATTTTAAACAATATTTAAATTTTCAACATAATTTAAAGTATAGTTGATAACCATCAAGATAATTTAAATAAATTCAAATATAATCAAATAAATGATTAACATATCAAAATAATACTCGATGTCATCAAATATTATAAAACTTACTTCTATAAATCTAAATCTTTATTTAAAAATAAATAGACAAAAAAACCTTTTATCGCTCAATTTTTTTTTAAAACCAATTTTCAGAAGACCAAAAATAATAAAAACATATTTTATATTTCAAATAAAAATTCGAGAATATTTTCTTTTAGAAACATTATTTCAAACCATTAATTTAAAACTAGTTTTTGGTAACAAAAGTAGTCACAAAATATCTTTTACAAAATTTCTACGAAAATTAATTTTAAACACGAAATTAAAACATATAGATATAATTTAAAAAATAATAATTTTGGGAAGATGAGTTACAAATCTACCCACCTTTGAAAATTTTCGTACTCGAAATTTAAGGACTACTAGGATAGACGGACTTGGTTGATCGGTCAAAGGATAGTAAGAATTTGTGATAAGAGAAAATAGATGGAAGGAAAAATAGAATTTCTTTAATGAGAACATTAATCAATTTGGATGAAAAATAGAAGAAGTGAATGAATATGGCTTGATGTACACGGACACGATGCACAAACACATTTATAGGTGGAGAAAATTAATGGAACAGAGAATAATTAGCCTCTCCTTATATAGGAGGTGGAAGCTACTATTTAGATAAGGATTATGATAGTTGCAAACCCCTTTTTGATATCTCACTTTTAAATTTTAATCAATTTAAAACCGATTCAATCCAAATCCAAATACAAATCCAATTTAAATTTAATTAAATTCTTTTAGTTTAAGAATCAAATAGGATAAATCAATTTCCAAATGTAGATATTAATTTAATCTATTTAAATAAATCCAAAAATTAAATCAAGATTTAAATTGCCACAATAAATTCAAAATATGTTTTTCAAAAAATACTAATAATATTAATTTTTAAAATTACATTAAAATTTTTAAATATCTTTTTGAATAATAAAATATTAATATTTATAAATCTCAAAAATTATATTTTTATTTAAAATAAACTAGCAAAATATTTATGAAATATATGTACGCACTAAGAATATTATTTATTATAAATAAAAGACTTTCCTAAATAAAATCATAAATTTAGAAAATTTTGATAGCTAAATAAAATATTACGTATATTATTTTGAAACTATAAAAATAAAAAAATATTTTTCTAAAAATATGTATGCTCGCACATATTCGTACTCGTTGAGCAATTACGAAAAATAAAATTTCGTGCGCGATGTACAATACGACTACGCGACGTACAATACAAAATTTTAAATCGGTACCAAATTTAATAAAAAAATAGTACAAATTTAGGGGTTTTACATCCTACCCAACTTAAAAAAATTTTGTCCTCGAAATTAAGAATTCGTAGGGGGTGAGAAGGCACAACGGTAGATAGAAGGGTTCCTTAAGGAAGTTTATATGGTCGTAGTCTAAGTTGAGGATATGATTAAGAGACGATTATAATCACTCTTAAATCCAAGTGATTAGAAAGTGAAGATTGTTGATTTAGGGTCGAGGGAAAGGTCGAGTAGTTCAAGACAAAGATTTAGCAACATCGAGTGATAATGGTCATAGGGGATAGGATAGCTAGAGGAATTTCTAGCACCATGCTTTCGTCCTTCTAAAATAGGTGAAGGCGAGAGCAATATAGAGTTCAAAGGAGGCATTATTGAATACGAATATGTGGTTCAAAGGCGACCGAATAATTCAAAAGAATTGTCAAGACAGTCGTGGATGGGATTCTAAAGGCCGAGTCTAATTATGTTCCATCCACGTAGAATAATAGACAAAGCGAACCAAAATACACTCAGTTGATCAGACCATCATGCACCGGTTCTGATTAGACAATATGTTAGTGGGAGCGACCCAATTAACATATGTCTTGGACAAGCTCAATAAGGAATAAGCTTGCAAAAACTAGGCTACATTAGCATCATTAGTCAAAATGGTAAATACATAGGCACGAGATTAAGATTTAAAGAAGGTAGAATGATTCTAAGACATACAGTCATCCTATAGTCTTCTTGTCCAAGTCCTTGGTTGGCTAGACAGGTTAGCTCCTCTAGATTCTAGGATCTAAATAAGCTTGCTAATATAGGTCACTAGGTCAAAAGGGTTGCTAGTTCATAAGGTATTCTACCCAACTTAAAGAATTAAACTAATGGGGTTCTGGGTCAACTAACTAGTAGGGTCAATCTCTAGCAAGCACGAAGGGAAGATAAGAATAGGGATGGAAGGAAGCAAGCAAGATGCAATTGATGAGCCAAATGGTAGATAAAATCAAGGAAAGAGGTCAAGTATGTGGATGAGATCCTAGACTTCTAATCCTATACGCAGGCTTGCTTGGTACGGTAAAGTAACCAAACAATTTATCTTGACCTGCGTAGGCCACCACAAAAATATGTAACGCCCCAGTCCCAAAATACATAGGACTAGGAACGTAGACATGTCAGCTGTATTCATACGAAGTACATGGGCCTCGTATGGATACATAATCTGTAAAATACAGTAGAACCATAACTAATCTCATCCACACAAAAATAAATGAATAAAAGATATCATATAATGATAGTAAATTGTCTTGATACAATATGTTGGGCGAAGACAAATCCACTATCAACAAGTTAAATAAAAAATACATGGGAGAAGAAATGATTTTGGCGAGCGAAGCGAAGACGATCCAAGTGCAATCATCCTCGAAGAAGTAGTGACGATCATGGCCACGGATAGAGAATCTGCGAAAGACAATAGCACACACCTGGAGAGATAACCAGGTCCTCAGAGGGACGTAAAAAGACACATAATATCATGCCATATAAACTGAATAAATATTGCTCAAATAAATAAGTCAATTAAATTATAACATGGTCCAATACACACCTATTGAACTAACGTACCATTCCCCCAACCAAACAAGGATAGGAGATGGTAAACTAATTCACGGTGACGTATCTTTCCACGCTAGAATCCAATATGGTATCCGGACCCCAACAAGGTTCAATACCTTTTCATCGGAGTGGTAAGTCACACCTACAACCAAACAAGGACAAGATATGAAGAACTAATCTGCAACAAGTTATTGTTCTAAGCCACGGTCAGATACAAGTACCCAAACCAAAAGTAGTCATATCTAACGGATAAGGGCGCCTAACCAAATCTAAGTGAATACAGTTTTAAGAACAGTTCATGGTCGCATGACTACCGGATCAAGTCAAGAAAATACCAATACAGTACCTTAGTAGCGAGTCACAACACCATATACAATTCCTCAGTATCGAACGAGTCTATAGCATATAGTCTACCTATCGTTCCTCAGTAGCGAGCGAGTCTACGATAGATAGGGTGCTAGTCAACTTTCAATCATGTTCTTCTCACCCAATACCAACTCATAACTTCTAAGTCTTCTAGCATGCAACTCTATTAGCAGTTATTTCCTAACGCACGGCTTATACGTACTGGTGGCCAGCCAATCACGCAAGTCCGAGTCCTATATGTGACACACAACAACGTGGTATAAATGTGTCAAGGCCTATGATTACAACACACAAGGTGGTCCCTTAAAACTATGTTTAATGTGTAAGAAAAATAATACATAGCAGGAAATATAACTGAATAGTAAGTTCTAACATGTTATGCCATGTATCACAGTTTATTTTGCATAAAAAAATAATGAATAATGCATAAAATATGAGCTAAATAAATAAACAGTAAATGGTAAGGTGTCTTGCCTTAGGTCCTTGCTGGTAAAATCGACAAAGTTGGGTACAGAATTGTCACAGGGCTACACAAGATGAACTCAGACGATGTGACAAACTTCTAAAATAAAAACCAAAAATAAAATATTTTGGAAAATTTTTGGAAAAATATATTATGTGTATTTTTTCGTCAGCATTCCGAAACTTCAAACGGTTCGTGATTCTGATTCCTGGTTCTCCCAGAATCTCAAAAACACTAAAATATGTCAGATTTCGGACAACTGACACTTCACAAATTTTCCAAAAAATTAAGTTCTGAATTTATGAAAATAAAATTTATATTCAGAAAATATACCTCAATACGATTCCAACAAAAAAAACTGGAGGTCAAACGGACTCCGAAGTTGGGAGTTATGGTCATTCGAAGTTGCTACAACCTTTAAAAATTGAGGCTGAATTTATGACGAAAAAAGAGAGAAATTTTGACAAGGATGGTTTGAAAGATGATTTTATTCATAGATTCGATAGATATATATAATGGCTAGCAATTAGCAAATTATGATAGGATTAGAACTAAATCAATAAGGATGATTATGATTACCAACTAATTTAGATAGGAATATGATTGGTTTAAATAAGAAACGATCTAATTAATGCTAGATATAATTCCAATAGGATAAGAATTTCTAATGGATAAATCTTCCCATAAATCTAAATCAAATAAATTATTTAAAAACAAATTAATTTAATTGCAATCCTTTAAATGATTGCCATAATAACTCTAAGTATTATTCTATATTATCAAATAATTCAAATCATATGAATCCAAATCCAAATCAAACTCAACATAATAACTTTAAAATAATATCTAATATTTATCAAAATAATTTAAATCAAATAATAAATAAATTATTTAATCAAATAATATTTTAAATCTAGATTAGACAAATCGTAATGCTCCAATTAGTCATCGTAAGTATTTTAAACAATATTTAAATTATCAACATAATTTAAAGTATAGTTGATAACCATCAAGATAATTTAAATAAATTCAAATATAATCAAATAACTGATTAACATATCAAAATAATACTCGATGTCATCGAATATTATAAAACTTACTTCTATAAATCTAAATCTTTATTTAAAAATAAATAGACAAAAAAACCTTTTATCGCTCAAATTTTTTTTATAACCAATTTTTAGAAGACCAAAAATAATAAAATATATTTTATATTTCAAACAAAAATTTGAGAATATTTTCTTTTAGAAACATTATTTCAAACCATTAATTTAAAACTAGTTTTTGGTAACAAAAGTAATCACAAAATATCTTTTACAAAATTTCTACGAAAATTACTTTTAAACACGAAATTAAAATATATAGATATAATTTAAAAAATAATAATTTTGGGAAGATGAGTTACAAATCTACCCACCTTTGAAAATTTTCATACTCGAAATTTAAGGACTACTAGGATAGACGGACTTAGTTGATCGGTAAAAGGATAGTAAAAATTTATGATAAGAGAAAATAGATGGAAGGAAAAATAGAATTTCTTTAATGGGAACATTAATCAATTTGGATGAAAAATAGAAGAAGTGAATGGATATGGCTTGATGTACACGGACACGATGCACAAACACATTTATAGGTGGAGAAAATTAATGGAACAGAGAATAATGAGCCTCTCCTTATATAGGAGGTGGAAGCTACTATTTAGATAAGGATTATGATATTTTCAAACCCCTTTTTGATATCTCACTTTTAAATTTTAATCAATTTAAAATCGATTCAATCCAAATCCAAATCCAAATCCAAATCCAAATACAAATCCAATTTAAATTTAATTAAATTCTTTTAGTTTAAGAATCAAATAGGATAAATCAATTTCCAAATGTAGATATTAATTTAATCTATTTAAATAAATCCAAAAATCAAATCAAGATTTAAATTGCCACAATAAATTCAAAATATGTTTTTCCAAAAATACTAATAATATTAATTTTGAAAATTATATTAATATTTTGAAATATCTTTTTGAATAATAAAATATTAATATTTATAAATCTCAAAAATTATATTTTTATTTAAAATAAACTAGCAAAATATTTATGAAATATACGTACGCACTAAGAATATTATTTATTATAAATAAAAGGCTTTTCCTAAATAAAATCATAAATTTAGGAAATTTTGATAGCTAAACAAAATATTACGTATATTATTTTGGAACTATAAAAATAAGAAAAATATTTTTCTAAAAATATGTATGCTCGCACATATTCGCACTCGTCGAGCAATTACGAAAAATAAAATTTCGTGCGCGACGTACAATACGACTACGCGACGTACAATACAAAATTTTAAATCGGTACCAAATTTAATAAAAAAATAGTAGAAATTTAGGGGTTTTACACACTAGCAGGAGATGCCCTAGAGGACTGGGTCGCAACTAGGGCGCCATAGGATCCCGTACCGTAGTACCTACCCCTACGGAGTCCACCAGCGGCGGTCATCCACAGCTCGTCCGTCGACGGAGCTTGAGTGGGCTGCGAGAAACCAGCCTCTCCTGCATCAGGTGCACTAGCAGCCGCCCGTTCTCGCAGCCTCTGATACTCGGCCTAGAAAGGATGTATAGTACTCTATAATTTCTAATTTCTAATTAATGTACTTATTATTACTAACTACATGAATATTTATTTGCATCATATTTACTAAGTTATATTAAAATTGACACGATGTATTAAATTAAGATAACGTATTGTAATACTTACTTAGGTCTGCTCGGCCCTCTCGTCAATAAGGTCACCGCCGCGACGATGGGTGGCTAGGAAGACGGTCACCATGTCGGCGTTACCGACCTTCCTTACCTGTAATTAAATATATTATCTTAGTAATAATTTATCGATTTTGTATTAAAATAATATTTCTAAAAGAGAAAGACATATCAGACGATGAAAATATTCCGTCATCGGAATCGACCCATCGCACAACTTCGAGGCATGTTGCCTAACCGCCTTGGCCTTCTCCGACTTCTCCTTGTACCTTGGCTCATCGAATCGAGCCTTCATCACATTCCACTGATCAGGGATGATCCAACCTTGGATCGGCTTTCCGGCACGATTACGATCCTTCTGATCATTAATAGCGTCACGGATCAGCTTGGCAGCGACGGTAGAAAACATCCCCTCGGTAAGCTCCTCCCGGTGCGGTGGATAGAAAAACATATCCTAGAAGAGCGCAAACCAAATATTTATCAGTTATATATAATATGCAAAAATTATATGATTCATGTTAAAAGCAAATATATTTTAACCTTGAAGCGCGTAAACCAGAAGGCCTTCCTCTCGTCCGGAGCATCAGAATAGTTAATCCAAGCACCACCATAATTATGCCTCAGCATGTGGCCTAGACATCTCTGTACCTCTGGGGGACGATATCTATACAAACATATTATATTCATAAAAAAGTTAATTTATGATAAAAATAGAAAAAAAATTATAAACCAAAACATCTACTTTGTACCGTCGGCCCAGATCTCTGTCCTCCTCTCCTCCGGAGGTGCGCACGCATCATCTGCATGATGCTGGACGACCGTCGGCACCGCCGCCTCGGCCGTCGGCGCAGCCTCTGCCATCTGCTCATCCGTCTCCATCGTCGTATCAGCAGCAGGAACGCTAGACGGGCGAGCACTCTCAACAGGCCTGGAACTACTCGTCCCAGGAGATATAACACGTGACGTCGTCCCAGCAGGCCCAGCTACTGTCCGATATGGAGGAGTAATCGGCAACGAGGATCCAGAGCCGGTACCAGTAGGAGGTACCGAAGGAAAACTCCGTCCTCAAGCAGTACCTGTAGGAAGTACCGGAGGATCAAGACTCGTCGTCCCCCTCGGAACGCTCTGCGACGACCTTCCATACCTGATAACAGCATATGATAATACAACAAGTAATAGAGACTAGAAATATGAAAGTACAACAAATAATAGAGACTAGAAATATGAAAGTACAACAAATAATAGAGACTAAAAATATGAAAGTACAACAAAGACAAGATAATAACCAAGACAACATATGATGATACATTCTACAATAAATATCTAAGTCCAGATAATATATTCTAAAAGAAACATCTAAGTTCAGATAAGTATATCTGTCTCAATCATCTTCAGAATAATCATCTTGTTCGTCTTCCTCGACCTCATCTTCCTCTTCCTCCTCATCTTCACTTTCATCTTCGTCTTCGTCGACTTCGTCTTCCTCTTCGGATAATTCTACATCTTCTACATTATGTGTCGTGTAATACGTAACTTCCGTGGAGTCCACATCGACAATATTGGTTACAAGAGGTAGCTCGTCCTCCTGGTAAGCTTTTTCGTCAATATCAAAAGTATCTCTAGCTTTAGTCTTGCATACTGCCCACCAGTCAGACTTCGTTGCTCCCCGTCTCGGATAAGCTGTGAAGTACACGAGCTGAGCCTGAGTTGCTAGGACAAACGGTACATAGCCTTGATATCTACGCTTGTAGTTTATATCCACAAGATCATGCTTGTCAATTTTCCAACCTTGATTTTCAATCGGATCGAACCATTCACACTTGAACAACACGATCTTTGCAGGTTCTCTGCCATTATTATATGACAACTCCATAATCTCTCGCAAGATGCCAAAGAAATCATTTCCTGGATCGACGTCTTTGTAGTTCGAAGACTTGATACATAAATAACTGTTTTTCGTGGAATCAAGATCCATGAAGCTGTCTCTGATCGGAGCATTTGTCGAATTGAACCGAAAGCCATTGACACAGTAACTTGGCCATATTTTAACAAAAGTAATTGGTACCTTGGCAAGAGTTCTAATTAATTCAATCTCGGATGAAATTAGACGATCGACCTGAATATCAAAGAAGCAATAATAAGTTATTTATTGCGCAGTTGTATTAGAAGAGGCCAGTAATTACCGAGCTACTTACATATTCGCTCAACCAAGAAGAAAAATGACGTCTCAATTCTTGTTCTAATGCTTCGTCTGTTAGGTAGGATCTAACCAGCCTCAACTCATCATTATATGTGCTGGAAAACAACGAAGCAACCGCCGATTAGTACAATAATATTAGCTTATACTGTTACATTGAGATGACGTAAACTCATCATCCTGAGTTACTTACCCCTCTAGCTTCTCCACTTCATCCTTGTCGCAATTGAGTAATACATACAACTGAGCAGCCCTTAGCTCTTCGTCATTCAAATATCTCTTCTTTATTTTTCCCGAAGGCTTTCCGGACGCATTGAATACTTTCAGTATTCCATCATTAAATTCATGACATCCGTCGTCGTTTCTCGGAGCCCTCGTTCTATTTGTAGCAACATGAAGTTTGAAATAGGAGGAGCAGAAATTTGTAATCTCCTCGAGAATATAGGCTTCACAAATAGAACCCTCGATCCAAGCCTTATTTTTTACCTTTTTTTTTTAGGTGATTCAAATATCGCTCGAACGGGTACATCCGTCGATATTCGACGAGTCCACCAACGCGTGCCTCGTAGGAAAGATGAATCGACAAATGCTCCATAGAGTCAAAGAATCCAGGAAGGAACACCCTTTCTATCTTGCACAGTGTTACCGCAATGTCCTTCTCTTGCTTTTCTAGATGATCAATGAGCAATTTCTTAGAACAAAGGTCCCTGAATAATATGCTAAGCTCCGTCAACGGATCCCAAACTGCCTGCGGTAAGAATTTCTGAAATGCAATCGAAATTAACCGCTCCATGAATACGTGACAATCATGGCTCTTCATACCTGTCAGTTTGTTCTCCTTGAGATCGACACATCTTCTCAAGTTCGAAACATACCCATCTGAAAATTTCAGACCTTGAATCCACCTACAAAGCCTCACTTTATCCTCCTTCTCCAGTGAGAAAATTGCCTTAGGCTGCTTCAACTTTCCATTCCCGTCCTCTATCAAATGCAATGTAGGACGTCTACATATTTCTTCCAAGCCAATCTAGCCTTTGGATTGTCTTTCGTCATCCCCTTTATGTCTATTACATTATTAATTATGTTGTCAAAAACATTCTTCTCGATATGCATGATATCAAGGTTATGTCTAATCAGATTGGTGCTCCAATATGGAAGATCCCATAATATACTCCTCTTCGTCCAGTTATGAGTGCGACCAAATCCGTCATACTTGTAGCCCGTAGCAGGCTGCTCAATAGCTCTTGGTAAATCTTTTACCTCTTTCCATATCGTGTATCCGGGCCACCTTGGCAGGGGATTAGCCTTCTCCACAATGCTAGCACGAAAAGCATTCATGTTCCTTTGGTACGGATGATCCTTCGGCAGGAATTGTCGATGACAATCGAAGAAGCACGGTTCGCCTCCGTGTTTCAAATAGAAAGCCTTAGTGCTGTCCATACAAAACGGACATGAAAGACGACCATGCTTGCTCCATCCAGATAACATTCCATAGGCCAAAAAGTCGTTGATGGTCCACATAAGTGCTGCCCGCATCTGGAAATTTTATTTTCTAGATACATCATACGTGTTGGAACCTACTTCCCACAGCTGATTCAACTCATCAATCAACAGCTATAAATACACATCGATGTTCCTTTTTTGGATTGTTCGAACCTGTGATAATAACGGTGAGGAACATATACAGAGTCTTCATGCACATCCAAGGCGGTAGAATGTACGGGATGATGATCACATGCCAACACGAATACTGGGATCCCGAAAGTCCGAATGGGGTAAAACCGTCGGAGCAGAGACCCAATCTGACATTACGCAGATCAGAAGCAAAATTTGGATACTCTCGATCAAAGTGCTTCCATGCTTCTCCATCAGATGGGTGATCCAACACTCCTTCGGTATGTTTCCGCTTATTGTCACGCCCCAGAACCAGAATACTGGAGAGCGGGGGTGTACATAGCCAGCTACGTATATTGAAATAGAATACATCTCAACTATACGGTCACGGCTGTCTAGATATGAGGGTTTACTACAAGCCAACGATCTCTTAAGGTCAAGCCTATTGTCTCAATCTCAAGCAAATAATATAATTACAAGATGTTTGACCACCAAATATACAATAAAAGGCGTCCCAAATATTACATATCAGCTGATCATGAAGCTAGTCGTACAAAATGCTAGGACTAGCAAGAGTTAAGTCATACATGATCAACCCTAGGATTTGTCAATCATGTTTACAGCCGTAGGCAGACAGTAAGTAAAAGTGCATCGAGCTAACAGGTGCTCGTCGGCTAAACGCCTCAAAAGAATAATTTTACAACAGAGTGGGCGAAACAAAATAGAAAACCCACTCGTAGCCCAGGTTTCTTCTAGTTGCCACCATCGGGCTGGAGGTTCGGAAGATCCTCGGGAGCTGCTCCGAAATCTGGCCACACAAAACTAGCTGGGTCAAACCCCAAAAAGAGAAAGTGCCACAAAGGAGGCCACGAATAAGAACAAAACCAGCATATCAGAACATAAGAAAATAAAAGAAAAGTACAAGTAATAAAGTACAGCAGGACAATAAACGACTAGGGACATGGAACCATTCCGGAAGCCAGATTACAACCCATAAACCAAACAAGGACCGGGGTTGTAACCCTTCGCCAGAATAGCTTCTGTCTCTACCCATTTATTGTTAAGATAAGTAAAACAATCATGCTCAGGAGTACCAGGATACAGGGACTAGACAAGACTTAGACAAGGCTGGACTCCATCCATTCATAAGCGGCCAAGCAATTACTACGGCTTACTACTTTAACTAACTAGGGTTGTCACAAGCCTAATTACTAACAAGATGCAATAAGAATTTTCCAGTCCCAAGCCCTGCAGACCATCCAGTTATCCTTCCGCGGGTTGAGAGTATGGTTGGGTACATCGCCCAGGAGACGATATACCCTTAGGTGACTTAGAGGGTGCAACACATGACAGTGTGCTGAAAATGTGCTCTACTCGTCGGCAAGCTACAAGTCCAATTAAGAGCGCCCAGATAACGAGATTGCCTGTGACTGGAAATTCTCCATGAACTATAGTTTGATCTAATCATTAGCCTAATCCAGATTAAGTGTAAATCCTTGACCGTGGGAACCAGGGAGTCACGTCCTAGACATGATGCAAGACAAGACAGGTAGATTGCACAAGCAAGCAAGCAGGAACACCCACGGTGTCAAGTTGATTATACGAGTCAAGTTAGCCGTCGTAACAGCATCAAGATAAATCATGTCTGGGTACTTGTCAGGAGTGTGCCACGACGGGCCACTATCATGTCAGGTTGATCATGTCAGGAGTGCACCACTATGGGTCACTGTCGTGTTATGCTAGTTCATTGTCATACCATGCCATGTACAATAGTCATTTCAAACATATTAAGTAAAATTAAGTTCATGACAAAAGGCGTAAGGATATAAAATGGGCGTAAAATATCTAATAAAATATCAATATACAGGGCTACAGAAGAGCCAAGCTTAAAGAAATAAAACCAAAACTCCAAGAGCCAATGGTTTGCGCAAGGGGTCAGGGGTTGGATTGCGCAGGGTATCAGCTGCGCAGGGTGCCAAGTGCGCAGGGGCACAGGGCGCAGGGACAGATGGCGCATGGGTCAAGCGCGCAGGAGTCAAGTGCGCGGGGAGCCAACTGTGCAGGGGTGAGCTACGCAGGGGGGTATAGGCGGCGCATGAGCAGACTGCGCATGAGCAGACTGTGCAGGAGCAGACTGCGTATGAGAAGACTGCGCAGGAGCAGACTGCGCATGAGCAGACTGCGCAGGAGGGTATAGGCGACGCATGAGCAGACTGCGCATGAGCAGACTGCGCAGGAGCAGACTGCGCATGGATGGATGGCGCATGGGGTTGAGCGCAGTTCGCCAAGGGGCAAGCAGCGCGGTTGGCGCTGCGCTAAAGAGCGCAGGCCGAGAGGGGATGCGCAGTCCAGCACTGCGCTAAAGAGCGCAGGCTGCAGTCTGCTACTCCAGGCCGAGAGGAACACCAAGAACACCAATAATTCAAATTTTTATATCTTTGTCAAATCAAAGCCAAATCTAGATTTTCAAAGGTCTAACTTGAGTAAAATTGAATTCTCTTCCACATGGAAGCATCAAAACCCACAAAAATCCAACCAAAATAGATCAAAACCATGTAAATCCAAAAATAGTTAAAACCTAGATCTAGAACAATGGAGACTCCAAATCACAAAATGTCAAGCACTAATGTTGATCACCATGGCCTAATCTAGCTAATGAACAAATAAATGTGGTTCTCATGTGGTGGCAAGGTGCACTTGCCTATGGATGGAGTGTTGTGTAGAGGAAGAAAGAAGAAGGAGATGGAGAAAATAAATGAAAGAGTTATGAGGAGAGAGAATAGGTTGGTAGGGTTTTAATGAGGGTGGTTGTGGTGTGTTGGGGGTGGAGCATAGGCTAAGGTGTTCCAATGCATGTTAAACCGAACCAAACCAAATCAAACTAATTCTCCTCCATAAAATAAACCAAGCCAGGTAAAACCCAATTACGAGAAATCCAAAACCCGCAAGTCAAGTCAATTACAAGTACATGTCAAAATTCGAGAAAATAAATACAGATCTGAAATACATGCAAGCTTGACAAAATACGTATTCAGAATATGGGTGTTACAACTCTACCCACCTTAAAAGAATTCCGTCATCGAAATTTAATTAAGAGGCTAGAGAGACAAGGACAAGCTATATTAATCACAGGCAAGCTATAACCAGGCAAGCAATCAGACAATCATACATGCAAGCAAGGGATGGAAAACATAAGGCACAAGGAAGACATTATACCTTACGAGTCAAACAGGTAAGGATATCGCGATCGGATATCAGCCTCACGCTCCCACGTTGACTCACCGAGAGAGTGATGACCCCAAGCAACACGGACTAAACTAATAGTCTTGTTCTTGAGTATCTTCTCCCTCCGGTCCAATATAGACACGGGCTTTTCTTCATACGAAAGGTTGGTACCAACAACCAATTCCGAATGGTCTAGGATATGGCTCGGGTCCAGGACGTACCGTCGCAATTGGGACACATGGAATACATCATGTACCTCACTTAGCGACGGCGGAAGAGCAAGAAGATAGGATACATCTCCTACTCGCTCCAGGATATCGAACGGCCCTATATACCTAGGACTAAGCTTTCCCCGCATGCCAAAGCGAATGACGCCGCGGTTAGGCGAGATCCTAAGGAATACATAGTCGCCGATAGCAAACTCCAAGGGACGTCGATGAGCATCGGCCTAATACCGCTGGCGATCTTGGGCAACTCGAAGACGATCTCTGATCTTTCTGACCACTTCAACTGTCTGGGCAATCATCTCTGGACCAAGCATCTGCATCTCTCCGACATCATCCCATGCCAGCAGGGATCTGCACTTCCTACCATACAGAGCCTCGAACGGAGCCATCTGGATACTGGCCTGGAAACTATTGTTGTACGAGAACTCCACCAGGTGCAGGTGATCTTCCCATGAACTACTGAAGTCAAGTGTACAAGATCTCAACATGTCAAGGGTCTGGATTGTGCGCTCTGACTGGCCATCTGTCTGCGGATGATAAGCTGAGCTGAACTGGAGACGAGTCCCCAAACTCTCTTGCAGGCTACGCCAAAAGTGTGACGTAAACCTTGAATCTCAGTCCGAGGTGATACTGACGGGCACACCGTGAAGCCTGACAATCTGCCTGAGGTACATCTCTGCCAACTGAGCCGTAGACTGACCAACTCTGAAGGAAAGAAAGTGAGCCACCTTCGTGAGCCGGTCAACTATAACCCAAATAGCATCTCGACCAGCTGGGGATCTGGGCAATCCAGTCACAAAATCCATGGTCACATGCTCCCACTTCCATTCTGGAATTGGCAAGGGCTGAAGAAGTCCAGCGGACCTTTGATGTTCAGCTTTAACCTGCTGGCAAACCAAACACCGAGAGACAAACCGGGCTATCTCCCTCTTCATGCCATTCCACCAGAAGTGCTGACGGATATCACGGTACATCTTCGTGCCACCGGGATGAATAGAATACTGCGAACTGTGAGCTTCTACCATGACTTCCTGTCTGATATCTCCACTGGGTACACAAAGACGAGAGCCGTGTCGAAGTGTACCATCTTTATAAATGCATAACTCTGGCCTTCTTTCTGCCTCACACTCTGCTCTAAGCCGCTGAATCTTAGAATCTGTAGACTGCGCCATCCGGATCCTCTCAACTATGCTCGACTGAACTTGTAGGCTGGCCATCAATGCCACGTTGGTAGGAAGAACCACTTCAATTCCCATCTTCTGAAAATCTGCCAATAACTCTGGTTGTGCAGTTAGGAAATAAACTTCGGCTCTCCGGCTCAACGCATCTGCTACAACGTTGGCCTTTCCTGGGTATACTGCAAATCCACATCGTAGTCCACTAGTAGCTCAAGCCATCTTCTCTGCTGCATATTAAGGTCCTTCTGGGTGAAAACATACTTCAGGCTCTTGTGATCAGTAAATATCTCTACTCTATCTCCGTACAAGTAGTGTCTCCACAACTTAAGTGCAAACACTACTGCTGCCAGTTCCAAGTCGTGGGTCGGGTAAGTCTTCTCATGATCACAAAGTTGGCGTGATGCATAACATATTACCTTCCCATGCTGCATCAAGACACATCCCAATCCTCTATCTGAAGCGTCGCAATAAACTGTGAATTCCCCGGTCCCATCTGGAAGTGTGAGAATGGGAACCGTTATCAACCTCGCTTCAACTTCTCAAATGATTCCTGACACTCTGCTGTCCAAGCAAATGGCACATCATTACGAGTCAACTGGGTCATCGGCGTCGAAATTCTTGCAAAATCTGAAATGAATCGCCGGTAGTAGCCGGCCAATCCAAGGAAGCTGCGAACCTCTGCTACTGAACTGGGTACTGGCCATGACTCGATAGCCACAATCTTCTGGGGATCCACTTCCACTCCTCCTCGGGTAATGATGTGACCCAAGTACGAAATACGATCGAGCCAGAACTCGCATTTACTGAACTTGGCGTACAACTGGTGCTCCCTAAGCATCTGAAGGACGATTCTGAGATGCTGCTCGTGCTCAGCTTCGCTCTTACTGTAGACCAGAATATCATCTAGGAACACGATCACGAACTGATCCAGGTAAGGCATGAAAATGCGATTCATGAGATCCATGAATACTGCTGGCGCATTGGTTGCTCCAAAGGGCATAACAAGGAACTCCCAATGTCCATACCTCGATCTAAATGCTGTCTTCGGGATGTCCTGCTCTCTGACTCTGATCTGGTGGTATCCTGACCGCAAGTCTATCTTCGAGAACACTGAAGCCCCTTTAAATTGATCAAACAAGTCATCTATCCTCGGGAGAGGGTATCTGTTCTTGATTGTCACTGAGTTCAAGGTACGATAATCTACACATAACCTGGACGTACCATCCTTCTTTTTCACAAGAAGCATCGGGGCTCCCCAAGGTGATCCACTTGTACGAATGAATCCCTTGGTCCTGAGTTCTTCAATCATCTTGTACAAAATCTCCAACTCTGAAGGCGCCATTCTGTAGACTCTCTCTGATACTGGTGCTGTTTCGGGGATCAAGTCTATAGTGAACTCGATCTTCCGCTCTGGCAGCATCCCTGGAAGTTTCTCTGGGAAGACATCTGGAAATTCTTCAACTATCCGGGGCAACTGCACTGCTGCTACTGCCATCCGCAACACTGGGGAGGATGGCTCCACCGTGCCTCTGGAAAATAAAAACTCTGGCTCTCCTGGAATGCTGAAAACAACTCTGCCAACATGGCAGTCTATCCTAGCATATTGGTTCCTCAACCAATCCATGCCTAAGACTACATCATAGTCTGCCATAGGGAATTCTATAAATCTAGCGGGGAACTCTCTACCGCTAACTATGATCCGACACGAGGAAAACATTCGATCTACTCCCACAAGACCATTACCAGTAAGTATATTGAGCCTCACTGATAATGACTCGGGCTCCAATCCTATCCGTGTTGCGAATCGTGCAGACATGAATGAATGCGATGCACCAGAATCAAATAATACTGAAGCTGGAAAGGAGTTGACGAGAATAGTACCTGCCACTACCTCACCTGGTGCAACTTCTTCTTCCATAGCCATCATCATGGCTTGACCTCTAGCTGCGGGTCCCCTCTGCTGGAAACCTCTCTGCCTGCTCTGTACTGGAGCCTGGGCACACTGCTGCTGGAATGCCTGGGCCTGAGGCAACAATGGCCTCGGGTACTGCTGCTGCTGCATGGGTGCTGGTCCCCTAACCGATGGACTGGTTAGGTTGGAAGAGGAAGAACTACCCCTATTCGGGTAGGCTCCTATCTTGTGATCTGCCGCTCCACAAGCCAGGCACAATCCTTGCGCCCTACGACAATCTACCACTACATGGCCTGGCTTCCCGCAATGTGAACATCCCATTGCGGAAGTCTGCTTCTGCTTCTGTTACTGCGGGTACGTCGGGGTCGAATGCTGAACCGATGTTACTGAGGTCGCCCGTCTCGGAGTTCCAATAGTCAAACTTCTAGCTGCCGGGACTGGAGCTGATGACAGGTGCATCTGACTGTGGGACCGCTTCCTGCCTTCGGTCCTATCCACGATCCTCTGGGAGGTGTACTCATGCCTCCTATCTGCTCTCAAATCTGCATCGAACGTCTGGTACTCGAACTGCTCGACTGCCAACAAGATCTCCAAATGCAGTCCCTGCTGGAACCGCTGGGCCCTATCAAACTCGATCGCCACCAAGGTGGGGACAAACCTACTGAGCCTAGAAAACTCAGATGCATAACTGTCGACTGTTCTGCCTCCTTACTTCAGGTTGGTAAATCTGGTCTGTAGGTCGTACCGAGCCACAGCATCAAAATACTTCGTATGGAATCTCTCTCTAAATACTGTCCAAGCAATGGGTGCCACTAATCCCATGGCTTGCGCTGCCCACCAACTGCGAGCTAAGTCCAACAACTGCAGGCGTACCACCGCCACCTTCTCATTCTCAGGTGTCCTAGCTACTTCCAGAATCACCTCGGTATCCTGAAGCCAAGCGTCCGCGGCAATCGCATCTTCGCTGCTGTCGAAGAAAGGAGGGTTCAAGCGCTTGAAGCTGTAGGCCGCACTGTTCCCTGGATGATCGCCTCTGGTCAAAGCATCTGCCACAGTCTGGTGCAAGGCGTCTCCTCTGCGATCCTGGGAAGCTATCAAGGTCCTGACGAGACCTACTAAGGTACCATCATCAAGTTCCACAGGCTGGATGGTACGAACTGGGGGTTCTCCTCCAGTAGGTATAACTCTGGAGGCTACTCTGGAATGCTCGACTTGATCTCCAGGTTGTTGCTGGTCCACGGAAGGTGCTCCTCCTGGCTGATCGGCAGGGTCAGGTACAGTGCCGCGGAGGAAGACGACACAGGGAAACAATAAGGAAGGACCAGGACAGATCAACGATACAAGCATGTAATCAGGGCAAGAATCCAGAGATTCAGAGGATATGAACGGAGATCAAGGACGAGTATTGATTGAGACATCTATTCGGTAAACCCTCACATATCTTGAATACCAAGACTTGCATGGGCCACCACTTAAACCATGTCACGCCCCAGAACCAAAATACTGGAGAGCGGGGGCGTACATAGCCAGCTACGTATATTGAAATAGAATACATCTCAACTATACGTTCACGGCTGTCTAGATATGAGGGTTTACTACAAGCCAACGGTCTCTTAAGGTCAAGCCTATTATCTCAATCTCAAGCAAATAATATAATTACAAGATGTTTGACCACCAAATATACAATAAAAGGCGTCCCAAATATTACATATCAGCTGATCATGAAGCTAGTCGTACAAAATGCTAGGACTAGCAAGAGTTAAGTCATACATGATCAACCCTAGGATTTGTCAATCATGTTTACAGCCCGTAGGCAGACAGTAAGTAAAAGTGCATCGAGCTAACAGGTGCTCGTCGGCTAAACGCCTCAAAAGAATAATTTTACAACAGAGTGGGCGAAACAAAATAGAAAACCCACTCGTAGCCCGGGTTTCTTCTAGTCGCCACCATCAGACTGGAGGTTCGAAAGATCCTCGGGAGCTGCTCCAAAATCTGGCCACACAAAACCAGCTGGGTCAAACCCCAGAAAGAGCAAGTGCCACAAAGGAGGCTACGAATAAGAACAAAACCAGCATATCAGAACATAAGAAAATGAAAGAAAAGTACAAGTAATAAAGTACAGCAGGACAATAAACGACTAGGGACATGGAAACATTCCGGGAGCCAGATTACAACCCGTAAACCAAACAAGGACCGGAGTTGTAACCCTTCGCCTGAATAGCTTCTGTCTCTGTCCATTTATTGTTAAGATAAGTAAAACAATCATGCTCAGGAGTACCAGGGTACAGGGACTAGACAAGACTTAGACAAGGCTGGACTCCATCCATTCATAAGCGGCCAAGCAATTACTACGGCTTACTACTTTAACTAACTAGGGTTGTCACAAGCCTAATTACTAACAAGATGCAATGAAAATTTTCCAGTCCCAAGCCTTGCAGACCATCCAGTTATCCTTCCGCGGGTTGAGAGTATGGTTGGGTACATCGCCCAGGAGACGATATACCCTTAGGTGACTTAGAGGGTGCAACACATGACAGTGTGCTGGAAATGTGCTCTAATCGTCGGCAAGCTACAAGTCCAATTAAGAGCGCCCAGATAACGAGATTGCCTGTGACTGGAAATTTTCCATGAACTATAGTTTGATCTAATCATTAGCCTAATCCAGATTCAGTATAAATCTCTGACCGTGGGAACCAGGGAGTCACGTCCTAGACATGATGCAAGACAAGACAGGTGGATTGCACAAGCAAGCAAGCAGGAACATCCACGGTGTCAAGTTGATTATACGAGTCAAGTTAGCCGTCGCAACAGCATCAAGATAAATCATGTCAGGGTACTTGTCAGGAGTGTGCCACGACGGGCCACTATCATGTCAGGTTGGTCATGTCAGGAGTGCACCACTATGGATCACTGTCGTGTTATGCTAGTTTATTGTCATACCATGCCATGTACAATAGTCATTCCAAACATATTAAGTAAAATCAAGTTCATGACAAGCTTAAAGAAATAAAACCAAAACTCCAAGAGCCAATGGTTTGCGCAAGGGATCAGGGATTGGATTGCGCAGGGTATCAGCTGCGCAGGGGTGAGCTACGCAGGGGGTATAGGCGGCGCATGAGCAGACTGCGCATGAGCAGACTGCGCAGGAGGGTATAGGCGGCGCATGAGCAGACTGCGCAGGAGCAGACTGCGCATGAGCAGACTGCACAGGAGGGTATAGGCGGTGCATGAGCAGACTGCGCATGAGCAGACTGCGCATGAGCAGACTGCGCAGAAGTAGACTGCGCATGGATGGATGGCGCATGGGGTTGAGCGCAGTTCGCCAAGGGGCAAGCAGCGCGGTTGGCGCTGCGCTAAAGAGCGCAGGCCGAGAGGGGATGCGCAGTCTAGCACTGCGCTAAAGAGCGCAGGCTGCAGTCTGCTACTCCAGGCCGAGAGGAACACCAAGAACACCAATAATTCAAATTTTCATATCTTTGTCAAATCAAAGCCAAATCTAGATTTTTAAAGGTCTAACTTGAGTAAAATTGAATTCTCTTCCACATGGAAGCATCAAAACCCACAAAAATTCAACCAAAATAGATCAAAACCATGTAAATCCAAAAATAGTTAAAACCTAGGTCTAGAACAATGGAGACTCCAAATCACAAAATGTCAAGCACTAATGTTGATCACCATGGCCTAATCTAGCTAATGAACAAATAAAATATGGTTTTCATGTGGAGGCAAGGTGCACTTGCCTATGGGTGGAGTGTTGTGTAGAGGAAGGAAGAAGAAGGAGATGGAGAAAATAAATAAAATAGTTATGAGGAGAGAGAAAAGGTTGGTAGGGTTTTAATGAGGGTGGTTGTGGTGTGTTGGGGGTGGAGCATAGGCTAAGGTGTTCTAATGCATGTTAAACCAAACCAAACCAAATCAAACCAATTCTCCTCCACAAAATAAACCAAGCCAGGTAAAACCCAATTACGAGAAATCTAAAACCCGCAAGTCAAGTCAATTACAAGTACATGCCAAAATCCGAGAAAATAAATACAGGTCTGAAATACATGCAAGCTTGACAAAATACGTATTCAGAATATGGGTGTTACACTTATGCCAACTCATGTTTTCTGCAGTTTCCTTCACCATAAACAACCGCTGCAACCGCGACGTCAACGGTAAGAAGTGCATCGAAAAGGTAGGCTTCCTGGCACCGACAGACTTTCCTCAACCACATGCCTTGTAGTGATCGATACCACAAAATCTGCAGGTGTCTTCATCCTTGTCGTCTTTGTAGTACAACATGCACCCGTTACGACAGGCATAAGACGGTTGTAGCAATCTAACCATCCTCTTAGACCAGAGCGATCTAACCATCCTCTTAGACCGGTAGAAGTATTTAGGCAACTTTGCACCCTCAGACAATATTTCTATAAGCAACTCCATAAGACGGTTGTAGCAATCTTGTGACATGTTAAAATCGGACTTGATGCTCAACAATCTTGTAACCACCTCCAACGGTGAATGATCCTCACAACCAGGATATAATGGAGTCCTTGCATTCTCCAGCAACTCCATGAACTGTGCAGCATCGGGGTTCGCTGCCTCCACAGGTGCATCATGATCATCCGGATCGAAACTAGGCCCGGCCGCGTCAAAAACCATGTTCACCAACCCATCATCGTAAGGAGCGTTGTTGTGGACATCCACATAAGGCTCGTACTCCGATGCTAAAGACACAAGTTCTCCGTGCTCGCTCCACTGATAGTAATTCGGCGTGAAACCCTTCGAGTATAAATGATACGTGACATCTACTTCTGGATGATATTTTAAGTTGCGACATCTCACACACGGACACTTAATTTTGGTACCGTCCATGTACTGAGGGAACACCTTGGCAAACTGCAGAAACTGGTGTACACCCTCTATGAATTCATCCCGCACACCGCATATGTCATCAGGATGACGGTTGTACATCCACGAACGATTCTGCAGATTGTAATTCAGCTCCATATCCATTTGAGGATAATTCTGTAAGATAGATACATATGCACATCGTTTAAACACTTGTAAAGGTAATCATGATACAACAAGTGGTAATAGATATGATGTATCCTATGTAGTTTCTTTCCCTCTCTTTACTGTGAACCTTGGTTAACATTAATATTTCCACACTTCTCTAGGATGAGGTTGAGGTAGATATCCTATGATGCGGAATAGTCGACTGAATGACCCGAATGAGAAGGAAGGAAATAGGGAGGCTCACTCTATACACTCTAGGATTGACTTATTTCGTCGTTGATTTGACTTATTTTGGTAGTGTAAAATGTCAACAATATCCGATACGATACCTCGAAGACCTAAATATAGAATATTAATGTCAATTAGTGTTTTGGAATCATAAAAATGATATACTAGGTCAATTTTAGGTCTCCAAGTCATTTCTAGGTCATACTAGGACAACTGGGTCAATACCTTGCCAAACTTGGTCAAGTCATGTCGAGCTTGACATAAGTCATAATGTGCAAATTGGAGGAAAAATTGGCAGGGTTACCACCTTGTCAACTGGGTAGTTTATAGAAGGAAAAACTTCTTAATGTGCAAATCGTTCCTAATTACAACTGATAATGTTAAATGTTATACATGTACATGTTCTGTATTCCACCTACCTGTTCATGTGTACCTATGGACTGAACTCTAATGAGATGGACTGCAACATGGTTATGTGGGCTGAACACATACCTAGGGTGGACTGAAACATGATATGCAGTGTGTTATACAATAAAATGGGCAGGTAATGCAATGGCACATGTGGGCTGAACACATACCTAGGGTGGACTGAAACATGATATGGTCTATGGTATGCAGGACAGATTCATGTAAGTGGATTGATACCCAATTATGACAGGGACTGTCCTCATAGGCAGTACAGGTCCCGGGTTAAACCAATACCCACTTCTAACCTGAGCCATTCCTCTTCCTTCGACTGATACTAACATCAATGGAAATTGTTACAACCATAGGAGTGGACTGCACAGTAGTAATAAACATATGATGGATGCTATTTAAGGGACTGAATAATTACTTAACACCTGAACCTTACACTTGGTTTGAGCTCGAGCTTGGCTTGATAAGAAAGCTTGATAAACAAGCTCGATAAGCTCATATCTAGCTCATTAAGCTTGATTTCAAGCTTGTTCACCTTTATTTCAAGCTTAATGATCTCGATTTCAACCTAGTTACGCTTGAATTCAAGTACCTATAATTTAACAATTTATTTATAAAAATTTAATTAAAAAAGTTCCTTCATATCAATTATTAAGGACATATAAATATATAAAGCACACAACCATATCATTATACAAACATACATAAAATTAGAATTCAACAAACAAACGAGCTTCTAAACAAGCTCCTAAACGAGCTTCTAAATGACCCAGCTCGCAAGCTCATAAACGAGTCAGCTTGTGAGCTCGAACGAGCCGAGTACTTCTAAGCTTGAGCTTGGCTCATTTATTAAAAGAGCTCGAAAATGAAGCTTGAGCTCGGCTTGTTTACTAAATGAACCAAGCTCAAATGAGCTTTTATCGAGCCGAGCTTCCAGCATCTCGCAAACGGCTTGGCTCATTTGCAGCCCTAGACATGAGCTCTGGTATTCGAACCCCCAATTGATGCATAGGTCCATTGGGACCCAAGCTCGACGATTAGCTCTGACATAAGTCAAAGTGTCAAAGTATCAAAGTGTCAAAGTGTCAAAGGGTTAGGTCTGGTCGTGTCTGTGTCGCATCAAAAAAAGGGAGATAGGGTTAGGGTTTACCGATACAGCGTTGGGGTTGGGTCGGGGTCGTCGGGGCTGGAGCAGCGGCGGAGGAGACTGATCGGGTGGTCGTCGGAGGGAGTCGTCGGAGGAATGGGGTCGTCGGGCAGGGGGTCGCCGCGAGCGGGAGATTAGAAAATTTTGGGTGAAAAAATGAAAAATCGATCGGGCCAGAACCCTATATGAAATGTTTTAGCGACATCGTTTAAAGACATCGCACCGTCGCTATTTACTAAAACCTGGCGACGTCGTAAATGTATAATTGCTAAACGTCGCTGAATAAAAAAAAACAGTAACGTTTTGCAACTAGAATGCGACATCAGTTGTCCAAAACATAAATTATGTCGCTAACTGTCGCTCAAACGTCGCTGATAGTGACGTTCAGCGACGTATATATAAAACGTCGCTAAAAGCAAAAAAACTTAGCGACATATTTATCTGGAGTCGCTAATTTCGTCGCCATTATGACTTATTTTGGTAGTGCTATTAAACTTTTGGCTGATGAATTGTGGTCCATTATCATGGATGATTCGGCGAGGGATACCAAACCGGTATATCACATGATGTTTGATGAAGTTGATGACACAACTCATTTTAACTTCAGCCAATAGTATAGCTTCTGTCCACTTGGAGAAATAATCAGTTATAGCTAAGATGAACCGATGCCCTTTAGATGAAGGATTGATGGGGCCAATTATATCCATGTCCTAAGCTTCGAAAGGCCATGAGGCAGCATTCGGATGAAGAAATTCCGACGGTTGATGGATGAAATCTGCATGAATCTGACATGCATGATATTTTCTTGCATAGTCAATAGCATCTGATACCATAGAGGGCCAGTAACAGCCCACACGTCGAATACTATCTTGTAGTTTAGGACCAGGCTGATGTGCTCCACAAACACCATCATGAGCTTCGCGTATGTAGCTTCCCTTCTCGGATTTTTTTTTAAATAATTTTATTTATTTATTTTATTTAAATGGTGATTTTTAGATTTTATAAATAATTATTTAATTAATTGTTACTGTAGATGATTTTAGCCATGGTGGAGTTGTGAAGTACTAGACGACTAGGATTTATGGCACGGGAGATGTAGCAGTGTGCCTTGACTAGTGTACTAGTCATGCCCGAAGAAACCTAGCTATAGGGATGTCCTAACTAGGAAAACCAGGCCAAGTTGTGACATGACTATTATAAATAGTTAATTATTTATTATTATTATATTATTTGATGTTGAGTGACCCGGTTGAACCAAATTGGCCAGGCTGGACCCAAACCAAGCCCAAGCCCAGGTAGTCATGTAGTGCATCCCAAAATGACCGTGTAGACATGCATTGGGTGGTAGTATTTTAATTCAGTAACCTAGTAGACGTTTTTCCCAAATTGTAGTTAAATATATATATATATATATTATGAGTTCTTGATATTAAATAATGTTTATTGATATTTTAGTAAATAATTTCCTTTAACAAATATCTTCGACTCTATGTAATTTATCTAAATTATATATATATTGGTGTATACATATATAGAGTAAATAATTGGATATATAAATGTATATGTGAATATGTATATAAATATACATACATATATAAATATGTGTGTATATGTGAATATGTATATAAATATGTATATAATATATATACATACATATATATATATGTATGTATATATATTATATACATACATATATATATATATATATATATATATATATATATATATATATATATATATATGTATGTATATAATATATGTGTGTACGTATACGTATATATAAATATATACATAAGTGTATGTGTATATATAAATATATAAATATAAATATATGTATAAGTGTGTGTGTATGTATGAATATGTATATAAATATATATATATACGTATGTATAGATATATGTGTATATACGTATATACTAGATGCTAAATAGGAAATAGTAATAAGAAAAAGAAAACAATAACCTTATGAGTATTTTCTTGCTAGTGTGTTTAACCAAAATATATTCTTCCTATTTTATTTAACCAAAAATTATACTATATTTTAGTTACCTTATTACTAGAATATGTATGTTGTAGAAAAGATAACAATACAAAATTTCCTCTAAAAAGTCCACAGCAGCTAAGCCCAGGACTCCACGAGTCCAGGCAACAGCAGCTAAGCCCAGGACTCCACGAGCCCAGGCAACAGCAGCTAAGACAGGACTCCACGAGCCCACAGTCCAAGCCCCCGAAACTCAGCAAGTAACCGACCCCCCCGGGTTATATCCGCGTAGAAAGAGTGATCGACAGCAAACAAAGAATAAAACCCTAGCTATACCCACCGTCGTCACCCTTCCCACGCATGGACGCGCCACCCAGCACCGTCGCGAGGCAGCTGGAGACGGCCAAGGCCACCGTGCGAGCGCACACGCATCTGAAGCCACGAAGAACAACAGCAGCAGTGCCGCACAGGGGCGACTTCGCGCCTCGCGTTCGCGACGTACGCTCGATCAATCCTTGAACCGATCGCACAGGTAGACACCTAACCTATACCTAAATCCCTTTAAGTAGATTGATTTATAGTGCAATAGCGTGATGTAGAAATCGACCCGAAGTCGATGGTAAAACATGTTCGAGAACAGGACATATACAGTACAATCGTTCATGTTTGAAGAGCGATTACGATCGCTCTAATGCCAGACTAAAAATTCTATTTGAATACACTTGAAGACCACATATAGGGCTTCCTAACCTGTTTTGTATTTCTAATTTTCATTAACTACGTGAAGAGAAAATAGTTTGCGAAGTCAAGAATTTATCATTAAAAACAGTTTTCAGAAAACATAGAAAACCATCCACACGAAGTGCGTTCCGCCATTCCGGGCGACGTGGTCGCGCACCGTAGACATCGAAAGCTGCGTAACGGTTTCGTGGTCGTGTGGGCTTTGGCGGAATTCAAATTGGTCGCGTGTGCGCGACGAATTTGATGCGTATCCGTCAAAATTTACCGTATCGACCTCTGTGCAAGTTCTCCAATTACTTTGTGCACGCTCGTCAGATTGAGACGAAACTTGCACCATCAGGACTGTATCATTTTTTTGGTCCTGTATCCAAGTTTGGTCTGATTCTGAGACAGTTGGTAAAATCGTCGTTTTGCGGGCCCCACGGTCCGACTCAACGGGTGATTTTGTGCACGGCCCGCCGAAATACAACTCTGGACATACGGTTGGATTTGTATCGGAAAACTAAATCCGTAGACATGTAGTTTGACGACTTTAGAGACCATTGACTCTGGTACGCTTTTCGGTGCAAAGTGGGTCCAACGGCGGACATTATTTTTGCCCAAAATTACCGTTTTGCCTTTGTGTCCAGAATTGGACTTAAGGACAGGCAATCCTAGCTAATTTGACTATTCTGAGAATGTTGGTAACATTTATTTCAGCTTTCGGAGACAGTTGTGATGACTTGGACTTTCTGACTTGTTGATTGGCGATACATTGTTGGTTCTCCGTGCAACCTCCAGGCAAGTATACCTTGCCGAACATATACAGTATTTGTATGGTTTTTCTTTCTTTATTGTATTCCTTTTCATATTGTCACATGATTCCGTGTTGTGATTGATTCATCCTGGATTGCTTTACTTGTTCTAGATTACGTGCACGTATAGGATGTTTGACATTGCTAGAATATTGGTCTCTTTGTGTTACTCTTTTCTCGTGATTGAGTTGTCAGTTTTTATATCTGTCCTTAACCATTCTCGACTGGGAGTATCTTGCATTGTACTACAGTTGAGATATACTATAGCTTGGGAGTATCTTACATTGTACTACGACCTATAGCCGATTACTCTACCTTGATATCACTTGATTGACTTGACTTGAGACATGCCATAGATTGGGAGTATCTTACATTATACTACGACCTATAGCATATATTGATTGATTGATTGACTTGACTTGCGACACTATAAATTGGAAGTATCTTGCATTGTACTACGATTTATAGGAGTCTACTTGACTTTGTATCCTTTAGGAGAGGAGATCGATACTAGAATTGGCTAATCTTGACTGGAATTATCTTGTATTGTATTACAGTCAAAATCTACTATAGATTGGGAGTATCTTGCATTGTACTACAAGCTATAGAGGTTAATCGATTGATTGGTAGCCAAGTCTAGTATTACATTTCCTCACGACTCGTCGTCCTTAGATGTTCTTCTTGCAGTGTTCTTATTCTTCACACCTGTTATTTACTGTCATATTAGTAGACATATTTTATGTATCTTGCAAGTCCTCTGAGGACCTGATGATCTCTTCAGGTTTAGCGATTGCATGGAGTTAGCTGGTAGTTCTGGTTAGCAGATGTGATGATACGTTTGCGGGATTCAGGTATCATTATTGTATTTATTATCCTCTCATGCTTTATATTCAGTACCATATTATATCCTGCTTATTTTATAGACTCATATTATTCTTGGAGTCTAATCGAACAACATGCTAATGGGCTGCAGACCATGACCCATACTTGTTCATTCTTGTTTATATGAATCATGTGGATTGAGATATAGTTTAGATTAGATATGATACCATGACTTGACAGCTTATACGTATTTGAGTCGGGCTGGAGTCCGCTCGATGCGTAGCTGGCTTGCTCACGAGCTCGCGTTCGAAAACCGGGTTTGGGTCGTGACAGCATAATATTTGCTTTGCTTCATCACCAGCGAGACACCTCAAGTGTAATCCATCAAAAGTTCTTCGATAGACAGTTTTAGTAGTATGATTATAATAGAATCGAGATCGACGACGGATACTTATAGCTTCTTTAGGTTCTTCTGGCAAGATGTCATGTACTGCAAAATCAATGGAAGGTGCTCTCCAGTCCTCACAGGTGACGTTGACTTCAGTTAGACTGTGGAATTCAATATTGTGGTTGTTTTGGACATAAAATAGTTCTCTATTAGAGATAACAACCATTTGTTGTCTTTTGACTGGAACTGCCAATACTGTAGCTAGGTTAGCTAAGGCATCAGCTTCTATATTGCATGCACGACGTACATGTTCAATAAATAAACCTTTGAACGAAGAAGCTATTCTGATTGCTGCTTCATGATATGGTACCAGATCTTGATGTCGAACTTCATATATGCCTCTAACCTGATTAACAATCAGCTTAGAGTTGCCATATACTTTGAGATATTCGATATCCAGTTGTTTGGCTAATTGGAGTCCGATGAGCAAGGCATTGTATTCTGCGACATTGTTAGAGCACGACTTGTCTAAAGAATAGGCCCTTTGAATAGTTAATCCATCGGGTGAAACAAGAACAATTCCTACTCCAGCTACAAGGGTACCTCCAAGTCCAATTCTAGAAGCTCCATCAAAGAACAACCTCCTGTAGGCCTTTAAAAATGACAGTCACGCTGAGTTGATCAGAACAAGTCCGGCAGTCACGCTGAGTCGATCAGGACAGAGTCACGCTTAGTTGATCCAGACAATATTTACAAATCACGCTGGGGAACAGCTCATCATTTGTCAAAGAGTCATTATGACTGACAGCACGACAGTCGAAGAATGTCTCTTCGTATGCCACGTATGCACAGAATTCGAGAGATCACAGCCGTCTATTGCGTGATTTTCGAAATCTTCTTCAGCAAGACTCAACCTTCGTCAAGTTGGCGTACCAAAAGAGCTTCTTGTCATTTAATGCGACTGACAAAAGCAATCACTGTCAGAGATTTTGTGGCAGTCGAGACACGCTGAATCAAGACAGCTGGCAGTCCTATCTCAAGTCTGCGTGTATCTTTGAGTTCTTTACCTCAAGTTTGCGTGGATTCGGAAGTTTTCTTCCTCAAGTCTGCGTGGATTTTGAAGCTTCTTGTTTCGAGTCTGCGTGGATCCTGAAGCTTCTTGCCCCAAGTTTGCGTGGATTTTGAAGCTTTCTATACCGAGTTTGCGTGGATTTCGTCTTCAACAAGTCTACGTGGATTTCATCAAATTGGAGTACGTGGCAGCCATGCCACTGATCTCTCGCCTGCGTGTCCTGTAACTTGTACACGACTCATGCATGATCGCCATGTGTCCAACAGTTACAGGCCACGTCCAGTAACTGCTCACAACCTTGCGTATGTTAAATCCTGCATGATTTTCAACTAAGCACAGGCTGTGAAGACAGTTATCTTTTCAGTTTTATTTTCGACTCTATAAATATAGTTCTTTTTCTCATTCATTGTACAGATACATAGTTATCTACTGTCAAAATTTTGAGAGCTTTTCTTCTTCGCATAGTCCAAGGGATAAAGCGATCGTCTTCTAGATCGGATTCCCACAGTTGTAATTTTCCCAGATACACAACAAATAAAGAGAATTTCTTTATGGAAAACAAATTGGCGACTCTGCTGGGGAAAACCATCTCCTCTTCTGAGATGGCAACAACTCAATGCGACACTTCGTCAATCGGCTCGACGAAGAAGGTGATGACGATCAAACTCGATCAACTCGCCTATGAAGAAATGCAGCGGGCTAAGAGTGGCAAGCCCACTCCAGCCTCTATTACCACTGCCAAATCGAAGGGACACTCTGTCTATGTCCCTAAGAATCAGTTGGTAGTCAATGGTGAAGTCTCTGCCACAGTGTCTACTCCTAACACTGGCAAGAACTCTACTGCAAGCACGCACACTCTTGTGCGCTCGAAGATGACAGCATTCAAAAGTCATGCTGACAGCACTGGTTCTTTAACCAAGTCTGTTCCAGTGTGCAATCTCACATCCAAAAGTCACGCTGACAGTATTGGCTCCTTAGCCAAATCTGTTCCAGCGTGCAAATTCAATCCCAAAAGTCACGCTGACAGTACTGGCTCCTTAGCCAAATCTGTTCCAGCGTGCCTCCTTAAAAGCAAAAGTCACGCTGACAGTACTGGCTCCTTAGCCAAATCTGTTCCAGCGTGTCTCCCTAAAACCAAAAATCATATTGACAGTACTGGCTCCTTAGTCAAATCTGTTCCAGCGTGTATTTCCAAAATCAAAAGTTACGCTGACAGTACTGGCTCCTTAGCCAAATCTGCTCCAGCGTGCAATTTCACCCCTAAAAGTCACGCTGACAGTACTGGTTCCTTAGCCAAATCAGTTCCAGCGTGTAATCTTAAATTCAAAAGTCACGCTAACAGTACTGGTTCCTTAACCAAGTCTGTTTCAGCGTGTATTTCATCTAAGAAGAATAGCTCTTTAGCTATCTCTTCTTCTTTACCAAGTTCTACTGGAACTGGGGGTGGTCTTCCACACAAAGTCCCTTCGAAAAGGAATAACTCTTTAGTTGCTTCTTCTGCTCCTGTAGTTTTTACTTCAGGAACAGCTTTGACTGACACTTTTGTTAGTCAAAGAAAAGGAGATGGTCTTTTGACTACTCTTCCTTCTGAACATTCTATGTCTCAAAACTTGAATGAGTCTAAGAAGAAACATTCCTTAGTGTCTTCTTCTATGACTTCTTCAAATTGGGCACAGAATTTGTCCATAAAAGAGGGTCTGTTACCAACTCCTAATCAAAGGGATGGTTCAATTCTTCCTTCTCTGCAAATATCCAGATCAATGGAAGGAAAACTCCATGTGAACACTTCTGGTGTTAAGAAACTATACCAGTTGGAAACAAGGATAAGAGATCCAGATGCAGAGTATGCAAGAAACTATGTGGCTCATATTAATTATTCTCTATATAATCAAGAGCCATCAAGACCCAAGAACAGGAAATATACTCCTCAATCTTCACAAACAGATTTACGAGAATATCTTCAACAGAAGAGAAGGAGTGATTCTGTGTCAAAGGATCATGCTGAATGTGACTTCTATCCAAGAGTCATAATTCAATGCAGATGTCAATCAATGGTTCAGGACCATACTGATCATGAATGTGACTTCCAGCCGAGAGTTACAATGCAATGCAGATGTCAAACTAAACGACAATCTGTCTTCAATCGGATTCAGTGTGAACCTATGCCTGATGAAGATGAACCTTTGTTTGCTTCTGTCAACATGACCTCTCGAGATACCGGAGGTAGAGCTGATAGTCCAGATGGAGTATATAGAAACACCAGAGCAAGAGTCTTAGCTTCTAGTCAAAGAAATTTGATCTCTGAAGATGATTCTGAATTCCTTGGAGAATCTAACTTCCCACCTCTTCCTACTGGGGGTAGTTCTCCTTTAAATGACTTTGATGCACAAAGCAATAATTCAGAACAAACAACATCTACCAGTTCATCAATAATCCCTCGTACAGTCACAACTTATATGGTTGATGGGAATACTGATGAACCTTCTTCTTCCATGACTCCTCAAGAACAAAGAATTGCTTCTTTGGAACAGCAAATGAGGTCTATGGCTGATAATATGAAGTCGATGTATGAACTCATGGCAGCCCAACTGCAAAATCAACAGACTGTACCAGAAGCTACACCAATTGACACTGGTGTAAGTCTAGTACATGTTCCTCCAGCAGTCCAGTCCAATACTCCTGGACCAGCTCAACCAAATCCTAGTCTCTCTGGAGTTGGGGGTAGTGCTTACAATGTTGTTCCTCCTCCCAACTATTCTCCACAAGCTACAACTCCATAATCCTCCGGAGTTGTTAATGATGAATTGAGGAATCTCAAAACTCAATTCGAGGCATTCAAACAGAAGGATGGTTTACAAAGGTTAGGCATCAAGCAACCTTATCCGATAGAATGGAAGCAAATATCTTATCCTCCTAAATACAAGCCTCCTACTATCTCATTCTATGATGGAACCACTTTTCCAAGTCAGTTTATTAATCACTTTGAAGTGATGACTGACCAGTTGCAACCAAGTGATGCCCTCCTTACTCGGGTATTTATTGGATGTCTCAAGGGAACTGCTTATGAATGGTATAGAAGTCTCCCAGATGGGTGCATTACTTCATTCGCCGATTTCAAACAGATGTTTCTTGAACGGTTCTATGAAGGGCTCAATAACATGACTATGGCTGCTCTTATTAGAATCAAGCAGAAAAATAATGAAACTACAGAAGAGTACATTGAACGGTTTCGAAGAGAAGCTCTGAAGATGCCTCTTGGAACTCCTAATACTGTCACCATTGACACATGCAAATCAAACTTGTTGCCAATCATCAGCATATGGACAGGATCCACCCAATTTCAAGACTGGCCTTCTTTCATAGTCAGTGCCAAAGCTGCAGAAATTAGTGCTGAAACCTTCAAAGGCTTAGGAGTGCAGATGACTCCCAAAGAAACAGGTCAAGGTGCTAACAATAAAAATAATGCTCGCAAGGGAAAAGAAACTTTTGAAGTTAATCTTCAGAGCAAAGATGCATCAACTGTTCAAGCTCCTGCCTCTACAACTCAACAATCAAGAACATCTCGCCCCAAAGAAGAATATTCTTTTGACGACGATGATGTCCTTGGTATTTTTGAATGTCTGCTGAAAGGTAATAAAATACAATTACCTGAGATCAAGAAACCTGATGAAGCTGGTAAGACAGATCATCATAAATACTGTCCATACCACAGAATATTGGGTCACACAATTCGTACATGTTATGTACTGAAAGGAAAGATCCAAGAAATAATTAAATCTGGAGCTATCTCCCTTACTCCAAAAGAGAAGACCGTCACCTCCAACGTCGTCTCTATGCAATTCGGAGATTTCTCTCCTCAACTCCTTGAAAGTGGGATCGTTCCTATTCCCAAGGCAACTCTTGAGATAGTGAATATTCCTTCTCTACAGTCTGAAGGATTGGTGCCAATCACTTTGGAAACAGTGGAAATCATGTGGATTCATCCTGATCTAGTGGCAGATTTTGAATCTCCTCAAAAGACTACTTCTCGAAAGTCCAAGAAGGCTGGTAAGATTAAGTCATGTCATATGACATCTCTTGGGTCTACCTCTGACACAGAGCCAAAAGAGAAAGAAGAAGCACTTGTTAGTGCCACTCGAACGGGGAAACCTTATCTAAAGGATTATTCCAAGAATCCTGAGGATAGTCCTGATATCCCTCCAGCTGATAAAGATGCTCCTAATGTTCCTCCTGAAGAAGAATCATCCACTGCAACCTTCTGTCTTCCAACATGGTTTCCATTAACCATTCTGAAGAAAGTGATAAAGACGAAGAAGAGTTTGAAATCTCACCTGAATCAGAACAATGGGCCCAAAGATTAGATAATCAATAGGAGTTCCGTTTCGAGCAAAAAGAACCTCCGAGTGAAGACAAACTTGTTCAAATAGATGTTGGTGAAGAGGGATCTCCCAAACTAATATTCATCAGTGAAAGTCTTTCAGAAACTGATAAGCAAGACATGATCAAACTTATTCGTGATTACATCGACGTCTTCGCTTGGAGTTATGAAGATATGCCAGGGCTTGATCCCCAAATTGCAACTCACAAGCTCAATATCTTGCCGAATGCTAAACCGGTCAAACAACAACAGCGACGATTTTGTCCAGACATTATGGATGCAATTGAAGCTGAAGTCAATAAACACATTACCTCCAGATTTATTAGAGAGGAACAATATCCCGATTGGGTGGCTAACATAGTTCCTGTCCTTAAAAAGACTGGCAAAATCAGAGTATGCATAGACTTCCGCGATCTTAATACGGCATGTCCTAAAGACGAATTCCCTCTACCAATCACTGATGTCATGATCGATAATACCTGTGGATTTGAACGGATGTCATTCATGGACGGGTATTCTGGGTACAATCAGATTAAAATATTTCCAGATGACGAGAAGCACACTTCTTTCAGAACGTCGATTGGTACATACTGTTATACAGTTATGCCATTTGGTCTCAAGAATGCAGGAGCAACTTATCAACGAGCTATGAGCACTATATTCCGTGAACATCTGCGGAAAACAGTCGAATGCTACATTGATGATATTGCAGTTAAAAGTCGACAAAAGGAGGATCACATCCAAGATTTGAAGACTATTTTTGATCTAATGCGTAAGCATCAATTAAAGATGAACCCTACTAAGTCCTTCTTAGGCGTCTCTAGTGGTAAATTTTTCGGCTTCGTCATTACCGCTAAAGGTATACACGTGGATCCCGAGAAGATCAAAGCCATCCAAGAGATGCGTCCTCCACGCACCTTAAAAGAGCTACGAGGATTTCAAGGAAGAATCGCTTATATCAGGAGATTCATCTCTAATTTATCAGGACGCTGCAGACCATTCAACAAACTTATGAAGAAAGGTGTCTCTTTTGTCTGGAATGATGAATGTCAGAAAGCATTCGATGATATAAAACAATATCAGATGAGCCCTCCAGTATTGGTACCTCCCGTTTCAGGAATTCCATTCCTCCTATATACTCGAGCAACGAGTCATTCACTGGGTGCATTACTCGCTCAAAAGAATCAAAATGGTCATGAACAAGCCATTTATTATCTCAGACGTACTATGACCGGAGCTGAACCTCGATATTCACCGGTCGAAAAAGAATGTCTAGCCTTGATGTTCGCTGTCCAAAAGACACGACATTATATCATGGGCCAGACTATTCATGTCATCTCCAGGATCAATCCTATACGGATCATGATGAAGAAACCCAGTGTTTTGAATTCTCGACTGGCTAATTGGGGAATTCTACTTGCTCAGTATGACATGCATTATATTCCTCAGAAATCAGTCAAAGGACAAGCTTTAGCTGATTTTCTGGCTGCTCACTCAATTCCAGAAAATTCAAAACTCTATGATGAAATCCCAGATAAAGTCCTAGATTCGAATCAAATTGCTGAAGAAGATCCTACTTGGCGTCTATTCTTTGATGGAGCTTCAAGAATTGGTCCTAATGGTGATATTGTCGCTGGAGTTGGAATCGTTCTTGTATCGCCAGAAGGTCTTGCTATCCAAAGAGCCTATTCTCTTGATCAGCCATGTTCAAACAACGTAGCTGAGTATAATGCACTGCTTATTGGTCTTCAACTCGCTAAACATCTGAATATTCAATATTTGGAGGCATATGGAGACTCTAAACTCATTGTCAATCAGATAAGGGGTACTTATGAAGTTCGCCATCAAGATCTGGTTCCTTATCATAAATCAGCTATATCTATGGTTTCTTTCTTTGAAGAATTCTTCATTGAACATGTTAGGCGAGTATGTAACACAGAAGCTGATGCTCTTGCCAATCTTGCGGCGGTGTTGGCTATTCCGGTTAGACGGCAACAAATGATTGTTGTTCGCAATCGAGAATTATTTCATCTCGAAAATAACCTGACCCACCCTAGGACTTTCAGTTGACATTGAAGGATCAACATCTCATGACGTCAACACAACAAGAGGATTTGGATTCAGTCGTAAATCGATGTCATCTTCTTCTGATTCCAGCATGGAATTTATCTTCAGTAATTCGACCGAGAATCAAAATACGGATAAAGATTGGAGACTTCCTTTCTTAGATTTCATATTGTATGATATTCTTTCGGATGATCCGAGTGAGGCAGCATCTATCAGACGACGATCACTCCGATTCTATTATAATCATACAACAAAGACCTTATATCGTCGAGCCTATGATGGTTTACTTCTTCGATGTGTTGCCGATGACGAGGCTCAACAAATTATTCGCGAAGCACATGATGGAATTTGTGGAGCACATCAGCCTGGACCAAAACTTCAAGACCGTATTCGACGTATGGGTTATTATTGGCCCACTATGGTATCAGACGCCATCAAATATGCAAAAAAGTGTAAAGCTTGTCAAATCCATGCGGATTTTATTCATCAACCTTCGGAATTTCTACATCCGACGGCAGCATCATGGCCCTTCGAAGCTTGGGGCATGGACATTATTGGTCCGATCAATCCGCCGTCATCAAAAGGTCATCGGTTTATTCTCGCAATAACCGATTACTTCTCCAAATGGGCCGAAGCCATTCCTTTATCTGAAGTTAAGACGTCCAATGTCATCAGCTTTATTAAGCATCATGTCATCTACAGATTTGGTATTCCTCGACGCATTATTCATGATAACGGACCACAGTTCGTCAGTCAGAAATTTACTCGATTCTGCGACGACCATCGGATCAACAATGTGGCTTCTATCGCATATAATCCGGCAGCTAATGGATTAGCAGAAGCTTTCAACAAGACTATCATCAAACTCCTAAAGAAGTTTGTCTCTACTAACAAACGTAATTGGAGTGAGAAGCTCGGTGAATGTTTGTGGGCTTATCGCACTACAGTTCGTAATGCTACCAAATGTACACCCTTCTCTCTGGTGTATGGTTGCGAAGTTGTTCTTCCATTAGAGATTCAAATTCCTTCTTTAAGGATAGCAATCGCTAATGAACTCACTGCAGAAAATAATGATCGTCTTCGACTTCAGGAATTAGAAGCTCTGGATGAAAAGCGATTATCTGCTCAACAGAATATTGAATTCTATTAAGCTAAGATCTCAAGAGCTTTTAATAAGAAAGTCAGAGTTCGAGCATATCAAAAAGGAGAACTTGTTCTAACAGTCAGACGTCCTATGACTATGACTCATATGAGCAAGGGCAAATTTGACGCAAAGTGGGAAGGTCCCTATATTGTGAGCAAAGTTTTCTCAAATGGAGCTTATCAACTCTCAGAATTGGATGGTCGAAAAGTCTTGATTCCTATTAATGGCAAATTCCTTAAAAAGTACTATGTATAAATGCTTGTAATCATCAGACAGTTTCATGTTTAGAAATAAAATTTTTATTTTATTTTTAATCATGAATGATGATACATGATATTAAGGAAGATCACTATCATCCTTTTCTATATTTTGACGTGGGCCACTGCCATCCTTCTCGAAGACGTGATCAGCAAAAGAGCTGAGGATCTCCTTGCTGGAACCCACAAGAAACTTGCAAGCGGCCATCCTCATGGCTTCTTCTCCTTCAGTCCTTCCTGGTTCGAGCAGGAAGTCCAGAATGTCCCTTGGTGGCTTGGGTGCAGACGAACCTTCGCCTGCTTCCATCTTTTTCGATTGAATTGGATCAGCAGGGCGTTCTTTAGTGCCTTTCTGAACCTTTGAGGCAATCTCAATCTTCTTGGATGCTTCTCCAGACGATATTTTTATGTTGAGGAGTAGAAATGTTCAGATTTTTGCTATATTTATAGGCAGAAGTTCCTCAAACAATGAAGCGTCATATCCATTCGACGACTCACACATTCATTAATGCTTGACGGTTCATCCGTTCATTTCTCACATTCATCAGACGGTTCGCCCGTTCATTAATGCTTGACGGTTCATCCGTTCATTTATTATGTTCATCCGACAGTTCATTCGTTCATCATTTCCTAAACGGTTCGTCCGTTCATAATCTTCTATCAATTTATTAAGTGGGGATTCGTTATTGATCACGTTTTTATAACCTCTGAATCAATTCCGAATCTACTTACTCATTTGTCATTTTTGACCTCTGCATAGAAATTAATCTATTTTCTTTTGAGTTCCTACATATTATTACGTCCATAATACCTCTGATAATATCATATACTCTAAAACAGAAAAGAAGATTTCATTATCTATCATGTCCACAATTCATCCACAAATACAAATTTTTGAGCATAGAAGAATTATCATTTCCATTCTCATTTCACCACAAAAGTCTATTACATTTTCTTAGACTTTCTTACAAATCATAATGGAAATCTATTACAAATCTTGGATTTTCATTCTACACCACAACAATAACCTAATAGAGATCTATCTTCTTCTTTGGATCTTCTCCGTCGGACCTTCTCCGTCAGGTTCGTTGTTGGTGGCAGTTCCTGACTGTCTGGGTCCCAGTCATGACCAGATCAGCAGGAATCAAACTCTGATCTTCTCTCTCAGACGAGAGGAGAACCACAGAGTATGGCAGCCCGAAGTCGTGGTGCTGCCAATACAACTGATGTATTAGGAGCGGCCTTTCAAAGGAGACAGGAATGTATCCAAACCTTGGGATACAATTCCTAGTTCTGCCGTGAAAGGAACTCTACTACCCGATTTCTCGAGGTAGAGTTGACTCCACCATCCAACTCTCGTGTATAAAGGCTCTTCCTACCATCTGAGGAAGACCCTTCTATCCTACGAAGAGTTCTGAGTTGTCTGATGTACGCGTCAAAAGCGTATGAGCTCCCTGATGTAGGTGTCAGCAGGATATTCTCTACAGCATCTACATCACCAATGCCAGTTCTGAAAAAAAAATTTCAACCGAGCTTCTGCAGAGAACAGCAAGGAAAAAGAGAATTAATCAACAGAAATGTCATTTGGCACGCATTGGCTAGTCAAGCGTGCATTTTTCAGTCAGAAGCATAAAAGCCTATCTTCAACAGCAACAAAAATGGTACGCGGACTTACCATCAAGTTTGGTGCTAAGGATTGGCAAACCCATGTTTGATACAGTGTGCAAAAATCGAACATTAGAAAGCATTGCTTTCCTGTTTGAGAATGAAATCTTCCAAAAATTTCATTCTCAGAGAAGAAGAAGAAGAATGAGAGATGAGTATCTTTGAAACTCAGCTGCCTATTTAAAGGACAAAGTACAAGTCTATTCTTGGAAAAGATCCGCGTAAATAGCGCTCGTAAACCATGGAATGAATGACACGTGTGCTTTGGAAGACAGCGCAACATTAGAAACAGTCAAAGAGTGCTAATTAACATTCTTCATTAATGCACGCTATTCAAACACAAAAGTTGTACTATATTCTTCAAGACAGGCACTGATGGCCTTACAAAAGACAAAAGAAGAAGTGCAACATTTTCAAAAGAAGACAAAAGCATAAAGGACACGCTCTATTTAATAGAGCGGCTGAGCTTGGCGCCCAGTTCTTCTACGCTCTTGACCCCCATACGGTGTAACAGAGCCTTCAACATTTCACGCTGCTCTGCAAGGCTGCGTTCATTAGAAGAGAACGATCCGTCCAGACCAAAATAGCTCAAAAAATTCTTGGCTAATTGCATGGAATCGTCTTTGAACTCGAAAACCAGGGGCTCTGGCTCTTCACCCCCAAAAGTGGGGTCACCATGGGAACAAAAGCCTAACTTGCGTGCTTCTTCCTCAGCTTCTTCCTTTGGTGTCATGTTGACGTAAGATGAAGATTAAAAATGAATCTTTTTCCTGTTTATATAACAGAGTTCGTCGGCGGTTCATATTCCACCATAAATTGGATGCAATCAGTCTCGAAAAATGAAGAGTCATCATGACATTTAATAAGTTCATTTAGATCTTTTCAAAGAACTTCGAAGTCTTTCCGACTTCCGAAAAATTTAAAGACATCTCAGCGTGATTAAATTCAAAGTATTTCGAAAATTTTGAAGTCTTTTCAATTTTCGAAAACTTTGAAGGGGGTTTTTGTAGGCCTTTAAAAATGACAGTCACGCTGAGTTGATCAGAACAAGTCCAGCAGTCACGCTGAGTCGATCAGGACAGAGTCACGCTCAGTTGATCCAGACAATATTTATAAATCACGCTAGGGAACAGCTCATCATTTGTCAAAGAGTCATTATGACTGACAGCACGACAGTCGAAGAATGTCTCTTCGTATGCCACGTATGCACAGAATTCGAGAGATCACAGCCGTCTATTGCGTGATTTTCAAAATCTTCTTCAGCAAGACTCAACCTTCGTCAAGTTGGCGTACCAAAAGAGCTTCTTGTCATTTAATGTGACTGACAAAAGCAATCACTGTCAGAGATTTTGTGTCAGTCGAGGCACGCTGAATCAAGACAGCTGGCAGTCCTATCTCAAGTCTGCGTGTATCTTTGAGTTCTTCACCTCAAGTTTGCATGGATTCGGAAGTTTTCTTCCTCAAGTCTGCGTAGATTTTGAAGCTTCTTGCTTCGAGTCTGCGTGGATCCTGAAGCTTTTTGCCCCAAGTTTGCGTGGATTTTGAAGCTTTCTACACCGAGTTTGCGTGGATTTCGTCTTCAACAAGTCTGCGTGGATTTCATCAAATTGGAGTACGTGGCAGCCATGCCACTGATCTCTCGCCTGCGTGTCCTGTAACTTGCACACGACTCATGCATGATCGCCATGTGTCCAACAGTTACAGGCCACGTCCAGTAACTGCTCACAACCTTGCGTATGTTAAATCCTGCGTGATTTTCAACTAAGCACAGGCTGTGAAGATAGTTATCTTTTCAGTTTTATTTTCGACTCTATAAATAGAGTTCTTTTTCTCATTCATTGTACAGATACATAGTTATCTACTGTCAAAATTTTGAGAGCTTTTCTTCTTCGCATAGTCCAAGGAATAAAGCGATCGTCTTCTAGATCGGATTCCCACAATTGTAATTTTCCCAGATACACAACAAATAAAGAGAATTTCTTTATGGAAAATACCTCCAGGTAGGAAATTCTTCTGAGATCATATTTGATTCTAATGTTTCGTCCGGAATCTCATCATAGAGTTTAGATGTCTCAGGAACATGATGAGCTGCTAAGAAGTCAGCAAGTGCTTAGCCTTTTACCGACTTTTGAGAAACATAAACCATATCATATTGTGCTAGTAATATGGCCCATGTGGTAAGTCTAGAATTGAGTGTACTTGGCTTCTTTATTAAGACTCTAAGAGGATAGACTCAGGATAAGACATGAATAGTTTGGCCTACGATGTAATGTCTTGTCTTATGAACAACAAACATTAAGTCTAAACACTCTTTCTCTACCGGACTATAACGATGTTCAGCTCCAATCATCGTTCGGCTAAGATAGTAGATGGCTTGTTCATGACCTTCCTTGTTCTTTTGAGCCAACAAAGCTCCTAATAAATAATCCATTGCCCGGACATACATTAAGAAGGGTATTCCTGAAATCGGTGGTACAAGAACTGGTGGACTGATTAAATACCGCTTTATGTCGTCAAATGCTCGTTGACATTCTTTCGTCCAAACGAAAGATACACCTTTCTTCATTAATTGAGTAAATGGTCTGCAACGTCCAGATAAATTCGAAATAAACTGCCTGATGTACGCAAGTCGACCTTAGAATCCTCGTAGTTCTTTTAGGTTGCGTGGAGGACGCATCTCTTGAATGGCTTTGATCTTCTCGGGATCAACATGTATACCTTAGAGGTAATGGCGAAGCCGGGAAACTTACCACTAGAGACACCCAAGAAAGACTTGGTGGGGTTCATTTTGAGTTGATGCTGGTGCATTAGATTGAAGATATTTCTTAAAGCTTGAATGTGATCTTCTTTGAGACGACTTTTGACAGCAATATCGTTAACATAGCATTCGACAGTCTTTCGCAGATGATCGCAAAAAACAGTACTCATAGCCCGCTGGTAAGTTGCACCTGCGTTCTTAAGACCAAACGACATAACCGTATAACAGTACACACCCCGAGGAGTTCTAAATGAAGTATGTTTCTCATCTTCAGGATTCATTCGGATTTGATTATATCCAGAAAACCCAACCATGAAAGAAATTCATTTGAATCCACATGTATTTTCGATCATGACATCAGTAATCGGGAGAGGGAACTCGTCTTTAGGGCAAGCATCATTGAGATCCCGAAAGTCTATGCAAACTCGAACCTTTTCGATCTTCTTCAAGATGGTACAACGTTGGCTACCCAGTCAGGATGCTATTATTCTTTGATAAAACTGCAAGCTATAAGCTTTTTGACTTCATCATCAATTGCATCCATTATTTCAGGCTTGAATCGCCGTTCTTGTTGTTTGACCGGCTTGGCATTCGGCAGAATGTTAAGCTTGTGAGTTGCAACTCGAGGATCTAGTCCCGGCATATCTTCGTAACTCTAGGCGAAGACATCAATATATTCACGAATAAGATGAATTAACACTTGTTTATCATCTTCTAAGAGATTTTTGCTAATTAAGATTAGTTATGATACACCCTCCTCTCCAAAATCGATTTGGATAAGTTGATCTTCAGTAGGTGGTTCTCGTTGTTCGAAACGAAGTTCCCACTGATTGTCCATCTTTTGTGCCCAAGGGTCCACTTCAGGAGCTTCTTCAATGTCATCATCTTCTTCCGAGAATTCGGCAGACACCATGTTAGAAGATACCATCACCCTATGAACATGACCAATGCTGGTATCAGAATCCCATGAGATAGAATCAGAATAGTTTGAACGTTCTTATTCATCAGATTCAGAAGGTTCTAGAGTTGGACGTGGTGACGTATAACCTAGTCCTCATTTTGTTTTACTGTGGTATTGTTGTGATTTTCCTTTTGGAACAACAATACGAAGGGGAGTCCGCCTTTCTTTACTATTGATGAGGCTTGTTCTGAAATCATAGCCCATTTCATGGATGATGGCTTTGGATTGTGGACTATAGCGGCGTAATTGTAGCCTTCCTGTATCATCCAGTTTATCATTATAGAGCACAATTTTTGGTTCCTCTCTTTTGTTGAAGAATATAGGCTTTTCATCCTTCTTTCGAGACAGTACTAAGAAGTACGACTCTTGTATTGAATCTAATGATACCACATTTCGCAGAGATAATACTTATATTGTAAGTGGTTTAAAGTTATCTAGCATATCCAAATAATAATGAGTATAGTAAAAGACATCAGTATACTGCAAAGGAGATGCTTTATTGATTTTTATACCATCATTTACAACAGGAACTTTAGCCTTAGCAAGCTTAGTCAGATTGATGACAAGAGGGGGAGAAGAAGAACGAGAAGGAGGAGGGAGCTTCTTGCGACGAAGGTCGATTACAAGCGGCTCAGAAGAGATGATCTCTCTTTGTTCCCGACTATCACCCTTGGGTTGCTTCTTATGGGAAAGAAGATAGATAGTCAGTGGTTTGGAAGACTAAGGACATAAGGTGCGTCCTTTGACGAGATTCACCAGAGTATCATTTGGCACACTCTTCTGTTCTTCATCCGTGTCCATTGCTAGTACCACCTTCATGAATTCTTCCTTGTACACGCGAGAATCGTTGCAGTATACTTCAACCCCTTTAAAAGGATTCAGATCTGCAACCTTTTTTTGGACTTCTCCATTACCATCCACATATTTGAAATATTGGTGGAGCGTAGAGGGTACAATATTGTGTTCATGGAGGAATGGCCTTTCCAACAAAGCGTTGTATGAGCCATGATTGTCAATAGCATATAAAGTTACCTTTGTACGAAGATTGCCAATTTGAAGTTTTAGGCGTATCCTCCCCAAAGGTTCACTTCTTTCTTGATTAAACCCCAGGATAATAGTGATAGTCATAGAAAGATTATGCACTGGGATCTTCAAAGCATCCAGTAAAGACTTCGACATAATGCTAAGTGCGGACCCTGGGTTAATCAGAATGCGATCTACTTTCATAGTGTCCACATATCCTATAAAATGGAGAGGACGATCATGACGATTGTCTTCTAATAATAAGTCATCTTGTGTAAAAGTGATATTAGACATTAATTCAAATACACTTTGACAATGTGCACAACTCACTGGCTCTTTTTCAGGCTTTTTGAGAAGAGTAAGACAAGCGTCAGCCTGCATCAAGGCTTTACTTAATGTCTCTCGAGTCTCTTTTGAGAGACGTAAGAGTTCAAAGATTGACAATCTTGCTGGAGTATTAGCCAATTGAGCCAATATGTCAAAATTATAAGGCTTTTGAAGTCTGCGAGATGAGGACTTCTTTAATGCTTTATCAAAGCGGACAGGTTGTTTTCCCTTTTCAGCTGCTGTTGGTTTAAGAGGAGATGGTTCGACCACCGGCAAGGATGTAGATGGTATATTTCTGCCAGGAGAAGATGATGAAGGAGGAACATCAGAAAATGGAGCAGAGTCCTCTAGATTTCTGAAATACTCCCGAAGATAGGGTTTTCCTGATCTAGTGCCCATTAGAATTTCTTCTTCTATTACTGGTTCAAAGGATACTATGTTACAGTTCTTGGGTTTAGATCTGGAATGCTTCTTTTGCTTAGAAAAGGAAGGCGTTTCAAATTCTGCTACCAGATCTGGGTGAATCCACATAATCTCTCTTCTGTCAGTTGACAGCGGAACAAGGCCTTCATTTTGAAGAGGTAGAAGATTCACGATCTCAAGAGTAGTCCTTGGAATGGGGACAACACCATCTTGCACAAGTTACGGTAGAAAATTATCAAATTGTAGAGAAACTATATTAGCAGTCACCGTTTTTTTATCCTGTTGCCGAGTAATTGCTCCAGAGTTAACCAACTCTTGGATTTTACCCTTGAGCACATAACATGCTCTGGTTGGTTGCGCTATAAATCTGTGATAAACACAGTATTTAGGGTGATCAGTTTTATCCACTTCTTCTGGCCGTTTTGCTTCTGGAAGCTGAAGCTTATTGCTTTTGATCAAGCAATCGAAGATGCTTAAAGTATCATCTTCATCAAAAGAATACTCTTCTTTTGGACGAGTTGTCTTCTGTAGTGGTGCTGATAGAGTGGATGCCGTCTGAGTGACGTTGACAGCCAAAGACACCTTGCCTTTAAGATTGATGGCCAATGTATCTTTACTCTTGCGATTATTCTGACGATTACTACCCCCGAGTGTAGAATGTTCATCTTGGTTAGGATGAGTCATTTGGACTCCTAATTACTTGAACTTTTCGGCACTGACCTCGACTGCTTTGGCATTGACAATAAAAGAAGGCCAATCCTAGAATTGTGCAGATCATGTCCACATACTGATAATTGGCAACAAGTTTGATTTGTAAGTGTCTATTGTTACAGCAGATGGAGTTCCTAAAGGCATTTTGAGTGCCTCTCGGCTGAATCTTTCAATAAAATTCTTTGTAGATTTATTATGCCTCTATTTAATCTTAATGAGAGCATACATCGTCATGTCGTTGACTCTTTCATAGAATTGTTCCAAGAATATTTATTTGAAACCAGCAAAAGAAGTGATGCAGCCATCAGGTAGGCTACGATACCAGTCGTATGCTGTGCCAGCTAAACAACCGACGAACACTCTGGTAAGGAGAGCATCATTTGGCTGTAATTGATCAGTCATTACTTCAAAATGATTGATGTACTGACTTGGAGAAGTGTTGCCATCAAACAGCATGATGGTTGGGAGCTTATATTTAGGAGGAAATGGAACCTCCTTCCACTCTGTAGGATATGGTTGCTTTATAGTTCATAAAGGCATTTTGAGTGCCTCTCGGCAGAATCTTTCAATGAAATTTTCTGTGGATTCATTATGCCTCTGTTTAATCTTAATGAGAGCAGACATCGTCATGTCATTGACTCCTTCGTAGAATCGTTCCAAGAACATTTATTTGAAACAAGCAAAAAAAGTAATGCAGCCATCAGGTAGGCTACGATACCAGTCGTATGCTGTGCCAGCTAAACAATCGACGAACACTCTGGTAAGGAGAGCATCATTTGGCTGTAATTGATCAGTCATCACTTCAAAATGATTGATGTACTGACTTGGAGAAGTGTTGCTCTTGACTGGTTGAAGTAGAGGCATCTTGATCTTCCGTAATGGTATATATCGTCACTTCTCTTGCTGCTATTGATGAGATAGTTTGTTCAGAACTTTCACTATCTGTATCAAACTCTGAGAAAGAGTCTTCTCCTACATGAGCGATGGAGAGATCTTCTTGATTAAAGACACCTTGGTTCAAATGTCGATTTCTTGATCTAGTGTATTGAAAGACACCTTCATTAGATGCATGAATCCGATCCAAGTATTGCTGACTAGGATTACGGGATGCATTACGTCTTGGACGTTTCCCACCCCAGTGCCTTGAGAAGTCATGTTGACAGAAGCATATAATAGCTCATCTTCGTCTTCTATTATATGTTCAGGAGTTGAAGCATAGTTCAGACGATCGAAGACAGATCGTCGAACCGATTGGCAAAAATAGTTGATGACGACTTCATGAAGGCAGTGGCAATTTGAAGCACGATTTGGAGGTGAGGGAGACATCTCTGCAATTTCCCGTCTTTGTGTAAGATGTTGCCGCAAATTATTTACAACTACAAGATGAGAAGAAGTCAGAGGAACATATTCCTTAATGATATTAGGAACATGTCTCCTATTCTTCAAATGTTTAGTTCCCTGAGTGTATAAAGATGTACTCAACTCATTAGCATAGGTGGTTGGGTCTTTCTTTTCAAACTTTGGCTTTTGGTACAAATTGGCCTTTGGCATAGGGTTCTTACGCTTCGCCAAAGTTGAGACTGGTTGACGCCTATTGAGATAAGTGCGTAAATCTGAAAATTATGCTCCAGGTGTCTCTGTTCGTGATACCCTCAATTTTCCTTGCTTGGATCTTGAAATTTGTAAGGTAGGAAGGTCTTGACCAAACCCCATAGGGGTAGGTAATATACCTCTTTGGTCAGTATTCTTTCCAATATCAGAGATCCGAAGATCTCCGTTTAAAGGAATAGAATCTGATAGATCTTCCTCTGAGTCATAGACTAGGAAAGTTTGAGAAAAGACCAAAGGGTGATTTCCTTTATTTTGTGAAGGGTCAGCTAAGAAGCCTTCTCTTTTGTTCTGTCGTGAGATCATTTTAGGCACAGATTGCGCCAATTGAGGAAGTGTCATAGGAATATTCCCTGTGTTAGCACTAGAACATTAATTCTCCAAGTTCAGAACTTGAGAATTAGAAAAGGGAATAGCCAAAAGACTAGTTCCCTTGAGTTGCGCCAGAGTAGCAGACTGCGCCTGAAGTGCTGATTGCTTGAGTTGCGCTATAGTCCTACGGGCTACTGATGGTACCTTGGCAGCAACATGGGTAGACTGCACCTCAACAATAGCTTAAACAGGCTGTGCCTTGGCAGCAAAGAGAGTAGTAGACTGTGCATGGACAGCAGGATGAATAGGTTGTGCACGGGCAACAGAAGCAAGATGTGCCTGAGCTGCCGAGACAGACTGTGTCTTGGCCACTGAACACTCAGGTTGCGCTTGGGCAACAGTGACCATAGGAGATTTAGGAGCCCACACAGTCCTGTTCTTGGTGATAGTCGTTGTACTTGTTGCTCTTCGTGCTAATCATATCCTCATAGGCTATCTGGTTGACTTGAACAACCAGAGTCTTCTGTGTCTCGTCGATCTATGCAGTGTCATATTGAGTTGTCACCTTCTCGTCGGAGGAGAAAGTCGTCCCCAGCAGAGTCGCCCTTTTGTTTGCAAAAAAAAAAGTTTATTCCAAACTTGAAAAAAAGAATAGTACAAAAGTACAATGAATTCTGGAGAAGTACAACTTTAGGAATCTGATCAGAAGACGATCACTTTATCCCTTGGACTATGTAAACTTGAAGACTGTAGCCTGTGGAGAACGCATCAGCAATTTTGTAAGAGTTCTTGATCTCTGTGCATATGTATCTGATAATTTCACAATGATTGGAAAATCTATTTATAGAGTTCAAGAAATAACTGTTTTAGCAGTTATTCTGATGTGCGCGAGACAGGATTGCGCCAAATTGGATTACGACAACCTCCTATTGTGCCAACTTTTATTCAGTTGTTAAGTCGTGTACTAACTGTATTTAGACGCGTGGCATCATGTGATTGAGATGCGCGTGGTCGTGTACAAGATAGTAGACACGTCTTGAGAGATTAGTGGCATGTGTGCCACGTCATCCTGCTTTAGAATGTAAGTTGTCTCAACTTCATCAGGTTGCACGAGCTTCGGTCAACTGCGCCCGATTGAGTCGCGCCTAGACACGTGGCAGCTTTTGAGCAGAAGTCATTCGGATTGCGCCTAGGCGCAACTAAAGATTTTGTCTGGATTGCGCCTAGGCGCAACTTATGAAGTGTACAGGACAGCTGTCTACCAACTCCCCTTGAGCGGCATAATTCACAGGATTCGAAGAGATTTATCTCGTTCAATGTGGTATAAGTCGTCAGTGTTGTCAGGTAATAATGGCCATTAAGTGTCAGACATTCCGTAGATTTTAGCGCAATAAGATTGGACGCAGTCTGGTATCAAGCGTAACCTGATCAGTGGCGCAGCTTGTTCTCTGAGCTTCATATCAGTGGCGTAACCTAATCTTCGGGGCGCAACTTGATCACTGCTTAGTATGTTCAGGGCACAACTTGATTTTTAGGCCCTACATATGGGATGCCTTACTATTGTATATTTAGTGCTCTGACATCTTGTAACTGTTATTACTTGCTTGAGATTGAGACCATAGGCTTGTTCATGACCATAAGATATTAATGGCTTGTAGTTAAACCCTCATATATCTAGACAGACGTGATCGTATAGCGAGGTGGATTCTATTTTAATATACGTAGCTGGCTATGTATGCCCCCGCTCTCCAGTATTCTGGTTCTGGGGCGTTACATGGTTTAAGTGATGGCCCATGCAGGTCTTGTGAATTAAGATATGTGAGGGTTTACCGAATAGATGTCTCAATCAGCACTTGTCCTTGATCTTTGCTCATACCCTCTGAATCCCTGAATTCTTGACCTGATCACGTGCTTATATCTTTGATCTTTCCTGGTCCTTTCTTATTGTTCCCTGTGTCATCTTCTTCAGCGACATTGTTCCTGGTCCTACCGATCGGCAAGGCGGAGCACCTCCAGTGGGCCAGCAGCAACCTGGAGATCAAGCCCAGCATTCAGGAGTAGCCTCCAGAGTCATGCCTACTGGGGGTCAAGAGCCACCAGTCCAGCCTATAGAGCCTGATGATGGCACCTTGATGGGTCTCATCAGGACATTGCTAGCTTCTCAAGATCGTTGAGGTGATGCATTGCACCAGGCGGTACAAGATGCTCTGAGTAGAGGTGGTCATCAAGGTAACAGTACGGCCAATAGCTTCAAGCGCTTAAACCCTCCCTTCTTTGATGGCAGTGAAGATGATATTATTGCCGACGCTTGGCTGCAGAACACTGAGGTTATTCTAGAGGCAGCCAGGACCCAGAAGACGAGAAGGTGGCCGTGGTGCGCCTGCAGTTATTCGATTTGGCCCGCAGCTGGTGGGCGATACAGGCCGTTGGATTAGTGGTACCTATTACCTGGGCAGTATTTCGTGAGAGATTCCAGACCAAGTATTTCGATGTTGTATCTCGGTACGATCAACTGAGGAGGTTCACCAATCTGAAACAGATGGGCAGAACGGTCGACGGATATACGGCCGAGTTTTCGAGACTTTATCGGTTTGCTCCCACCTTGGTAGCGACCGAGTTCGACAGAGGCTAGCGGTTCCAGCAGGGGCTCCATCAAGAGATTTTATTGGCAGTAGAGCAGTTTGAGCATCAGACTTTTGATACGGTATTGAGAGCAGCCAAGAGGCACAAGTATACCTCCCAGAAGATCGTGGACAGGACCGAAGGTCGGAAGAGATCTCATGGCCACATGAATCAGTCTTCAGCACTAACCCTAGCAGCTAGGGCTTTGACCATTGGAGCTCCGAGGTGGGCGGCTTCAGTTACATCGATCCAGCATTCGACCCCGACGTACCCTCAGCAGCAAAAGCAGAAGCAGACTTCTGCAATGGGTTACACTCATTGTCGAAATCCAGGACATGTGGTGGCAGAATATCATAGGGCGCAGGAATTATGCCTGGCTTGTGGGGCAGCGGATCATAAGATAGGATCCTGTCCGAATAGGGGTAGTTCATCATCGTCCAACCTTACTAGTCCTTCGGTGAGAGGACCAGCACCAGTCCAACAACAGTATCAGCTTCAGAGGCCATTGCCGCCTCAAGCCCAAGCCTTCCAGCAGCAATACTCCCAGCAGTATGCACAAGCCCAAGCCCTGATTCAGAGCAAGCAGAGAGGTTTTCAGCAGAGAGGACCTGCACCCAGAGGACATGGTCAGGCGATGGCGATGACCGTAGAAGAAGGATTGGCACCAGATAAAGTAGTGGCAGGTACTATTCTTGTCAACTTCTTTCCAGCATCAGCGTTATTTGATTCTGGTGCATCGTATTCATTCATGTCTGTACGATTCACGACACGGATAGGACTGGAGTTCGAATCATTATCAGTAAGGCTCAATATACTTACTGATAACAGTCTTGTGGGAGTAGATAGAGCATTTTCCTCGTGTCGGATCGTAGTTAGCGGTAGAGAGTTCCCCGCTAGATTGATAGAGTTCCCAAGTCGATTATGATATGGTCTTAGGGATGGATTGGTTAAGGAACCAGTATGCTAGGATAGACTGCCATGTTGGCAGGGTTTTTTTTAGCATTCCAAGCAAGCCAGAGTTTTCCTTTTCCCGAGGCAAAGTTGAACCTTCTCCTCCAGTATTACGGATGGCAGTAGAAGCAGTACAGTTACCCCGAATAGTCGAAGAGTTTCTAGATATTTTCTCAGAAGAGCTTCCAGGAATACCGCTAGAGCGAGAGATCGAGTTTACTATCGACTTGATCCCAGGGACAGCCCCAGTGTCGGAGAGAGTCTACAAGATGGCGCCGTCAGAGTTAGAGATCTTGTACAAGATGATTGAAGAACTCAGGACCAAGGAATTCATTCGTGCAAATGGATCGCCTTGGGGAGCCCCGATGCTTCTTGTAAAAAAAGGATGGTACGTCCAGATTATGTATAGATTATCGTACCTTGAACTCAGTGACAATCAAGAACAGATACCCTCTCCCGAGTTTAGATGACTTGTTTGATCAATTTAAAGGGGCAGCAGTATTCTCGAAGATTGAC
>JANAVB010022200.1:2338020-2531097 GCA_029216955.1 Iris pallida
TATCATAAGTTAGAATTGCATGTTTTAAATTCTCTTTTACTATAAGGAGTTAATTTATAATTTATGATTCTGTTATTCCTGTATGAATCTCGAGGTAGATTGATTCAAAGTTTTTCCCTCAACTATTTGAGATATATATATGAGATAAATGTTAGGATGTTCTTATTTTCCTTGTCGTCAGTTATTTCCCCGGTCAACCTTTTACCTTAAGGATTGAGACTTACAGGCATGTGTTTACGCTTTCTACCATAGTCAACTAAATTGAATCCTTAGCAGCTCTTTGACATTCTTAGGAATATAGTTGGAGCATTTTAACGATTACGATGACTAGACAGCAGCGAACTGTCGCCAATTACCTGAGAGCAGAGAGTGTGGGTTCACTGCAGCCAGCAGCGCACTGGCGAGGCACAACCCATAGAATAGAAACCATTTCGAAGAATGGTAGGTTAGGGATCATTGCTAAAACTATGTCCTCGTTGACCTCTTTAGATCTTAGATACCCTGTGTCAATATAGGATAGAGTATCTGATAGCTTATCACAATTGAATCACGGAACCAAGGGTTTACCGCAGCCAGAGTATACATGCAAGGCAAAATTCTTGGTGAAATGACTTCAGACGTGATCACAAGTTTAGGATACTATAGAGGATAGGGACTACCCAGTATGACCCTAAGACCCAAAGCCAAAACTAGTGAAAGTTCTGCCAGTTGAATAGCGTATTTTCCAACCTGGTCTTCCGTGGTCCTTGTGATCCATTGACGAGGTAATTGGCTGACACTAACAGGTTTACTTAGGATATAGAATTTAGGGTTCCATAACCCATTAGTCGACTAAGGCCAAATGGATAGAAGATAATAGGTTGACTGTATAAACAATAACACCAGGTAAGGATTTGACTTTTTCAAAACTCGAACTATTGTACCTCCTTTCCAAAAATCTCACCTACTTATATTTTGACTATCTTGACCAATGCTGCTATTACAGCCTAGTTTTGCAAACTTACTTTTTTATCGAGCTTGATTCGAGACATATGTTTATTGGGGACGCCCGCTAACATATTGTCTAATCAGAATCATTGTATTACGGTCTGATCAACCATGATGCATTTGATTCGCTCTTCATCTAATTACCCTACGTGGATTAAGATGTAGATATCTCCAAGATCTCATCCGCAACTGCTTTGACAATTCCTCTTGAATTATACATTTGTCTTTGAATCATGTAATTGTATTCAGTGACGTCGCTTGAACTCTTTATTATTTTTTCTTTCACTGATTGGAAAGACGAAAGCTCGTAATTGATAGATAGATACAGCGCATTCCCCATGGCTACGCTAGTTGTATACATAAGGGTAACTACCAACGGCCAGCCAGGTGACTAGAACCTTGCCTTAAGTTACTCGCCCTCTCTACGACCCTAAACCTGCTAATCTTGATCTTCTGGTCATTGGAGTCCGAGAATGATTAGGATCTTTTCCCTTGACCAAATGCCAACCCAAGAGACTACCTATTCCCAGAGACCAAAGGTTGTGAGACTCCGATCATTTGTTCGAAGCTTGCTTCAACTAGAATCCTTACGGCAATAGTCTGGCAGGTTTGACCTGCATGGAATTCACGACTTAGTTGTTAGAAATCTTTTCATATGATGTGCCTTAGAGAATGGTTATCCCGTCGATAACTCTTGTATACTATGGATGTGTATGTTCCTCTATTTTATCGACCATATGTCGTTGTACATGCTCATTTTCCATTTATTGAGGAATGATCCTTGACTTGACTTATATCTACTGTATTCCGTTCCGTCGTGCCTTATTCTTTACTAATAAGAGTCGGGGCACACTATCCGAACTTTGAAATCCTTCTAACCTCTTTACTCCTAAAACCATATCATAGCTTTTAAGGTGGGTAGACTGTAAGCCTTCTTGGGATATACGAAGATTACCGATTGGTTAGAATAATTTCCATTAGGATGATAATTAGTGCCCCATAGACTCCCACTTTCCACCTAGATTATTTTGTGTCCCCGGCTGTGCCATTAATATTCGGAGCACGAGACCAGCCGTTACTTTTCAACAAATTTCATATGCAAGATCTAGACAAGTCCACCTTCATCTAGGTATATCATGTCTCACTCAAACCCGTCCCCTTGTACACTATTTTTGTGCTACGACTTTCAGGTTAAAAGGACTAGCTATAACCCTTACCACAACATCGGTACACTTTCTGACTTTCACTAGAGCCTCAACCTTGACTCAGTACATTCGACCCAATATATGCATGTGATCTACTCGAAGCCCACTACGCATATGCCACTAGTGTGCCACCCAATTGAGGCCTCATATGCTGCTTAAACACAAAGGTCACGAAAGGCGTATTTTGGGTTTTATGAACCTAGCTAACCAACCTAATGGACAACTAGCTCAACCCCTTGAATAGAAACTATTCTAGAATACCCAAACCTAGTAGAAATAGTTTTACCATTGGGGGTCTTGTCCAGTCCATATAGATTGAAATCCAAGGTTCATATAACCAACAATTGATGTCCAATTAAGGAACCCATTAAGACACAGTAACACTCATCCATGCATACCACCATACTTGGACTATAGAACTGAACTATTTAAAATCATTCTCGATTATTCTCCCTTGCCTTCCTGTACTCTTGATTCTCGTCCCTTCCTATTTCGGGGTGACGAAAAATCGTGTTGTCTAGAATTCATCAGAAATTCTTAAGTTATTGTAATATTGCTTGATTATTGAATAAATTGTTGTTTGTAGATTTGAGAGATTATAGATACCATATGTCCTGGATATTTTGGTAGAATTATTAGCCACCAGTTAGAAAATTATAAGATTCTAGTGACCTGTGTTTCAAGGGAGTAGTGTGATTAAAGGTGGGTAGAAGTCCTCGAGATTTCGTAAATACCAAATGACTAGAGAAGGCCATAAATATTTTGAGAAATTAAATTTGAGGAGATTAAGGGAATACTAGACTTTGTATTTTAATAAATAGTTATGAATTTGAATTTCGAGGACGAAATTATTTTTAAGGTGGGTAGATTTGTAGCCTCCCTTCCCAGAAATTGTTGAAATATTTTTATATATTATTTATTTAATTTAAAATGGTAGTTTTATTTTAATTATTTAGTTAATTATTACGGTGGATGATTTTAGCCATGATGGAGTTTTGAAGTACCAGGTGACTAGAAATCGTGGCACTAATAGTGCAGTGGCGTGCCTAGACTAGTGTATTAGCTATGCCAAGGAAGGCCGAGCCATAGTGATGTCCTAACTAGGAAAACCAGGCCAAGTTGCGACTTAAACCTTACCAAAGATTTTTATTTATTAATTATATTATTGTGTTTTAGAGAAACCGGTTATACCATTTTAACCAGATTGGACCTGAACCAAGCTCAAGCCCGTGTAGGCAGGAAGTGTGACCAAGATGTTAGTGACGATATATTTTGTGTGTATGTCTTTTATTAAATGCTCTATTACACATATTTTGTAAGTAATTATTATTAATATTATTATGGTTATTATATATATAAGTATTTGATATTCATAAGATATCTAAAAGTATTTTAAATGATTTTCTTATTTATCCTGGTGTATTTTTGGAATATTTAGGCTACAACCCATATTTGTATACATACATGTGTATAAAATATATATAAATGAATATATATAAATGAATATATATATGTAAATTTGTGTATATATATATATAAAGTTTATATATAAGAATATGTATGTGAGTATAATATATATATAAATGTGTGTATTCGCATGCATATAAAAATATATAATATAAAATATGTGTACGTGTATGAATATAAATAAGTATTAAGTAGGTATATATATATATATATATATAATATATATATATATATATATATATATATATATATATATATATATATATATATATATATATATATATATATATATATATATATATATATACGTGCATATATATATATATATATATATATATATATATATATATATATATATATATATATATATATATATATATATTTATATTTATATGCACGTATATATATATATATATATATATATATATATTATATATATATATATATATATATATATATATATATATATATATATATATATATATATATTAATAAAGAAAACATAGGAACAACCCAGCTTACTTCAGCCCAGGGCCCAGCTACCACTGCTAATCCCCCCACAAAACCGAGCAACCCATCAGGCCTGAACCCGAGCTCCCCTTCGATTTCGCATATATATATATAGCACCCGTACTTACATATCGTCGAGAACCCTTAAACCCTAATCATACGATCTACGCCGCCGACCACCCCACGCCTGGGCGCACCCCCGCGTGCCACCACCGCACATCGTCGATGGCAGGCCGGCCGCTAGGCCGCGCAGAAATAGTGCTCGCGCGTGCGTAGCACAGGAAGGACGACACCAGCATGTGCTGTCGAAAGCTCGACTTCGAGACGAGTTTCTTGCCTCGTCTCTCGACTGATTCCCGATCTTCCAACTCTGGTACGAAGCCAATATATACGCCTTTACTTTCTTTCAATTACTTTTGTATAGATGCGCTAGATCGGCCAGGAAATCGAACCAAAGTTCGACAAAAATCTGTCGAAACAGGACAGTAAAACCAGTCCAAGTACTCTAGTTCACAGGCAGTTTTCTTACAATCCATGCACGATTTGAGGTTCTATTTGAAGACAGTTTTAGACAACCCATATGAGTTCGAAATCTCTTTTTTAATTTTATTTTTCATGTATTAAATCCCTGTTAAAACCGTTTCAAAGTTTGACGAAAATCTGTTTTCAAAACATAAAAATTCACCCACACGACGTGCGTTCCGCCATTCCAGGCGACGTGGTCGCGAACCGAAAGCATCAAAAGCTGCGTAACGGCTTCGTGGTCGTGTGGGCTTTGACGGAATTCAAATTGGTCGCGTGTGCGCGACGAATTTGATACGTATCCGTCGAAATTCACCGTATCGTGCACTTTGTAAATTCTCCAATTACTTTGTACACGCTTGTCAGATCGAGCCGAAACTTACGCCAGCAGGACGTTATCATTTTTCTGATCCTGTATGCCAAGTTTGGTCCAATTCTGAGACAGTTGATAAAATCACCGTTTTGCGGACCACACGGTTCCACTCAACGGGTAATTTTGTGCACGGTCCGCCGGAATCCAACTTTGGACATACGGTTGGGTTCGTATCGAAAAACCGGATCTGTAGACATGTAGTTTGACGACTTTAGAGACCATTGACCCTGGCACGCTTTTCGGTGCAAAATGGGTCCAACGACGGACATCATTTTTGCCCAAAATTACCGTTTTGCCCCTGTATCCAGAATTGGACTTAAGGACAGGTAATCCTAGCTAATTTGATTATTCTGAGAACGATGGTACTATTTATTTTAGCATCTGGATACTTCTGCATGTGTTGACTGATTGTGGCTCGTTGAGTGGTATAATGTTATTGGTTTCTCCAGCTAAGGACCTCAGGCAAGTACACTTTCTGATTGCTTTCCGATTCATAGTAGTCTTTTTATTTCATGTCTATACATATATCTTGCTACTTGTTGACATGCTCGTCACACGGAGTAGTCTGGAGGGGAAATATCTTAGTAGACATGTGGACTACCCAGAACTATCCCTGTGTCTTTCGTGAATGCTAGCCGCTGCACACGACACGTGCAGTGAGCCTGATTTACCCCTAGTCGTTCACATGTTGAAACAGATATTTCACACCAGCTAGATAGATGTCTTTTATTAGTTTTTCCTTGTTTACTTCTCTATCGTGCTATGTCATCAGTTATCTACCAGTTTTTATCTCTCATATGTCATTTTCATGTCTTGTTAATTCTATTATGTTTTGCATTGCCGTCGGTTTGTGTACTTATTCCATTCCTGACTGGAAACCAACATTTTTCAGGTTTAGCCGCGATCACTGTTAGCATTTGGAAAGCTTGGGTATGCTGAAGTCAACCTAGAAATAGAAAACAGTTGTACTATTTTTATTAATTATAAAATCTTGTATTTTCTTTAATTTGTAAATGTTGTAATAAATGTAGAAATGTGAATGAGCATCAAATGTATTTCTTGAGCATTTATTTCTTGCGGGCTTGACAGCGTTCTACCGCCGACTCTGCAGCGTAGGCTGGCTTAGACACGTCTCGTATCCGAAAAGCGGGTGCGGATCGTAACATAAAGGACATGTGACATAATGTAAACTGTGTACATATAAGGGAAAGGAAGCATGTGAACATTAAAGATAAACTAGACATGTGAGCATGTTAAGTAGACGGAACATGTGAGCATGTTATGTAACTGGAGCATGTGAGCATGTTAAGTAACTGGAGCATGTGAGCATGTTAGATAACTGGGACATGTGAGCATGTTAGATAACTAGGACATATGAGCATGTTAGATAATTAGGACATGTGAGCACGTAGGATAACTGAGACATGTGAGCATGTGAGATACTATATAGAACGACAAATGATTAGATGACTTAGGAACTAATCAGGAACCCAAGTTACAACCCGTAAACCAAACAAGGACCAGGATTGTAACCCTTCTCCTGAACAGAAATTTAGTATCTAATCATTTATTGACAAAAGTAAAGCATAAACAAAGATGTACTGAAAAATAAACAAATTCGGACACTGCCTAGACTAACTAGACTGGACTGGACTCCATACAATAGTCACGGCCAAGCAATGAGTACGGCTTTATACATTAGCTAACTAGGGTTGTCACAATCCTAATTACTAACAAATGCAAGTCTGAGAATTCCAAGTCCAGCACCTGCCTGCTACTACCTGAATGGTCCAAGCCAAAGGAGCAATGGTAATATTAGATACATCGCCCAGGAGACAAATGTATCCTATAGTAGTGGTACATCATCCGGGAGACAAATGTACCACTAAGACATAATAATGGGTACATCGTCCAGGAGACAAATGTACCCGGTACAACACTCGACGGTGCACTGGAAGTGTGCTCATCATGACAGATAGCTCCAAATCCCAAGAATATATATATAATGCCAAGACCAAAGGGGCAACAGATAACTGGAAAATTCTCAATGATCTAAGTAATCAAGCTAGTTGTTTAGTCATTAACATTTTTTTGTTGGATTCCGGGTGTGGCATTTCGCAGAATCCATCCTAGACATGAGACATACGAGACTGGACAATAACGAGAATGTGCACCATAACAACCCACAACAAAAAAAAGACAAGAAGCCAGGAGTGTGCTACGACGAGCCACTATCAAGGAGCAAGGCATGTACTGGAATCAAGAGTGCGCCATGACAGGACACTATCATGTAAGCAAAGAAAGACATGTACAAGAGTGCACCACGATGGGTCACTATCTAGTAGACAAAGAAAGCATGGCAATAATTATCATTGCTTGTAAGAAAGAATCTATCAAAGACATATCATGGCATGTAGGAAAGAATAATTAAAGCTAAGTACATTTCATAGAAAATTGATTGAACATGTGCTAATGTCAAGTGTATATAGGGTGCACAATTATTCTTTAACTATGCAAGATCATCTAATCATGTTAAGAAATCATTACAATCGAAGAAAATATTAAAAACGGACAAAAACGGGCAGAAACGGGCAAAAATAGACTAAAACAGCATAACCGGATTATCCGGCGGATTACTGCAGATTACCGACGGATTTTCCGAAGTGTCACAGCAAGTTTTGTGGTGCAAGTTCGGATTTTTCGACAGATTTCTGCGGATTTCCGTCGGATTTTCTGAACCGTCACAGAAAGTTGATTCTTGAAAACTCAAAACTTGTTTCGGCCATAACAACTTCGTTTTAGATCGAAATTCAGATTTTCAAAAGTCAAAATCGTATGAAATTTAATTTTCCTACAACCTGAAACTATTAGATTTCAAAAATTCAAATATTTGATAGATCAATATCTCAAAATACTCCAAAAAATGGGTTTTCGGGGCACTGAAACGGGTTCTGATTGCCACCAAACTCAAAATCTATGATATACAAACTAGGTGAGGACCTCATATATGTATATGTGACCAAGATCCATGATGGTAACACTAGTATCACTCTTAATACCAAGTTTTCTACTAAGTCCATATTGGGTTTTAACAGAAAATCAAAACCTTGCTTAAACAAATTTTGGAAATATGCATATATACGAGAATCATAAGAAAAACATATTTTACAAAATGAGTTTGGGAAAATTCCAAGCATTTAATACCAAGGAAAACAAAAATGACAGCAAAACAATATTGTTCATGGATTTGGCAAGATGTACTTACCTAGGTTAAGCTCCAAGCCTAATCTTCTACTCCTCCTCCTAGGGGGGCTAGACACCACACCCAAGGCCTCAAGGCCAAGCTCTTGGCAAGCTCCAAGGGGGAGAGAAGGGAAGAAGAAATGAAGAAAGAGTGAAGAGAATGAAAAGAGAGAGGAGAGAGAAAGTAAAATGATATATATAGAAGGAGAAATTAATCTTAGCCGTTGGATCGTGATCCATGTCAAAATCTAAGTCAATCCTAACCATCCAAACGAAACCAAATATCCAATGGGTAAAAGGGTACATCTACACTATTCACGAAAATATCTAAACACTATTCATCAAAATATCTAAAATACTATTCATCAAAATATCGAAAACACTATTTATGAAAATATCTGAAATCAAAAATATCTAAAATGTGGAAAATCTGTCTGGACGGTATGCCGTCGGTATACTCCGGTATACTGGCGGTATGCTGGCCAAGGAGAAAATCTATAAGTTAGAAAAAAATTTAAAGCATTACAAAAACCAAGAAAATATGAAATACACTACAAATTACGTATTCGTATATAAATACCGATACTGTGAGATGAGTCTCACAACTATCGGCGATTTATTTCAGACTTTGCTCGAATTTCAGCACCATTGACCTAGTTGACCCACAAGGATGTGCAGTTTGCTTGGATAGCAGAATGTCAGGATTCTTTTGAAAAGTTGAAGCGAGGTTTGATGACGGCACCCATTCTCACGCTTCCAGATGGGACCGGAGGATTTTCAGTATATTGTGATGCTTCAGGCAGAGGTTTAGGATGTGTTTTGATACAGCATGGGAAGGTAATAGCTTATACGTCACGTCAACTTCATGATCATGAGAGGAATTACCCGACCCATGACTTGGAGTTGGCAGCAGTAGTGTTTGCACTTAAGCTTTGGAGGCACTACTTGTATGGAGATATGGTACAGATTTTCCCCGACCACAAGAGCCTGAAGTATGTGTTTACTCAGGAGGATCTTAACATGCGTCAGAGGAGATGCCTAGAGCTGCTTGTGGATTATGATATCAACCTGCAGTATCATCCTCGGAAGGCCAACATTGTTGCAGATGCATTGAGCAGGAGAACTGGAGTTTATTTTCTAACAGCGCAACCAGAGTTATTAGCAGATCTTCAGAAGATGGATATAGAAGTTGTCCTTTCTACCAATGTGGCATTAATGGCCAACATGCAAGTTCAGTCCACTATAGTCGAGAGGATTCGGATGGCGCAGTCAACAGATTCCAAGCTTCAGCGACTCAGAGCAGAGTGTGAGGCAGGACGACGGCCAGAGTTATGCATTCATGAAGATGGTATACTTCGACAGGGTAAGCGTCTTTGTGTACCTAGTGGAGATATCAGACAGAAAGTCATGGCAGAAGCTCACGGTTTGCAGTATTTTTGTCACGCCCCAGAACCAGAACACTGGAGAGCGGGGGCGTACATAGCCAGCTACGTATAATGAAATGGAATTCACCTCACATACGGTCACGGCTGTCTAGATATATGAGGGTTTAACTCCAATCCATCAGTCTCTTATGGTCAAGAACAAGCCTAGTGTCTCAATCACAAGTAAGCAAATAAATGTTACAAGATGTAAGATCACCAAATATATAATAGTAAGACGTCCCAAACGTTACATATTTAGCTGATCATGAAGCTAGTCATTACAAAATATAAGGACTAGCAAGAGTTTAATCATACATGATCAACCCTAGGATTTGTCAATCATGCTACAGCCCGTAGGCAGACAGTAAGTAAAATGTACACGAGCTAACACTTGCTCGTCGGCTAAATGCCTCAAAAGAATATTTTTACAATAGAGTGAGAAAGCCAAAATAAACCCACTCGTTGCCAAGATTCCTTTTAGTGGTCACCATCTGGCTGGAAAGTCGGTGGATCCTCTGGAACTGCTTCGGTATCTGGCCATACAAAACCAGCTAGGTCAGACCCTAGAAAGAGCAAGTGCCACAAAGGAGGCTTCACTTAGGAACTAAAACCAGCAATTAGCACACGAGTATAATTACATAATAAAAGACAGTAATTAAGGAAAAGCATGACAGGTGATATACGATGAGATAACCATGAGACTATTCAGATAACCAGGTTACAACCCGTAAACCAAACGAGGACCGGGGTTGTAACCCTTCGTCTGAACATAACTTGGTTTCTTCCACCATTTATCGGTAAGATAATATAAAAAATCAGAAGATGTAACAATCTTGTACAGGATCAAGACAAGACTAGACTGATGAACTCCATCCAATATTTCACGGCCAAGCAATAAGTACGGCTTGATACTTTAACTAACTAGGGTTATCACAGGCCTAGTTACTAGCAATATGCAATGAGATGTTCCATAGCCACAAGCCCTGCAGACCATCCAGGTTACCCAGGTCGAATATTAGTACAATAAGGGTACAACACAAGACAGTGTGCTGGAAGTGTCCTACTCGTCGGTAGGCTACAAATCTACAAGCGCGCCTAGGTAACAGGATTGCCTGTAGCCGAGAAATCTCTTCATGACTACTATGTTATTCTAGTTATTAGCCTTAGCCCATTTCAGTAGGTACCCCTGACCGTGGTACTCAGGGATCCCTGTCCTAGACATGATGTAAGACAAGACGGATTCATTTGTACAAGCACAATCGTCCACGGTGTCCAGGTCATTTATACTTGTCATGTCAAGTAGCCGTCGCAACAGCTTATCAAGAAATATCATGTCAGGTTTATCATGTCCAGAGTATGCCACGACGGGCCACTATCAAGTCATGTCATTAGTGCACCACAACGGGTCACCATCGTGTCAGGGAACACACTTAAATTAATGGCACAAGCATACAAGTGGTAATTAAATATTAGCAGGAGCAAGGGCCGTGGGAGGGACTCATGCGGCTCAGGAAAAATTCTATACAATTAAAGTTAAGGCCATGCGGCCAAAATATATTACTAATGTCATGCGGCCAACAATAAATTAATAGTGGCCATGCGGCCAGGAATTGAACAGTGGCCATGCGGCCAACTAAATGGGCATGCTAGCAATGCATGCAAGGCCATGCAAATAAATATAAGCATGCCATTAATACATGCAAGGCCATGCAAATAAATATAAGCATGCCATTAATGCATGCAAGCCATAAATATATAAGCAAGCAAAGCCATAAATATATACAAGCAGCAAAGCCATATATATATAAGCAACAAAGCCATATATATATAAGCATGCAAAGCCATATATATATACAAGCAGCAAAGCCATATATAGATAAGCAAGCAAAGCCACGTAAGCAATTTTTATGCAACCAAAGCATGCAACAAAGCATGCATTCATTTCATACAAGCAAAGGCTTGCATTGCATGCTAATAAATAGCCATGCGGCCAAGAATTATAATGCATGCGGCCAGCATTTGCTAAATGGCCATGCGGCCAATGGGTTACAATGCATGTGGCCAGCTAAATGTTAATGCATGGAATACTAAGCTAAAGCATTAAATATTAATGCATTCCAAAATGATAGAAAGCCATGCGGCCATGCATTCATTATTGGCCTATGCGGCTGGCAATTATTGGAGGAGTGCATATACGGCTAGCAAATATTAGAGAGGGGCATATGCGGCCAGCATGCAAGCAACCATGCGGCCAAATGCAATATTGGCCTAGCACTAATGCATGCAAATGCATGCAAAGTTGCCAAGCTATTAATTAAATGTACAAGCATGCAAGCAAAGCTTGCATGCAAAATAATATTGCTGACGCAAGCAAAATGCATGCGGCCAATATATAATATACGGCCAAAAAATAATACATTCGGCCAAGAAATAATATAAAAGCATGTTGAATAAAAGCAATTTGCCATATGCGGCCAATAATTTAAATAGTGGCCAAGGCAAAGAATTTATATGCGGCTACGGATTTGCAAACATGCAAGCTGATGCTTGCAACTGTAAGTATTAAATATGCATGCGGCCAAGTGAGCAGGTGATTAGCCATATACATTAAATATAAGCTAAAGCATATAATATATATAATATATATGCAAGCAATCATGCGGCTCAATGGCCAACTTTGAGCCGCATATACTAATGCACATAATTTAGGCTAATGATATAATATATAATATGATATATATGCATGCAATCCTGCGGCTCAATGGCCAACTTGCATGCATTGCAAATGCAAGCAAAGCATTAAACAGACTAATGTACATAATATATAATATAATATATATGCATGCAATCATACGGCCATGGCCAACTTTGCATGCATTACAAATGCAAGCAAAGCTAAAGGCATACAATTAATGCCTATGCATGTATTTAAACAAGAAGACCATATGCTGCTCAGCATAATTGATTGGCCATGCAAATAAATATATGCTGCTTATGCGGCCAAATATAAATAGTGGCCATGCCAGCTAAGCAGTGCCATATGTGGCTGTACAAGAAAAGGATCATGCGACCAACTAAATAATTAATTCAATTAAATGGCCATGCGGCCAGAGAACTGTTCTTCTTCTCCACTTTCTGAGAAAAAGAATACCATGAAGCCATGCTTCCAAGCTCCATAAATTTGTCATCCAGAATCCAAATCCGAACTTCCATAGGTCAAAATGGAACAGAATGAGATTCTCTACAACATGGAACCATCAACTAGCAGAAATATGTGCAAGTTTGATAGATCAAAATTCATGGAAATCGAAAATATCATAAAACTAGATCTACAAGAAATTAACCACAGAAATAAAAAATGCTAAGTACTAAAGTGGGTTAAAAACACATGAGAAAGATAATGGAACAATAAAAATGGACTTCCTCCATGAAGCAAGATGCACTTGCCTAAGCTCTCCACTCTCTCAGGTTGGTGGAGAAGTAATGGTGAAGAAGAAGAAGAAGAGTTAATGATGAGAGAAAAATGTGTGGTAGGATATTTAATGAAGGTGGTGGTAGATAGGAGTGGTTTGGTTCACATAAAATCATGCCGAACCGAACCAAGATGAACCCATAATGAAATGCCAAAATAAATTAAGCAAGGAGACATGCAATATGGGTCAAAATACGTACATGTATTCCAAATACGTAATACGAGATATGGGCATTAAAATTTTATTCATCCCGGTGGCACGAAGATGTACCATAATATCCGTCAGCACTTTTTATGGAATGGCATGAAGAGGAAGATAGCCCGGTTTGTCTCTCGGTGTTTGGTTTGCCAACAAGTTAAAGCTGAGCATCAGAGGCCGGCTAGACTTCTTCAGCCCTTGCCAATTCTAGAATGGAAGTGGAAGCATATAACCATGGATTTCGTGACTGGATTACCTAGGTCCTCGGCCGGGTAGAAATATTATTTGGATTATTATAGACAGGCTGACGAAGGTGGCACACTTTTTTCCGTTCAGAGTTGGTCAGTCGACGGCTCAACTAGCAGAGATGTACCTCAGGCAGATTGTCAGATTTTATGGTATACCAGTAAGTATCACCTCGAAAAGAGATTCAAGATTTATGTCACACTTTTGGTGCAGTCTGTAAGAGAGTTTGGGAACTCACCTCCAGTTCAGCTCAGCTTATCATCCGCAGACAGATGGTCAGTCAAAGCGTACCATACAAACCTTGGAAGATATATTGATATCTTATACACTCGACTTCGATGGTTCGTGGGAAAATTACCTGCACCTGGTGGAGCTCTCGTACAACAACAGTTTCTAAGCCAGTATTCAGATGGCACCTTTCGAGGCCTTGTATGGCAGGAAGTGCAGATCCCCTCTAGCATAGAACAATATTGGAGAGAGGCAGATGCTTGGTCCAAAAATGATTACTCAGACAGTTGAGGTGGTCAGAAGAGTCAGGGATCATCTTCGAGTTGTGCAAGATCGCCAGCGCCATTGGACCGATTCTCATCGACGCCCCCTTGAATTTTCTGTCGGCGACCACGTATTCCTTAGGATCTCGTCTAACCGTGACGTCATTCGTTTTGGCATACGAGGAAAGCTTAGTCCTAGGTACATAGGATCGTTCGACATTCTAGAGCGAGTAGAAGATGTGTCCTATCGTCTCGCTCTTCCGTCGTCGTTATGTGAGATGCATGATGTCTTCCATGTATCCCAATTGCGACGGTATATCACGAATTCGAGTCATGTCCTAGATCATTCAGAATTGGTTATTGGTACCAACCTTTCGTATGAGGAAAGCCCCGTATCCATATTGGACCAAAGAGAGAAGATACTCAAGAACAAGACTATCAAGTTAGTCCGTGTTGCTTGGGGTCATCACTCCTTGGGTGAGTCAATGTGGGAGCATGAGGATGACATCCGCTCGCGATACCCATACCTATTTGACTCATATAATGTCTTTCCTATGCCTTATGCTTTTAACTTCCTTGCTTGAATGAATGATTGCATGGTGAACTACTTGGTATAGCTTGTCTGTGATTAGTACAGCTTGTCCTTGTCTCTCTAGTCTCTTGATTAAATTTTGAGGACAAAATTCTTTTAAGGTGGGTAGAGTTGTAACGCCCGTAGTTCGTATTACGTATTTTGGTATACGTGTACGTATTTTGACTCATATTGTATGTCTCATTGCATGGTTTATTTTGGCATCGGCTTGGTTTGGTTTTGCATGTGGACCAACTCCACCTACCACCAACCATCATTTATAAGCCACCAACTTCATTCACTTCATTTACTTCTTCTCCTTCTTCCATTAACTCTCTCCACCTACCAGGAGAGGCTTAGGCAAGTGCAACTTGCTTCATGAAGGAACTCAAGTTTTGTTGTTCTATTTTCTTCCTCACGAGATTCTAAGACACTTTAGTACTTAGCATTTTTAAATTTCATGGCTCATTTCATGTAGATCTAAGTTTGTTGCAATTTTGGATTTTTAGGATTTTGATCTATTAAGCATGGTTATTTTCAAGTTTTAATTGTTCCGTGTTGTAGAGAATTTTATTCTGCCCCATTTAGACCTATGGAAGTTCGGATTCTGACCTTAAATGAAGGATTATTGGAGCTTGGAAGCTATAGCTTTCATGGTTCTTCTTTTCGAAAAAGTTGGAGAAGAAGAACAGTGCTTGACCGTATGGCTTTTCATACGGCAAGTTCCCTGCTTTTCCCTCTTAGTCGCATGGTTCTGGCAGCCTTAGCCGCATGGCTTGGGTTGGCCCTTGCCGTATATGCATGTTCTCCCTTAGCCGCATAGCTTCGGTTGGCCTTAGCCGCATGGCTTGGGTTTTCTATGCCGCATGAGCCCCGAGCCGCATGAGCCCATGTTTCTTGAGCCGCATGAACTTTAATCCCATTAGCCGCATAGCTACCTCTTAGCAGTTAGCTGTATGGCCCTGCTTTCCCCTTAGTCGCATGGCCCTGCCCCCATGCCGCATCGCCCTGTTTTCTTAGTCGCATGAGTTCCCTTGCCACATGAACCCAGTTCCCTGGCCGCATGTGCCCTTTTCCCTTAGCCGCTTGGCACTGCTTTTCCTTAGCCGCATGGCTTTGGTTCGTCGAGCCGCATGAGCTTGTTTCCTCCACTGCCGCATATGCTCGTTCCTTCATTGCCGTATGAAACCCTCATCTATTATCGTATGACTCTCATCCACCTTGCCGTATGATCCTGTGTTTCCGGAGCCGCATGAGCCTGTTTCTCGAGCCGCATGAGACCCACCTCCCTTGTCGCATGGCTCTTTCCATAGCCCTTGTACCCTTTTTTTATGTTGGGTTGTTATTTTATGCTCATGTTTCATAACCCTCTGTGTAACTTGGGTCCCTTGATAGAATGCTTGTACCATGTAAATTCTGAACATGTTCCATGAATACGATAGTGACCCGTCGTGGTGCACTCTTGATAAGTAACATGACATGATAGTGGCCCATCGTGGTGCACTCTTGGTAAGTAAACCTAACATAATATTCCTCGATATACTATTGCGATGGCTAGCATGACATAAAAATATTAATGGCCTGGACACCGTGGGCGAATGTGTTTGTACATATGAACCAGTATTGTCTTACATCATGTCTAGGACGGGGACCCCTGAGTACCAAGGTCAGGGGTACCTACTGAAATTGACTAATTAAGGCTAATAACTAGAATAATCCAGTAGTCATGAAGATATTTTCCAGCTACAAGCAATCCCGTTATCTGGGCGCACAAGTGGACTTGTAGCATGCCGACGAGTATGGCATATTTCCAGCACACTATCATGTGTTGTACCCTTCATGAAAGAATATTCGACCTGGATAACCTGGATGGTCTGCAGGGCTTGTGGCTGTTGGAATAATATTATTGCATCTTGGTAGTAACTAGGTATGTGATAACCCTAGTTAGTTAAAGTATCAAGCCGTACTTATTACTTGGCCGTGAATGTTGGATGGGGTCTAAGCCTTGTCTTGTCCCAGTACCTGGTTACTTCAGTAACATAATTGCTTATGTTTACCTTATCAATAACTGATCGAAATAACTTCTCATCTCTTGATATTTCATGTCTTAATTATCTTCTTATTTTATGTTCTGATATGCTGGTTTTAGTTCTTAAGTGAAGCCTCCTTTTTGGTACTTGCTCTTTCGGGGATCTGACCCAGCTGATTTTCTATGGCCAGATACCGGAGTAGCTCCAGAGGATCTTCCTACCTTCCAGCCAGATGGTGACCACTAGACGGAACCCTGGCAACGAATGGGTTTTATTTTGGCTCTCCCACTCTATTATAAAAATATTCTTTGAGGCGTTTAGCCGATGAGCACGTGTTAGCTCGATTGCACTTTACTTACTGTCTGCCTACGGGCTGTAGCATGATTAACAAATCCTAGGGTTAATCATGTATGACTGAAACTCATGCTAGTCTTCACATTTTGCATGACTAGCTTCATGATCATCCAAATATGTAATATATGAGACGCCTTACTATTATATATTTGGTGCTCTGACATCTTATAACTTTTATTACTTGCTTGAGATTGAGACAATAAGCTTGTTCATGACCATAAGATACTGATGGTTTGTAGTTAAACCCTCATATATCTAGATAGTCGTGACAGTATAGCGAGGTGGATTCCATTTCAATATACGTAGCTGGCTATGTATGCCCCCGCTTTCCAGTATTCTGGTTCTGGGGCGTTACAATTGCCATGCCTTCTCAGATTTATTGTACTTTGTAGTCTATGCCATGTCTAGAATTTCTTTATTGTGGTCTGTCGTAGCGCACTCTTGTTACATGTCTTCTTTGCTTACTAGATAGTGGACCATCGTGGCGCACTCATGTTACATGTCTTCTTTGCTTACTAGATAGTAACCCGTCATGGTGTACTCTTGTACATGTCTTTTCTTGCTTACATGATAGTGGCATGTCATGGCGCACTTTCTACTTTTTCTATAGTGGCTCGTCGTAGCGCACTCCTAGCTTCCAGCTTATTATATTATCTTATTGTGGAAGAATTTTCTCTATAGTGCACTTTCTTGTATTGTCCAGTCTTACATATCATGTCTAGGATGGATTCTGCGGAATTCCACACCTAGAATCCAACAAAAAAATATTAAGGACTAAACAACTAGCTTGATTATCTAGATCATTGGGAGGAAAGAATTTTCCAGTTACCTACAAGCCCTTTGTCTCAGACCCAACCTGAATAGATTTGGAGCTATCTGTCATGATGAGCACACTTCCAGCGCACCATTGAGTGTTGCACCTTTTATATGTTTTAGGGTACATTTGTCTCCTAGCAATGTATCCACTATTTGATCTTAGGATACATTTGTCTCCCGGGCGATGTATCCACCATTATTTTTATTTTTTTGGCCTGGATAAGTCGGGTAGTCTGCAGGGCAGGTAACTGGATTGGATTTCTTAAAACTACATCTTGTTAGTAATTAGGATTGTGATAACCCTAGTTAGCTAATGTATAAAGCCGTACTCATTGTTTGGCCATGATTGTTGTATGGAGTCCAATATAGTCTAGTTTTGTCTAGGCAGTGTCCGGATTGTTTATTTTAGTACATTATTGTTTATGCTTTACTTTTGTCGATAAATGATTAGAGACCAAGTTCTGTTCAGGGGAGGAGTTACAACCTCGATCCTTGTTTGGTATACGGATTGTAACTTGGGTACCGAAATAGTTTCTTAGTAATCTTATCATTTGTCATCCTATTCAGTACTCACACGATATACATGATCCCTATGCTGTACATTGATTAGAGACGAAGTTCTGTTTAGACGAAGGGTTACAACTCCGGCCCTTGTAGTTTACGGATTGTAACTTGGGTTCCGGAATAGTTCCTAAGTCATCTTATCATTGTCGTTCTATATAGTTCTCACATGCTCACATGTCCCAGTTATCTAACATGCTCACATGTCCCAGTTATCTAACATACTCACATGTACCATTTCTCTTACATGCTCACATGTTCACATGTTTTATTTTATCTTATATGTCCACAGTTTACATTATATCACATGTTATTTACCCTATGTTCCATGTTGTTTTGCTTATTGTCTTTTCTATTATCGGGATAAGTGCATTGGTAGTGCACGAGTCTCGATCCGTATTTACTTATTTCTGTCTGTATCTATTACTATGTTAGTTATTGCTGGTTTTAGTTCATAGTTTGGCTTCCTTTGTGGTACTTGTTATTGGGGGTCTGACCCCACTGGTTTTGTTTGGCCAGATCTGATACAAGAGCCCGGAGGATCTTCCGTACCATCTACTCGACGGTGACTACTCTGAGCACCAGAGTACCTTAGTAGTTTTTCTATTTCATTCTTCCACTAGTTATGTATATTATTCTTTTGTGACGTTTAGCCTCCGAGCACGTGTTTATCTCGTATTTCGGATCTTGACATTTAGCCTACGGGCCTAAACATGATTTACAAATTCTAGACTATAGTTAGAGATTATCATGTATGACTATTACTCTTTCTAGTTCTTCACTTTGTATTACCAGCTTCATGATCATCCATGTATATAGTTTGTGATGCTTTACTATTTTATGTTTGATGATCATACTTCTTGTACTTTGTATTTTTGCCTGTGATTGGGATACCTATGATCGTTCGACCTAGAATTGACTGTTGGCTTGTAGTAGTAACCCCCATATCTTGACAGCTTATACGTTATTTCAGAGTACTAGAGTACTTTGGTATTACGTAGCTGGCCTGGTCCATCCCCACTTGCGAGTATTCTGGTTCTGGAGCGTGACATAGGTTTGAGTGGTGGCCCATGCAGGTCTGATTTATCAGATATATAGGGGTTACTGATATTTAGATATCTCAGTCACAATTCTCCTTTATTGATATCCTTCGTATTATTCTATATCTTTGATTCTTGACCTAATATGTGCCTTGATTGTTGATCTTTTCTATTTTCTCGATTTGATCCTTGTGTCCTTTAACTTTCAAGGATACTGTCATTAATCCTTTTGATCAACTTGTTTGGGTTCTGCCGATGGCAGGTCAGCAATCTTCTGTTAGGCCAGTATTAGAGGATCAGTCTCAGCATTCAGGAGCAGAGTCGAGAGTCGACCTGAGGGAAGTGATGTCCGTCCATCTCGATCAGCCATCTGTGTCCGTACAATCAGTATTTCCAGTTCAGCTAGAGCCTCATCAGTCAGTACCAATGATAGATCATCATCCAGACGAGGCATCGTAAGAGTCAGGGCATCTTGTATCACCAGTACAGTCAACAGTCCGAGCGGAGGTAGTATCAGATCATCCCGATGTGCATGCATTCCTAGGGATCATGAAGGATATGATGGAGTCACAACAACAACGAGATCTCATTCTCCAGCAGAGTATTCAGATGTTGATAGACCGTAGTAGGCAAGGAATACCAGAGATATTTTAAGCTGAGGACTTGCAGCCAGAAGGAGTGCAGATTGGAGCCAACCAGTACCAATCAGCATATCGAGCCCAACCTACTGTGGAGGCAGTATGAAGGAATGAACATATAGCCAGGAGGACTTTATCCAGAATTGAGGGTCGTAAGAGGTACCATGCACCCGTGTCAGGCTTTTTACCCTAACATCCCTCACTAGTTCCAGTATACCAATATCCATACCAGCACCAGGAGTTGCCAGTCGTATGTTACTTCTGTGAAAGGGAGGGCACACTCATCTTACTTGTCGAAGGGCCAACTTTTTATGTTTGTCATACGGATCGCCAGACCACATGATAGGGATCTGTCCCCGGAGGAGATCAACTGGATCTTCATCCTTCCCGCCTATAGTTACCCAGTTCAAGGTACCAACACCAGTTCAGCACAAGCGAGCTCAGAGGCCTTCATTGACGCAGTTCCATGTATTCCAGCAGGAGGGGTCTCAGCAGTATATACAAGCCCAGGCTCAGAGACAGAGAGACCAACAACAGTATCAGGCAGAACAAGAAGCATGTACATATTGTGGCAAGATAGGGCATCTCAGATCAGTTTGTCGGACGGCCAATAGGCGATGTTGTTGCTGTGGAGGGAAGACCATTCGGTTAGCACTTATCCCTATCCGACATCTCGAGGATGACTAGCTATACCAGATGTACCACCTCAGTTCTTTCAGTCACATCAGTCATGTCACTCACATTTTTCGTTATACGTATTTCCAGTGTACGTATACGAATTTTGACCCGTATTTTATTTTACAGTATTTTTGTATTTCTTTATGGCTTGCCTTGATGTATCTTGACTAGGGTTGACCTTAGGTTGGTTTGGTCCAACTTGACTTGCTTTGGATGGCTTGGTTTGATTTATTTTGATGGTTGGTTCAACATGTTGAACCATCCCCTCTCTTTATAAAATCCAACCACCCCTTTTCTCTCTTTTCATTACTTTCATTCATTTCTTCACCTTCTTCTCCATTACTCTCCCACCAACCTAGAGAGCTTAGGCAAGTGTAATCTTGTTTCATGATGGATCTTAGATTTTATTGTTCCATTATCTTCTCCTTTTGATTCTAAGCCTCTTTAGAACTTAGAGTTCTTGGGTTAGATGAAGGGATCTTTGTAGATCTAAGTGTGTGTCATTTTTAGTTTTCTTGGGTTTTGATCTATCAAACTTTATTATTTTCATGTTTTGATTGTTCTATGTTGTAGAGAATTCGATTTCACTCAAAATGGACTTTTGAAAATCCGAATTTCGAGTTATTTTGAGTAATTTATGGACTTTGGAAGTTCGTGAGTTCTATGGCCATCTTTTTCGAATTTTTGGAGAAAATGTACAGTCTGGCCGCATGAATCCTGCGGACCGTATGAGTCAGCGGACCGTATGAGTCTGCGGACCGCATGAACTCCTTGACCGCATGAGTCCTGTGGACCGCATGAGTCTGCAGACCTCATGCATGCATCCTTGACCGCATGAACCCCTTGACCGCATGAGTCCTGCGGACCGCATGAGTCTGCGGACCGCATGCATGCATCCTTGACCGCATGTATTCTTGGCCGCATGTAGTCCTGTGGACTGCATGTTTGGGCCGCATGTAATCTTGGCCGTATGCAGTCCTGCGGACCGCATGTTTGGGCCGCATGTATTCCTTGGCCACATGAGTCTGCGGACTGCATGCATGCATCCTTGACCGCATATATTCTTGGCCGCATGCAGTCCTGTGGACTGCATGTTTGGGCCGCATGTAATCTTGGTCGCATGCAGTCCTGCGGACCGCATGTTTGGGTCGCATGTATTCATTGGCCGCATGAGTATGCGGACCGCATACATGCATCCTTGACCGCATGTATTCTTGGCCGCATACAATCCTGCAGACCGCATGTTTGGGCCGTATGTATTCCTTGGCCGCATGAGTCCTTAGTTGCATGCTTCCTTGGCCCCGTACCCTTGTCCCTTGCATGTTCTTTTATTATTATATTGTTTTATGTTTTAAATTGCTTACATCTTGTACTCAGCCTAACTTGTGACTACCCGATTTGATGATTGTGAATCTTGGGCATAACTTGTCTTAGTTGAACCATGATCACGGCATGATCACATGAACACGATATAACAATATGACATGATAACTCTTAAATAGTGACCCCCCGTGGTGCACTTTTGACAAGCAACCTTGGCATGATAATTCTTGATGGTGGTCCGTCGTGACGCACTCATGACATGATAAGTATTCTTGATATTGGTCCGCCGTGGCGCACTCTTGACAAGTAATATTGATACGTAAGTCTAACATGTAATCTTGAATGCTATTGCGACGGCTATCTTGACATGTTGAATAATAACTCGTCTTGACACCATGGGTGATTGTTCTTGAATGTGCCTGTATAAGCTACCAGTCGTGTCTCGCATCATGCCTAGGACTTGCATCCCTGGTTACCACGGTCAGGGATTTATGCTGAATATGACTTGGTTAATTACTAGATTGATCAAAGTAGCTCATATAGAGAAATGTTTTCAGTTACAAGCGATCCCGTTATCTTGGCGCCTTGAGTGGACTTGTAGCCTTCCGTCGAGTAGGGCACATTTCCAGCCCACTGTCATGTGAGGCACTTCTTGAAATAAGTAATGTGCACACTGTCATGTGTTGCACTCTAAGTCACCTAATAATTCTTGATAACTCTTACATGAACCTCGCCTGGATAACCTGGATAGCTGCAGGGCTTGTGACTGCCGAAACATCTCATTGCATTTTGCTAGTAATTAGGCTTGTGATAACCTAGTTAGTTAAAGTATCAAGCCGTACTCTTTGCTTGGCCGTAAATGTTGGATGAAGTCCAATACTGTCTAGTCTTGTACATGGCTATCTCAGGACATGCTTGCTTACACTTTACTCTTAGCAATAAATGGCTAGAGATCCGGTTCTATTCAGGCGAAGGGTTACAACTCTGGTCCTTGTTTGGTTTAAGGATTGTAACCTGGCTTCCAGAATTGTTCCTCGTACTCTCGTCATTTGTTGCCTTATTTATGTTTCATGTCTTATTGTTATTATTCTTTTTATGTTCTGACATGCTGGTTTTAGTTCTTAAGTGAAGCCTCCCTTGTGGCACTTGCTCTTTCTAGGGTCTGACCTAGCTGGTTTTGTATGGCCAGATTTTGGAGCAGCACCCGAGGATCTTCCAGCCTTCCAGCCAGATGGTGAACACTAGACGTAACCCTGGTAACGAGTGGATTTTATTTTGTTCTCCCACTCTATTGTAAATTATTTTTTTGAGGCGTGTAGCCGTCGAACAAGGGTTAGCTCGTGTTGAATACTTATATTTCTTGTCTGCCTAAGGGCTGTAACATGATTAACAAATCCTAGGGTTGATCATGTATGACTGAAACTCTTGCTAGTCCTCGCATTTTGTATGACTAGCTTCATGATCATCTGTATATGAAATGTATGGGATGCCTTACTATTGAATATCTAATGGTCTAACATCTTGTAACTATTATTACTTGCTTGAGATTGAGACACTAGACTTGTTCTTGACCATAAGAGACCAATGGCTTGTAAATGAACCTTCATACATCTAGACAGCCGTGACCGTATATCAAGGTGTATTACACTTCTATACACGTAGCTGGCTGTGTCTGCCCCCGCTCTCCAGTGTTCTGGTTCTGGGGCGTGATAAGTCATCACCTCTAGCAGTGGATGAGCATTTAGGACCAATACTAGATGTTTAACCATTGGCATAGTATCCTCCACCATTGCGAGCTCAGATTGTCACGACCCACACCTGAAGTAAGGGCACGAGTGCGTGACAGCGTCCCAGCCTATGCTGCAGAAACGACATAGAACGCTGTCTAGGTCTACTATCTAACAACAATTATAATATCAAAATCTGTCGAGAACGGTCAACTCCGAATGGAGGACAAGCAATGAAAATATAATATACTCAATCACAAACTCTAAGAAATATAGATGATACTGAAAGATAAAGACAACAAGATATAAAATATCATCCAGAAGATCCAACACAGAAATAATACAAGTCTAGAGTCAACAATCTCTAATACAAATACTAAAATAATAACAAGCCAAAATGTAATCTGGAGACAAAGTCCAATACCACACTAAACCAGCTAAGCTACTCTAAAGCCCCATCGGCTGGAGCTAACCCTTGCTGAACTAGGGTCTTCAAGTCTAGGCCAACTACGTCATGAGGACCGTAGGTAGGACACTCATCCTCGCCATAATCTGTAAAATTTTGTCAACATATCCAGTCAGGATGGAATGAGCACAATCTCAAACAACAGTTCTAGTTAGACGATGTTAAAAATATAGCAGTAAATAGAGAGAATATACAAGGTAAAATAATGTATACATGAATCATGGTAAGGCATATCAAGACTGTAACTGAATGTAAGAACCAGAAAACAGTATGTATATCATGTACAAAAATCTGAAACTATATCTATGTGAGTTTAGTATTAGTTTCAATATGTGATCGACTTAGGTTGCACAGAAGAAAAAGGGCCTGGCTAGTCATACGTGAAGTGTATGGCTAACACTCTCAGGAAACATGAATCACATAAGGAAAAATGATCACATATCTACGCTAAGTATCCCAATCCCCGACCAGTAAAGTGGATCCAGTAATGACATGTCATGGCACATGATTCTCCGAGGAGGTAGCGAGCCTTCGCAGGAATCGTGTCTATAAAATGCACAAGAAAAACTTGCACAGGGTATACCAAGGAATACAAGGAATAACGTCTCATGACAGGATCCAGACAAATACCAATCTGTGTGAACAATGTGACAAGAGAACAAGGATATCTACTCTAAATATAAGAAACATAGACGATATCATAAAACAGAAATACTATCAGAGAATGTACTCGCCTGAGATCCGATGGAAATATGTCAACTTTGTAATCTGGCTCAGAGTGAAATCACAAACCTAAAGATGAGATATCATGAGTTAATTAGGGTTTAACAGTGTATGGCATAATTTTTAGTATATGTTATGAAATCTAGGTCAAACTCATTCATATTAAGTCATACTAGGTCAATCTAAGTCAATCTAAGTCAAACAAGGTCAAACTAAGTCAATCTAGATTATACAAAAATCAATCTAAGTTATACTAGGCCTAATAAAGTCAAACTAGGTCAAGGCAAGTCAAACTAGGTCTATTTAAGTCAAAGGTTGACTTTTGGTCAAACAGTCAACTCTGGTCAACCTTGGTCAACTCATAGTCCACTATAGTCATACTTGGTCAATGGTTCACTCATAATTGACTTTTGGTCAACTTGTCAACTCTGGTCAAATTTTAGATAATTCTAGGCAAAGCGTTGACTCGTAGTTGACTTTTGGTGAAAAAGACAATTTTGGGTCAACGGGGTCAAAACTAGACTAAACATACCCTTTCTAACATTTACGTACCAAGACATCCTATATCTAGGCCAATCTTGTATTCCGAAACCAATATCTTGGTTTAGGCACTAATACCTTAGCCTAGCTAAACCCGTATCTTAATACCCAACCCATACCTTAGTCTCTACCCAATACCTTAGCCTCTAGGTATCCTAGAAAGTTTACCAATACATTGGTATCTCGATACCAACCTTAACTAACTTATCTTGATATCCTCAAGATATCCCGTATCTTGAATATCCAAGATACCCTCTATCTTGGATATCAAGATATCCAAGAATCTACCTATCCAATATCTAATATCTATCTACTAACTTATATATATATATATATATATATATATATATATATATATATATATATATATATATATATATATACTAACCATATTAGGATATCTAAACACTAACTTAGATATCCTAATATACATTAACTTACCTTAACATCCTAACATCTAACATCTTAGATAACTTAGGATTTCTAACTAGTATATAACCCTCTCTAATTTAATCTAAACTACTCACTAAATACCTACTAAAATCCAATAAAAATGGGCTTAAAGGGGGCTAAAAGGAGGGTTAAATGGGTGCAAAAAGGGGGTGAAATGGGGCTACACAGCAGCCCCAATGCTGCTGTTTGCTGCGGCTAATGCAGCAACCAAGGCTGCTACTACTGCTGCCTGCAGCTGCTGTTTCTGCTGCTCTCCTTCTTCTTCTTCTTCTATCAATCCCTCTATCTACCAATCTAACCATCTATTCATCTATCTAACTAACTATCTATCTATATATATATATATATATATATATATATATATATATATATATATATATATATATATATATATATATATATATCAACACACACACACACCAAACATATAAACACACACATCCTACCAGCACCACCACTACTGCCATACACTAACACACTCCCCATATAAATATACACACATACATATATACTCCTAAACGACCCAAAACCTTATCCGAATACCCAATCTTTACAATTCTACCCTCTTGGGCCTAGACACGTGCCCCACACAAGCAATCTAACTCACACACGCGAGCAAAAACGAGAAATGAGGTCTGAATGGCCAAATGGCCATTCTGGCGACTCCGGGATGTCCGATTCGCGATACCGCGTAATACGGACACCAAACCTATCCGGATTCGACCCAAAATCTATCCACGATTTCTAAATAATGATTAGAACCTATTATAAGTACTAACTTGCCGATTCTAGTGTCAGGGCAAAAAGTCATCCGTGTGTTTGAACCCGAAAACCCCAAAAAGTCTATTTTTATGATTTCTCGCAAAACGACCCCACATATCCAAATATGGACACGTACCTAGCCTCATATCACCCAAAATAACCTAATTAGGTCTAATTAGGCTAGGACAACACCCAAACAGGTAAATTTTGAGTTTTCCCTAAAATTGGCATTAACCCTAGGTCAAAAGTCCCAAATTGAGTCCAATGGGTTCCAAACCACTTCTAACGGGTTATTCTACACCACGGACATCCTCTAATATATAAATGATACTAATTAGGAGCAATTACAAGAGTTAGAGTTAGGATTTACCTCTTGGGAGTTGGAATCCCAAGAAAAAGTTCCAAAATTGGTTCTTTCTGGATCAAGAGCCAAATCTATGCTTCCAACCCCTCAATGCTATGTTCTACCTAGATAAAATCCACATATGAGAGATGAACAAGGGTTAGCACCAAGATTAGAGAGAGATCTAGAGAAATAGAAGAGATTTGACTTACTTTGGACTTGAAATCAAAGGATTTTGGCTTGGTTTGGGAAGGAACCCTCAAAGGAGAAGAAGAAGAAGAAGAAGAAGAGCAAGATGTGAAGAAAATGAAGTAGAGAGGGGGTCTCCTTAGTGCCGGCCAGATTTAAGGGGTTTGGGGGCATTTGGCAAATGTCCAAAATGCCCTCCAATGCCCCTTTGAGTCAATTTTGTCTTATGTGAAAGTTTGGGGCTAAAAGGGTCAAGTTTAAATAACCAAATGGACCAATTAAGTCATGTGGGATTTGTCTAAATGCACTATACTAATTAGTAGAATTTATGGGCCATGTCTAGCTAAACTCTGGGTCCCAACTAGAGTTTAAGCTATCCGGGTCACTGACACAGGTCGAAATGAGCCAAAACTCAAACCCGATCAAACTAAACCCGAAAATACAATATTAAAATATAACATTTTCTAAAATATTAAAATATAAAAAATGACCAAAATTACAATACATCAATTTAAATATTATTAAAATAATCAAAATCACCAATAAATCAATAACATGGTTTAAATATATTATTAAATAATCAATTTTACAAAAGTTTAAAATTATTCTCATTTTTTATAACAGTCAGTTACACAGATGGTCAGGCAGTACAGAGCACAGTTGTATGTGCAGTTTTAGGGACAGCTCTAGTATCGACATGAGGGTAGTACCTAGGGAGTCTCAGGTACCGTCTTTATGGTCTTCTTTTAGTTATGCCATTTTGATTTATCCTTCAGTAGCAGGTCAGGTAGTGGCAGTATATCTTGGATTCTTGTCGGCGGTCTTGTATTTCACCTATATCAGGAGTACAATGGTCGGCTTGACTTATTCGATGAGTGAATACGAGTTTCTTGTCCCACTCTTCTGTCTTCGTATCTTAAGATACATGATATCTATCATGTGTCTCGACTACGAAGATGCGTCCAGGTAGAGTCATGTCTTAGACTAAGTCATTGGTACCGACTTACTTTGAGACTTGACCCCTATCTATTTTGGGAGTCAGCGTAGGCCAGCAAGAGCGGGTCCCTACTCAACTGACTCAGGAGACATATTTATTCATATGCCTCCAGTCCTTCTTGATTGTGCTTGTGTTATTGCTTATGTATTTATTTATATTACTGTTGCCTTCATTCATTGCTTACGCATTTATTTATATTAGTGTTGCCTTCATTTACATATATACCATGCTTGTTTTATTGAGATAGATGTATTTTCTTGAGCTTTTGTTTTGTTTATCATGCTCGACTAGCTTTAGAAAATTTCGAGGACGAAATTTTTCTAAGGATGGGAGAGTTGTGAGACTCGTCAAATTGTATCAGTATTTATATACGGATATATATATATTTTTGTACTGTATTTCATATTTTCTTAGTTTTCGGAATGTTTTAAATTTTTTCCAATTTATAGATTTTCTCATTGAACGGCATACCGCCAGTATACCAGTGTATACCGACAGCATGCATGTCACTCCCGTTTTTCGTTATACATATTTTTAGTATACGTATACGAATTTTTGACATTTGTCAGGTGACCCAAAATTTGACTTATATTTCTTAGCCTTGCCTTGGTTTAATCTTGACTTGGTTTAATTTGGTTTGGTTCAACTTGGCATGGCTTGGTTTGGGTTGGGTTGAGATGAGAGGGTCGGTATATAAACCAATTTCTCTCTCTCTCTCTCTTTATTACTTCATTTATTTCTTCATCTTCTTCTTCATTTACTCCTCCTCCAACCCACGGCAGGTACATCTTGCCAAATATTGAATATATTATTTTGTTATTTTGTTTGTTTTATCCTCTTCTTTGCATGATTCTAAGTATCTTTAGAACTTCGAGTTTTCGATTTTGATGGTTACATTTTTATAGATCTAAATTTGTATCTTTTTTTTTCTTGATTTTGATCTCTTAAACTTTGTTATTTTCAAAAACTAATGGTTCCATATTGTAGGAAATTTCATTCTACCCAATTTTTGCTTTTGAACCACTTGATTTCGATTTATTTTGAGTTAGTTATGCCATTTTTCGTGTTCATAGGTTCCCCACACCTTTTGGCGCTGTCGGGACGATAAACAGTACCACGCGCAGCATTTTTGCCTTGTGCGCACCTTGCGCCGTGGGCATTTTTGCCCACGCGTGCTGCGCAACTTGTGCACCGCGCGCCCGCGCGATTTTCTTCCACGCGCCGGCGCAATTTTTTGCCGCGTGCCGTGCTTGCGCGCACCATGCACCGTGGGCATTATTGTTCGCGCGTAGCACAACTTGCGCGCCATGTGCCCTTGAGATTTTTTGTCGCGTGTCGTACTTGCGTGCACCTTGTGCCGTAGGTATTTTTGCTCGCACGCGCTGCGCAACTTGCGCGCCGTATGCCCGCACGATTTTTTGTCGTGCGTCGTACTTGCGCGTACCTTGCACCGTAGGCAGTTTTGCCCATGCGCGCAGCGCAACTTACATGCAGTGCAAAGTTCGCACACCGTTCATGCGTGCACCTTGCACCGTAGGCATTTTTGCTCCCGTGCGCAGTGCGCCCGTGCGCAGTTTGCCTTGAATGGTTGTTTTTGCTTGTTTCAGCTGTTTTGTAGCTAGAATCTTGAAAAACTCAAATCATAAAAGTAGTAGCTCTTTGTCTTGGCTTCAAGAATCTTTTTGTTTCACTTTAATTGAATTTTATATGCAACTGATAATTTTAATTATAATTTTTAATCTTCTTTGCATGTTTTCTATATTTGACCTAAATTGCGACGACCCAACTTGATAACTTGTTAATATCGTACTTAACTTGAACATGACAGCATGATCTCATCTTGATGATCTTGTATAGTTAGATAATATTTGTACAGTCTATATACACTTGACACTAGCACATGTTCAATTATTATTCTATGTCATGTACTTACTTTTATTTATTCCTTCTCGCATGCCATGATATGTCTTTCCTTTCTATTCTTTCTTATATGCTATGATATGTATTGCCATGTCTTCCCGGATTTATTATACTTTACAGTATGTGCCATGTCTAGAATTTTTTTGTTGTGGTCCATCGTGGCGCACTCTTGTTACATGTCTTTTTTGCTTACTAGATAGTGGTCCGTCGTGGCGCACTCATGTTACATATCTTCTTTGCTTACTAGATAGTGACTTGTCGTTGTGTACTCTTGTACATGTCTTTTCTTGCTTACATGATAGTGGCCTGTCATGGCGTACTCCCTATTTTCTCTATAGTGGCTCGTCGTAGCGCACTCCTAGCTTCCAGCTTATTATATTTTTTTGTTGTGGCTTGTTATAGTGCACTTTCTTGTATTGTTCAGTCTTGTATATCATGTCTAGGATGGATTCTACGGAATGCCATACCCATAATCCAACAAGAAATGTTAAGGACTAAACAACTAGCTTGATTATCTAGATCATTGGGAGGGAAAAAATTTCCAGTTACTTGCAAGCCCATTGTCCCGGCCCCAACCTGAATGGATTTGGAGCTATCTGTCATGATGAGCATACTTCCAGCGCACCGTCGAGTGTTGCACCTTTTATATGTTTTAGGGTACATTTGTCTCCTGGGCGATGTATCCACTATTAGATCTTAGGATACATTTGTCTTCCAAGCGATGTATCCACCATCATTTTTTTTTTTGCCTGGATAAGTCGGATAGTCTGCAGGGCAGATAACTGGATTGGATTTCTCAAAACTGCATCTTGTTAGTAATTAGGATTTTGATAACCCTAGTTAGCTAATGTATAAAACCGTACTCATGGCTTGGCCGTGATTGTTGTATGGAGTCCAGTATAGTCTAGTTTTATCTAGGCAGTGTCCGGATTGTTTATTCACTACAAAAAAAGTGGGCTTTTGGGACGACACTAACAGAAACGCTAGTCTGAAATGTCCTAAAAAATTAATATTTAGGACAACTATATTTTTTTGTAACAAAAGATAGTTTTATTTGGGACAAATTGAAAAATGGATCTCCTATTTGGGACTATTAATATTTTTGGTCCCAAATAAATTCTGGGATCGTCCCAAATATTCTCGGCGGGAATGGCAATTATTTGGCGGCCTGAAGTATCATCCCATTTTTTTAGGAATATTTTTCCTATCAATTATTACTCCTAATCATTGGATCAAAAGATCTAAGGGATGCTATTGTCCTCTTTAATTATATATGTGAAAAGAGAGAAAGAGAGAGAGAGAGGAGAGAGACTGAGCCCTAGATTGATTTCAACCCCTCTCTTCCTTTGAGAGAGGGGCTGAGCCCTAGATCGATTTCGAGAGACTGAGCCCTCTCCATTTCTATAGATCGAAAGAGGAAAGTTCGAAGATGTCGCCTACTGGAGCCCCCGCTCCTCCATGCATGCCAGGCGCCACGACTCCTCTCTCAGGATCTTTTCGATCCTCAGCAGAACCCCTTTGTCCAGCGCCTCCTCCTCAATTCACCAATTTTCTTATTTATAGTCATGGTTGCTCTAGCACTGCATACAAGGTATTTTGGCCTATATTGGCATTTATTTTCATTTTCTCAAAATAGGCATTGATATTTACATTCAGAGAATGATTGGGTCTCTGGATCGAGGATGAAGGAGGCCTCATCCGAGTTTCCGGTCGGGAAGAGGAGGATGTGAGGATATCGAGCTAGGTTATTTTTGCCTTTGCGTGAATTTTGGTTGGTAAATTTTGTTCCTTTTTTTTGAAGTTTTTTTGCATATAAATATATGACTATATGTTGTTGAGTTAGTAATTTGATTGCTTCATCCGATTTGGTTGTCAGCTTCGACATCGTATAGGACTTGTTGAGATTGATGTGGACGGAGTTCCCGCATACGGTGTACGGCGTCGACAGACTTAGGTTGTCAATTTTCCCCTTTCGAGTTGTGTATAGAGATGTGATAATTGGGGTTTAACATTTGTTGTTGCACGAATACGGAATAATATGGTTTGTATTGATGTATCACTTCTTTTTTGTAAATTTTTGTAGGGGCTTTTAAATTCCTATCATTTAATGAGTTTAACCTATTTTTTTGAAGCATTCCTGGGTCTTGAATGACAACAACACTAATTTTTTGAAAAGAGAAGGTTCCTTATAATGAACTAGGATTATCATTGGTGTAAAGATGTTGTCAATCAAGTAGAGGTTGCTTTTGTAACACTTATGGATAGTTGAAAATTTTATATTGGGAACATCGATCATGAACATGTCAAATGCATGTAGTTCTTGAGCTGCTGATTGATTACGCTAAGCATGGACACTAGGGATGCCAATGCCCTGCTTAGGATTTCATCCAATTCTATCATTAAATGTTCTAAAGCTATTGGTACATATCTTTCTATTAATTCTCTTCGAATCAACTAGCATATATAAGGAAGTATAAACTTCTGCGAGTGTGATATTATATTGTATTTCCAATGTTCATGGATATAAATCATTTGAACCTGCATTCTCTAGTCAATATAGTTTTATTATCAAGGATTTAACATATATATATACACACACAGTACAATTAAGAAGTTGTTTACTGAGGTTACTAGTTCTTCATTAATTATTTTCTAATATTACAACATGTTCTTATCCTTCTTATATTATGTCATATTGTTGTTAAATCTAAACTCCTTTTAGAAGCAAAATAGAGTTATTTAGGCTCAAGATGCTTATGGAGTTTAAAATTTATATACTTCTCATCTTGAAAGAACTTCAGTAAATTCGATGGCCATATTCTGATTTTCTTAGATTTTATGTGTAGGCTTATACACCCATCTTTTTTGAGGCAAGTAAAGCTCGTGGCACTTGAAAAGAAAAGTGCAATTTCAGATTCACATGTTATAAAATAATTCACCATCTTGATTAGGAGAACTTAATAGTGTCTTAACTAACCACTATCCTTTCTTTTCTCCACAGAGAAGTAGAGGAGAAAACTCCGCAGCTCATGGCACCTATCGGTCGAAATGATATCATAAGGTCGATAATAGACAAAGCAAGGTAAAGTAGTGCTTATGTTTTTTATAGTTAATTGTTTTCATTTTAGTGAGCAGTCAAACTTTCTATAGATTAACATTTATAAATAAAAATTACCACAATGATGTCTCCTTTCATATGGTTAGCCTATGTACTACCATGTCTCGTTGTATTTTTTCGTTTTAAAGCAAAGTCTTTTCTTCCCAATGCATATGTTACTTGAAGATAGTTTTACAAGGTATAGAACTTTTCTCAGCACTAATTCATAAATAAAATATCAAGTCCTCTAACATCTATATATGTATATAAGGAATTGTGCCAGACATTATAGTTTTTTTTTCTTTACTCCATTTTCAGATGATCTTGAAGATGTTCCATTTGATAAAGTTAAAGGAAAATCTTCAGGAACAATTGCAAATTTTATGTGATCAAGGTAGTTGTCTTACATATTGCTCTAGTTTTCTTTTATACTTGTTAGCATTTGTTGACATGCATGACTAGTTTATTTCTTTGGCATCAATTACTCCATGCCAGCTTTAGAACACCAAATCTGAAAGCACGTCTAAACACATTTTGTGACAAGTTTTGTGCAGTAAGACGCATCTATAGCGAGTTGTAACTGAGCTGTACAAAATTTATATGATGTAACTTGCATACCCTGTTTATTGAACAGTGAAGTCTAGAGCTTCTTTGCCGATATACCCTATGGTTAGTATGATTTTTGGCCTTTGGGTAAATTGCCAGCAGGTGAGGCCCCACTAGGTCAACTGATCAGCTGAATTTAAAAGGTTCATAAAAGTCAGTAATGTTAAAGAAATAGGATTACCAAACAAAGCGAGAAATAAAGTAATATCCTTACTAAAGTGCAAGGGTGTTCCATAACTTAGTTTCTTTGGCTTTTGATAAGCTTGTCTTTAGGTTATAGCTACATATAATGCAAATTCAAGGTTTTATATAGAAATTTGGAGATGGTATCTGTAGAAGGACAAATGCAGTGAATGAATGGCATGCACTTTATATCTTTCATCTGTCAGAAGAATAAGGACCTAAAATGGAGTAGTAGAGGTGTACATAAGTAAAAGGGGTCGCTTTTCCAAACATAATGGTGCTTTTAAAGTCTGAATTTTATGTAGTAGGCAGTTTGCTGCTACCTTATCCATGATCTCATTGGTCTAGCAGCAGGTCTCACCTGCTCGTAGTCGCCCCCATTCGAGGAGTAACCACATGATACTCAGTACGTTTGTGCGAATCTAAGAAGATCCAGGCTCATTTTCATTGGGTTCCTAGTGAATCTAGAAACAATCAAACCCATTAAACTACCTTCAGATTGACGAACGGAGCCTAAATGTATCAAGGATGAAGGACCTTCCTTGCATCACTTCACCCGCGTCATTTTTCAACTGCGGCTACCATGTGATGTTGCAAGTTGAGCAAGTCTGTTTATAGTATCAAAATTGCTTTCTCTCATTGCTTCTTTCTCAAATATAGCATCCGACGGTACCACTGCTGATGCGCCTCAATATATCTCATGATTGAATCTGTAAAGAAGTAAGTTAGGTTTCTGAGTTTGGAGGGATACTAAATCAGCCAATTTTTTTCCAAAACTACTTCAAACGATGTAATAAGCTACTAGAGGAAGCTAATTTAAAACAAATGAAGTCTTTTAGAATATGGTAGGACAAAGTTCCAATACTGCTTTAGTGGTTTGTCGGAAGCAAAGTTTGCCAATAGATATCAATTTTGTTATACCAATAGATCCAATTGGAACCCAGGGGGGACACCAAAAGCTGTCCCTTATTCTCAATAATATAATATACAACAATCATTATGCTAGTAGTCAATTGGTTGCATCAACAAGCATATGGAGCAGAAAATTTTTAAAGAGAACTTCAAAAAGACGAACACGTATATTATGTAGGCAGGTTGCGTTCAAAGCTTTGTAAGTTGCAACAACTCTTTTCTTAAGTTACTATTTTTTTTAATTTGGTATGCCAGATTATACCATTTTATAAATGTCTCTGTTAATGTATGCTCACTGCCAATTATCTGCCTATAATCCACCAACATCATGATGTTCTCTACTTGAAATCTTTATTGATGCCTGAATAAGATGATTTGTTAACTGGACTTGGGTTTGAGCTCTATTTCCATTTTTCCATTGTAGTAGATAGGTATTTCTTTAAGTTTATATTCATTGAATGTTCGATCTGATATTGCACAAGCATAGCTTATGCAACAAATTTTTTCCTGACATATTGGGAGGTTCGTGTTTTGAACCCTATGCTTCATTCCAAAAATATGGTAACCATGCATAGTATTTCTTCACTCTTCGTTGACAACATAATCCCATAATGGTCGGGATATTTCTCACGGTTTGGATGCGCAGCGAGATAAGAGGTGATGTGAAGAACATGAAGGTTTCTTGTGTAGGCAGAGAATTGATGGATTATATAGGGAAATAGGTATTTTACTTCAATACAGATTGTAATTTATACTTTACATTCCTATTTTTTGTTAGTGGATTTAGTGTCCTTGCAAGTAATTTATGCACATATTTAATCTGTTTCTATTTTCTTATGACTTATGGTGGCTCTCATTGTGAATATTTCTTCCAGATTTATGAAGAGAGGATGATTTTGTGGCTCATAGGGTTCGATATCGATCAACATGTCTTTGCACCAAACAACGTTCTGCTTCATCTGTTGCCCATTTGACCTCAGGCCAGAAAGAGGGTGATGAACTAAGAAGGAATTTGGATGTCATAGAGATCCTGAAGATGAGGTTCCCTAGGGTTCATGGTATCACTGATGCTAAATCACCCTATTATGTAAACTTTTAATAGAAAATATTTAAATCATTTTGGTTTCATTGTAAGTGATGTTGTAGATGGGTTAATTTTGTATGTGATGGTGTGGATTCATGTAATATGTTTTGGACTTATTTTGTAAATGATGGTAAATGATACTTAATGATGTCAAGTTTTTTAGTTCATTTTGCAATTGAACTTATATAGATGTGTTATGTCTTTTAATTGTATGTTTTATAGGAACATGAAAGAAAAAAATATTCGAAATAATTTTTTCGATTTCTATTACTTTTTAGGATGGATCTATAAATGTCCTAAAAAATGAACTATATCCTTTTGTGACTCTTTTCAATCCATTTTTTAATTTTTATGACGATTTTTATTCGTCCCAAATACTTATATTTTGGGACAGTTTAATAATTCGTCATAAAAATATAATAATTCAGACTCTTTTGGGACGATTAGTTTTTCGACCCTAAAACTAAATTAGGACGACTTTTTTCGTCCGAAAACTTTTTGCCACGCCACCCTAATAGCATTGTTTCAATCTGTCCCAAAGTCCGTCCCAAATCATAATTTGGGACAATTTTGACACTTTTTATTACAGATTTTAGCCATCCCAAAAAGTCACTTTTTGTAGTGATTTCAGTACATTATTGTTTATGTTTTACTTTTGTCGATAAATGATTAGAGACCAAGTTTTGTTCAGGGGAAGAGTTACAACCTCGGTCCTTTTTTGGTATACGGGTTGTAACTTGGGTACCAGATTAGTTTCTTAGTCATCTTGTCATTTGTCATCCTATTTAGTACTCACATGCTATACATGATCCCAATGTTGTACATTGATTAGAGACAAAGTTCTGTTCAGGAGAAGGGTTACAGCTCCGGTCCTTGTTTGGTTTACGGTTTGTAACTTGGGTTCCGGAATAGTTTCTAAGTCATCTTATCGTTGTCGTTCTATATAGTTCTCACATGCTTACATGTACCAGTTATCTAACATACTCACATGTCCTGGTTATCTAACATGCTCATATGTACCATTTCTCTTACATGCTCACATGTTCAGTTTATCTCACATGTTCACATATTTTCTTTTATCTTACATGTCCACAGTTTATATTATGTCACATGTTATTTATCCTATGTTCCATGTTGTTTCGCTTATTGTCTTTTCTATTATCGGGATAAGTGCATTGGTAGTGCACGAGTCTCGATCCGTATTTATTTATTTCTCTCTATCCATTGCTATGTTAGTTATTGCTGGTTTTAGTTCATAGTTTGGCTACCTTTATGGTACTTGCTATTGGGGGTATAACCCTATTGGTTTTGTTTGGCCAAATCTGATAGAGGAGTCCGGAGGATCTTCCGTACCATCTACTCGACGGTGACTACCCGGAGCACTAGAGTACCTTAGTGGATTTTCTATTTCATTCTTCCACTAGTTATGTACATTATTCTTTTGTGGCATTTAGCCTCCGAGCACGTGTTTAGCTCGTGTTTTGGATATTGATATTTAGCCTACGGGCCTAAACATGATTTGCGAATTCTAGACTATAGCTAGAGCTTATTATGTATGACTATTACTCTTGCTACTTCTTGTCACGACCCGCACCCATTGTGAGGGTACGAGAACGTAACAACGTCCAGCCTACGTCGCAGTGTCGGCGGTAGAACGCTGTTCTAGGTCATGAACTATAACTAACATAATATGAATACTCTCCATAAGGAGGCCAACACAGAGGTACAACTCAATCACAATCTAGAGATAGAATATGGCACGATAAAATAGATAAGAGAATCCTCAACTGAGGTACAACAGAAATGAAATACAAGTCTCAACATCTACCAATCTCAATATCTCTAATTATACAACTATGGAAATAAGACAACTAAACATGAAAAGAGAACAGACTAAGCTATCTACACTAAGCAAGGGTGCCATCCTCAGTAGCTGCCCGAACCTCCCCAGGGGTCCAGGTTGCGAGTGTTATCTAGGCAAACTCCAAGTAAGGGTGCAGGGTGCCTCATCATCCTCTGTAAAATTTTCAACAGGTCCAGTCAGGACGGGAGCGAGCACAAAACATCTCACGCAGTTCATATCATGTTAGGAAATATAAAGCATGCAATAGAGTAAGGTATATGAAACGCTGAAAGAAGAAGATATATAAAAAACAGTAGAGATTTTTATAACAGGAAATATCTAAATATGATAAGTAAGAACTGTAAGGAATATGTGATTTTAGAGTACAATCTGGTTATGTAAACGGGCTAGGAAAATGCAATGGTAACTCCATTGTACGTGGGTGTACAATAGACATATACAATAGTTATACAATGTTGTACAATAGGATTTGAGTACATAACCAATTCTACTCCCCCTCCCCAATCAATACACAAGGATCCATTCATGTTACGTTATCTTGCACAATAGTGTACAATGTTATACAATGGGTGTACAATATTATACAATAGATGTACAATGTTATACAATAGTTGTACAATGTTATACAATAGAGTACAATGGTCTATCCCTGGGACTCATGTGATACTGAGAGTACAATATGCACAAGGAGTATACAAGGATATAGGTATTCAATAAATACAATATGGAAGTGAAACGCACGTTACAATATGTATCTAGTGAATACAAGGGAATAACATCCCAAAAGGAGATCCATATAGTACCAATCCGTGATAACAATCGTGTCAGCATCAAGTACAGTAATCTAGAGCAAGAATGTAAATCCAGACAAGTATGAAACGGTCAGAGAATGTACTCGCCTCGTATCTGAATGTCCGAAGTAAATGTACTGTCCGAGATGAGGTACCTGACTCCTAGTTAGAGCAACACAAGTCAAGATGTATACAGAGGGTGATATATGAAATGTACAATGCATCTACATGCTGTCTAGGTCAAACTAGACCAAGTCAACTCTCGGTCAACTCTAGTCAACTAGACTAGTCAAACTAGGTCAAACTAGATCAAGTCCTAGCCCAACAAGTCCAATAAGTCTCACTAGGCCTAACCAAGCCTAGTCTAGCAATCACACACCAATCACAAGGCTATACAAGCCAAACACAAGCACATATCAAGGCACATCCTATTCATGCATATTCAACATTATACATAAGAGAAGGAAAGCTAGCATGTAAAGCTATGTGTGTGTGTGAACATGGATGTGTACATAAAGAGAGAATTCAACACTAGGCCCTATATCTTAACACATGTATATATATTACCTATATATAACAACTATACAAGTTGTATATATATATATATATATATATATATATATATATATATATATATATATATATATATATATATACTTGTATAATCCATATATCCCATGTAGGTATCAATAATAGATACCCAAATATACTCAACTACCATATATATATACACACATTACCTATATATACTATCTATTAGCATATAATCACATAGGAAATTAGGACACATAGAGAGGGGGAAACAAGTGTGTGTGTGTATAAAACCTATGTGGGTGAGTGAAACATGTAAGAGTGTGTGTATAGAAAACTGTGTGTGCCAAAGTGTAATAGTGTGTGAGGGAAAGAGTGGAAGGGTGTACTGTAATCTGAAAACAATGTGGTACAAAGGGTGTTAAAGTGTGGAGCATGGCAGTAAAAAATCAGTGTGTGGACAGAGAGAGCATGTGTGTGTACCATAAAGATAAAACAGTGCACTACTTCTCAGTCATATGCAAGGAAGGAACCTCAGATTTCTATAAACAAATTCAGGTATCTCAGGTTAGACAGGGCATTCATCAATAGCTTATCAATTAGGTAATTTCGAAAGCTAAATATGAGCAAACAAGTTTCATTTAGATGTAGGAATAGGCATTGTAATAAAACCAACAATTTCAGGAACACTATAGCCATTTAACTCTCAGATTTCAGTTTTAAAAAGTAAATGTGCAGGTGTGTGGGTTCAAATGTGACAGGGTATGTGAGGAACATGTGTTCTCAGGTCTTATAGCAGTATGTAAATGTGGTGACAGGAAAGTTATTAGTGTAGGAAAAACCTGTGTTCTCATGTGGGTGTTCATGAAGAGAATGCATAGGAAATTCTGTGTGAGTAAGTTAGAACATGTGTAGTGAAAACTCAGTTACACAATTTCTTAAATGAACCTTCAATAACTTAGTTAAGCAATGAACTTCCAATAAATCCAGTTTACAGGAAGGAAGGGAAAAGGGACCCAATTCAGTTACAGTTCACTAAGAAAAAAGAAATCAGTGAGCAATCTGTGGGTGTGTGTGTTCAGTTAAGAGTAGATGTAACATGGAGAGGGAAAACTCAATTCAGAATCTGTGGGTGTGTGTATTCTCAGGTTTGTTCAATACAATAGCTAATACATGAAGCCCCAAAGTGCTCAGGTTAAGCCAAACAACAATACAGCCCACTCCTATTCTCAGATTCCTGTGTGAGGGTGTGCTTGATTGTGAGAAAACAGTGTACTCATGTTCAGTTCAGTCAGGACAAAACCCCCAAGTTCAGTCCACATATCAAACACTCTCAGGTCATTTGCAATAATGGAAAATCATCATGGCTTCAAACAAACCCAAAGAAAACAACTCATAATAGACTCAAAGATCATTTCACAACAGTTGCAATATTCAGTTCAAATAAAAAAGGAAATCAAGTCATGTATCCTACATATTTCAGACCTCCTAACAGTTAACAGGTTATCCAGGTTTTACATGTTGAACATACAGTTATCACATCATTCAGATTTTACAAAACTCAGTGCAATGAAATGGAAAAAAAATCAGTTTTCATAGGAAATGAAATAACAGGTTCTTGAATGGATTATTGGTTGCAAGAAAACATAATTTGAACACTCATTAAGGTTCAGTTGAAGAAGGGGATGGGAACCCAATCTATTACAGTGGAATGAATCAAATCTCAGACATTTAAACTTCCATTCTCAGGTATTAACAGTTTATGAAACAACCTTCAGTTAAGGAGGAAGGGATCTCAGGAGAATGTTAACAGTGTTATTCTTGAAGGAAACATAACTCATACCAAAATCTCTGGGTTAGTCCTAAACAGGGTATTTGATATGTAGTAATTAAAACCTAACATAATACATGCTATAATTCATTAAACGAGATTCAAACAGGATTTAAAAACAGTGAAACAAGCACTGATACATGACAGTATCAGAATAAATGGGGAAACCAAAATTGAATATTAAAACACATTAATATGTTGAAATAAGAGTTGGTATTTAACCTACTATATGTGCACGTGATGTACATCTAAAATAGTGTCCAAACATGACACGAACGTGTCCAAAAACATCACACGCACTCAAACACGGAACAGTCACAGGTCGGGCGACCAGTGCGCGTGTCCAACCGCAGCCGACACGTATCCGTTGGACACGAAACTTCGGGGGTGTCATGACAGACACTGCCCCTTACTTCGTGTCCAAGCACACGTGTCCACGTGCCCTGTGCGCTGAACACGAGACCCCGAGTAGCAGGGCATCACTGTTCACGCGCGCACGGGCATGTGCACGAGTGTGACACGACACCAAAATGACACAAGACACGCTCAGACACGAAGAAACCAATAAGCGACACTAAAATGAGTATTCCTATTCAAACACAATCAGAAAACAATAAGGAAAAACCTATTGGGGCATTAGGTCGAACACCTAGGTATTCCTATTGATACGTGTCTGATACGGACACGTATCTGACACAAATTGGGGTCAGCTCCTACCCGAGGCTAGAGGGGACCTAGGACTATGTATCCATGATGAATAAACAGTAGTTTAGATAGGGTTTACGAGAGTTACCAATGGGTGTCTCAAGCTCCAAAAACTGTCAAAGTGCAGTCCATGTTACTGTAGCTCGAGCACAATATGATCCCCAAATCAGTACTCTACCTCCATGGACAGCAAGAGGGTGGTGGTTAGGTCACAATGCAAGAAGTTTGGTTGGAAAAGGATGAGGAATGGAGAAGTTATGGAAAAAGGAAGTTGAGCTCACCTTGTTCTTGAGGAGGGAGAGAATGAACAAGGAGGCAAAGATTTGGGAGGGATTAAATAGGGAGGGGATCCCAAGATGGCTGCCCTAATATCTAGGGTTAGAGTTGATCTAATGGTTCTCCACCATTCTAGGCTAATCAATAGCTAGATGAAACCTAGGTAGCCTATCACTAGTCTTAACTAATCAATATGACTAATAACTAATCAATCACAAATCATGACTAGCCATGACTAACCATGACCAATCTCAATCTAACTTAGTCTAACCATGACTAACTAGGACTAATCTAGGTTAGGTTAAACTAGACCACATAAAAATTAGTTAAAATAATATTTAAATCAAACCATTCACAATAAATCATTTAAATTCCTAATAAAATATATTAAATTCTAATAATTCAAAAGTGACAAAAAATACCCTCTAGGCTAAAATGATAATGAAACACCCTAATCTCATGGCTAGGCTCTAGGTCAAGCTATCTCTATGGTTACACTAGCTAGACACCAAATCACAAGTCATACTTTTAAATAGTTTAAAATTAATTAAAAATTACCAAAAATCATAATATGAAATAATATCAATAAATAATAATTATAATTTCAAAATTTTAAAAATTACCCTCATTTTAGAAAATTGGGTGTTACACTTCTTCACTTTGTATTACTAGCTTCATGATCATCCATGTATATGTAGTTTGGGACACTTTACTATTTTATGTCTGATGATCATACTTCCTGTACTTTGTATTTTTGCCTGTGATTGAGATACCTAGGATCGTTCAACCTAGGATTGACTGTTGGCCTGTAGTAGTAACCTCCATGTCTTGACAACTTATACGTTATTTCAGAGTACTGGAGTACTTTGGTATTATGTAGCTGATCTGGTCCGTCCTCACTTGTCAGTATTTTGGTTCTAGGGCGTGATATGTTCTCTTGTCTTTTATTTACATCGTATAACTTTCTGGTCAATTTAGGCCATTAGACCATCTACATAACACTTGACCTAACTTCCAATTTAATTCGGGCTCAAACATCGATCCAACCTAATCGACCAAATATATGGTTTTGACATATTTTGAGTCTACTACGCACATGCCACTTGTGTCATCCAATTGAGCTCCTATATTTTATTATTTCATTAATGATAATTGATCTAAATTTTTAGCCATGATCACACCAAGCCCAAACCAGACCCGATCTAAACCAAACCACCCAACCCAAGTGCATGTGACCCCCTCTTTGTATGGTACTATGCATCATCATATAGCTACACTTAATCCTAGCCCTTCATTCAAACTCCTACTTATCCCAACCACTCATCCCTTCAGGACTAAACACAAACCCTAAAAACCCATCTTCTCTCTCATTTAAAACACACACATAGACACACACACACACTACAGCCCACCAGCAGCCACCCTACACTTCATCTCCTCCTCCACTTTTTTTCTTCATTTCCTCCTCCCTACAATCTATCTCCTCCTCCATTCTTTTTCTTCTTCTCCTCTCCTCCACATAACCCGACCTCCCATCCTCTACTCCTCTCCACGACCAACCCAAGCGCTGCCATCACCAATATCCTTCTCTTCTACCTATTGGCAAACCTACAACAGCTGATGCCTGGACTGCTACCCGCCGCCCAGGGGACCACTTGGGGGGAGTGCCCTACCGTTGGCAACCACCACCGGCCCCCGGCCTACTAGACTTCAGCGATTGTTGCTGTCGCTGTTATTACAGCGACTATTACTGTTCCTCGAGCCTTCTGATGGTACCCCGGTACCGCCCACCGCTATGAGGCAGCCGCGCACTGCCGCCACACCGCCGACGATCCCCCGACAAGCCTCCATCGTAGCCTTGTGCGTTCCCCTCGTGCGGCTATGCCGTATGCAAGCACTGTCGTTGAACGTGTACCGCCGGTGAAGCCCCGGGCGGCCTCCTCCACCGTAAGGTGGCCGCTCGCCACCCGTGCGTACCTCTACGTGGCTGCCCTCCCTGGCCGCGGCACCACAGTGAGGTAATTTGGACTTCAGAATACAGATTCCGTCGACGCGCGCGAGGAACGCCAAGTCAGAATTTGTTCTTCGGGACAACGACTTTGCGCACGTTTTCTGGGCAATCCGATCTTTGGATCGTCGAATTCTTTTCTCCGTTGCAATCTCGGTATATAGCTCTACCTCCACCTAAATTTTTAGCAGTTAATTTGGTGGTTTACTATGTCAAAACTGACCACAAAGTTGGGTAAATAATTGCGTTTATTTTTGATAGTTTTGTGGAGCCAACTTCGTGGATTTGTTTCTTCTCCGTCGTAGCTTCGTTTGACATGCCACTTGTTCCTGTGTACAGCTGCTATAACCCTTTTCTTGTGATAAATTTTTTATTCCATTGTGAGGTCGTTTGATTTGTTGAATTCGTCACCAAAGTTGGCCGTCCGAATTCGTAATTTTCAACTTGTAAAATTTTAATTTTGGACCCGAAACTCCGAATTCCAATTCTGAAGCCACCAATGGACTTGTGGCGTCATTTTGCCTAAAAATTATACATAGTTTGCTTGATTTAGAGGACTTGGGCCCTGGCACGCATTTTCGTGCAAACCGAATCCCAAAGTCCGGATCAACGAATCATTTTGAGATCGGCTCATCGGAATCCAATTTCGGATGTACCATTGGATTCGTTTCGTCATTCTAGACTCCTTGACATATATTTTGCTAAATTTAGTGGACTTTCGCTCTGGCACGTATTTTTGTGCAAACCGGATCCCAAAATTCGGGTCAATGGTCATTTTGAGATCGGCTCATCGAAAACCAATTTCGGATATACCGTTTGGTTCGTATCGTCATTCTGGACTCGTGATATATAGTTTGCTAGGTTTAGAGGATTTTATTCTGGTACATTTTTTGATGCAAACTGGGTCTAACGGCGGACAATATTTTGACCCAAAATTACCGTTTTGCTCCTGTGTTCAGAATTTGACTTTTAGGTAGCTATCTTAGCTATTTTTCTTATTCCATAAACGTTGGTAATGTTTGTTTCAGCATCCGGAGACGTCTGCAGAAGTTCCACTGTTGTCGCTTTTCTTTGGGCTTGACGATTTCGCCTACATGACATCATTAGTTCATTGCATCACCTCCAGGAAAGTATACATTGTCACTATGTAATTTTTTTTGTTACAATTCATATATGTTATTTATTTACTGCACCATATCTGCGCGTCCGAGTATCACTCTGGGTGCAACCAACGAGATACGTTGGCTCTTTATTTCCTAACGTAGACCATATGAGACTACCCTTACACTGCTGAGCAGATACACCGATATCCTGTAGGACCCTGACACTACTTTGGACATGAAGAGATGATGATGAGATATAGGACACGTATGCCCGTACCCGACTGATCACATGTACGACGGAGCGTGTGTCGGCATAGTCATGTTAGCAATTTTATTGTACTGCTACTGGACTTCTGATTAGGGATTGAACGTGACGAGGAGTCGACATGTTCTAGATTCATTGAGTGGAGAGGATAGTTACTAGACGTAGGGGCTACGAGTTTTGTTCATTTGACGTTGATGCATGACGGGTACCCGGAGGGAGCACCACTGCATGAGTACCCATGACATCATTGAAAGTCCCATATGTCGAAAGTTGTCCTCATTTGCATATACACATAGTCGATATAGCACCCCTGATTCCTTATGATTTTTCATACGATAGTGGCTTGTATATTATGTATCTTGTTGCGTCCCTCCGAGGACCTGGTTTTCTTCCAGATTGGCTAAGTAGGTTTGCAGAGCTCTTTGTTGGATTGTTGCTGAGCACTCATTTCATTGCATGTATTTACACTTCTGTGGCATATGTCTCATTTTTATATTTCATATCTGGTTGATTACGTAGTATTTATAAACTCTTTTTTATCTCGAGTCTACTCGGACAAGTATGATTATTAGGCTGCAGGCTAGTATTCATATTTTTCTTCTTTTATGCTTCTGTTATATGGATTAAGATATAGAGTAATATAATGATAGTTACACCATTTTAAATAGTTTATACGTATTCGAGTCGGACTAGAATTTGATTGAATACCTAGCTGACGAATGTCACGCGGCTTGATTTTGTATATTTTGGAACTGAGATGTGACAATTAGTTTATAAAAATTATATAAGCACTAAATTGGTGCTTTTATATTGGAAACAATGCACATCCCATCGGTTAACCAACCTTGTTTTACTACCCAGGGTGTAACGCCAAACATCATAGGCATTGTCTGGACCCTGATAGCAGTGGGATGTGTTCCTTTGTGATTTGTATTAGTGGAATATGACTATTGAGGCTTATGCAATTATGGAGTAGTGACCTTGTTTCTTCATTTGGTGTGAATTGACAAGAGATTCCCACCTAAACACCTAAACTTCCAGATGCTGTTAAAAAGAAGAAGGAAAACAACCTTTACGCATTAATTAAGCAGACTAAAGTACAGCAGAAATGTCACCTCCATTTTGTTTTTCCATGGCACAGTTCTGAAGCAACATAGGCATCGTTTGTAGGGGTGGGCATTATTCGATTTTAGACCGAAAATCAAATCGAATCGAACGGAATCGAACCGAACGGAATCTTTGATTCGGTTCAATTTTAAAAAAATTCGGTTCGATTTCGGTTTTGAAAATACTAAAAAAATTTATTCGATTTCGGTTTTGGGTTTCGATATCGGTCCAAAATCGAATAAGAAATTTTAGTTTATATTTCGGTTTCGGTTTTGGATTTTAGGTTTCGGTTTTGGATTTTGGGCCGTCTTCTGACTAGGGATCGTCTGAGTTCATTTGGAGTGCCGGTTCCGGATCCCAAGTGTGTGCTTTGCTGTTTGGAGCCTGAATCTATAAAGCATATCTTTTTCGAGTGCACTCTGGCATGGCAGATCTGATCGGAGCAGAGTCGTGTATTGGGAGTGGGCGCCTCCGCAAAATGTATTGGGGACATCATCACGGTGATCCGAGATAGTAGGGGTCGAGGGCAGGACTAGTTCCGAACAGACAGAGTTCGTCTGGCTGCTTCGGTTTGGCATGTATGGCGGGAGCGAAACCGTCGGATCTTTGAGGGGCTAGTTACCCCTCCGGTTGGCATTCTCCATAACATCGAGTTTGATGTAAATGCTATGGAGAATTGATGAGTGGGAGTCCCACTCAGATTGTATGTTGTAAGATTATGGCTTTTCCTTTGGAATAAAATTTACTTTTTTCCAAAATATATATATATATATATATATATATATATATATATATATATATATATATATATATATATATATATATGTGTGTGTGTGTGTGTGTGTGTGTATACTATAGGTATATACCAAATATATCTAGGTATATTTAGTTATTATATATATTAACAAAAAAAGCACAAATAAATTCGAATAAACCGAAAATCGAACCGATTTAATTCGGTTCGGTTATTGACCAATTCGGTTCGGTTTCGGTTTTGCTTATTCGGTTTCGGTCCAATTCGATTTTCGGTTATTCGGTTAGAACCGAATAAACCGAATGCTCATCCCTACTCGTTTGGTTCACGGGAAGGAAATGAATTCTCTTGTATTTTTTATGGAAATGGAAAAGTAGGATTCCTGTCACATTTTCTTTTCGTTGTTTGGTAAAACAATGAAATTATCTAGGAAAGGAAAGCAAAATATAACAATATTCCAATAATATCCTTACCTTTTAAAATAAAAATAATATTATAAAAAATAACATTAATGGTAAAATAAGCAATGATACATGGTTACTTTTGTCATAACTTTTGTAATAAATGTTGAAAAAATAAGAGGGAAATCAAGGGTTATTTTGTATAAGGGTACCAGGTTTAGAACGTAATTAGACTTTGGGTACTGGATTTGTCCGTTTTAGAGTTTGGGTACTCGAAATTATTAGTGACGCATTTTAGTGACAGTTTCGTCATTAAAAGTCTCCTTTTGTCAATGAAAGTCCAGTTTTGTTAATAAAATGTGTCACTAAAAATTTTCAAGTACCCAAAGTCTAAAATGGACAAATCCAGTACCCAAAGTCTAATTAAGTTATAAATCTGGTACCCTTATACAAAATAATCCGAAAATCAATCCCATGGGTCTTGAGTGGAACCATATTCCCACCAACTTCCCCCTTGTCAGGAAATTGATTCCCAAATTTGTGGCTACCAAACAAAGGAAAGGAACGGCTTCCCTTTCTTGGTTTCTTAAATCCATGAACCAAACGAGGCCTTAAATCAATGGCATATTTGGGTGAACATGTACTCTCTCATATAAAAATAGGTCTATTTTGACCACCCGCACTGGTTTGCATATGCATGGCAGCCAGCCATTGGCCTCCACTAATTCAGGCCCATCCCAAGACAGAGGGCCAATGTAGACGCGCGTAGCCGCGGGCCAGTGCAGGCTAGCTCCGCTGCAGTCAAAATAACAGCTACGTGTAAAAATATATAGATCTTACTGATTGTGGATACCATTTTTTTAATAAATATAATCAATAGGATCCACATTTTTTTTATAGAAGGAGATTTTACTTGGTACACATCAGATGGGGACAACAAATCTGCTTCCTACTTGGATTATATTACAAATGTAATTATGGATACTGCCACCAACATAATTATACATTTATTACAATTCCAATGAGGTTATAGACTTCGTTAGTTTTAGCCAGTGTTGTAAGAACCAGACCGGATCGGCGGTTGGACCAGGTCCACCAGGTTTATACCAAAAAATCGATCCAGTCCGACTAAAATCGAATCTTTTAAAGAACCATCGGATTTTTTTTTTCAAAATCGGTGTTCAACCGGTGAACCGGCCAATTGAGGCAGCCAATTTTGGTTTTCTAAAAATGAATTCAAAAAAAAAAGTTATCATGTGGCATTTGGACTATTTGATTCTTAATTTAGTTTTGATAGACTTTATAGTTGTAAAACTAAATCAAACCAACATACTAAGAACCAAATTAAATCAAACTAAGAAGTAAATAGAAATATTTTACCTATTTGAACCAAATCAAACCAAGTCTATTTGAACTCCGATTAAACTCCAATCCGATCTATTCCAAAAAAATTCCGTTCGACCATCGTTCCGATTTTTAAAACATTGGTGTTAGCAATTTATAGGATAGGTTGTCTTTCTCTTCTTATCATAAGTAGAAGGAAGAAACAAAATTTCCAACTAAGGTGAATTGTAGTAGACTAGGGTGGATATTGAAAAAAAAAAAAAACCACACAATAAAACATATAATTTTTTTTTCCCGGATGGGTTCCTACTCGATTCGGCCTATGAATAAAAGGTGCATTGCCTAATGATAAAGATCAGAAAAGGACATTGTAGCACCCAGAAAACTAAGCAACATCTCCGAACAACGTCTCTTCATCATTCATGTTTAGATTTCAAGTTGTCGTTGGAACATCACAAACTGCATTGCTTTGATCTTAAACTTGCCAGCAAACAATGACATAAGAGAATGCAATTTGGCAGAAACATCTTAAAGAAACTAACCTTGAAACTTACAAGGTTCAACCATCAAGATCCACCCGCACTTAGGGATGAGCATTATTCAGTTTTGGACCGAAATTCGAACATAACCGAATAAGAGATTCAATTCGGTTTGAAAAAAATTCGGTTCGATTTCGGTTTTGAAAATACTAGAAAAAATTATTCGATTTTGGATTTTGGTTTCGATTTAAAACCGAAAACCGAATAAGACTTATGAAATTATTTAAATAAGTTCAATTTTATGCAAATTTTGTGATTAAAAGTGTGTATATTTTAAAAACAACAATTCTATTTATATGTTTTGAAGTCCATTATTGACAATTATTTCAACTTTGGACGTAACTTTGAAATATAACAAATGCGTGTATAAAAATTATAATTTTTAAAATAATATGACTACGATTCTAACTTTGAATCCGACCGATTAAATAATATAAATATTTAAATCGAACAAATCGAATTGATTATTCGATTGGTTCGATTTAGATTTTGGCTAATTTTGATTCAATTTTAGTTTTAAAATTTTAACTGTTTTGGTTCGAATGAAACCGAATAAACCGAATTACCATCCTTACTGCGTCATATGAAACACAGGTGTGCAATTCTGACAAAACAACAAAACAATATGCAAATTTCGACAAACAGAAGTATCTGGCACATGGTTTGTGCATGCACCCAGGCCATTGATATTTTATGTCAGGCCTACTCTGTCCAATGCCAGATTTCCACATGGTTTTTGTCAAGTAGAGCAGAAGCAAAGGATTATGCATGTTGTGTGCAAGTGCATTCGTTTACCTATGTATTTGCAGATACAATGCTTCTCTTTAGAGTAACAATGCACCCTTATTTTGGAGCCTGAGAATATTTGGACTCATAACGCCTTCTCTAATGGAGAACTCTGTGTAGGAAACTTGTCCGTAGGTTGTAACCTAGTGGTAGCAAATAAAATATGTAGTTGACATATAGAAGTCTTCTTAATGACATACTGGATAGACCGAACTCGAGTGGCTCTTATAGTCATCGAGGAGAGGTATAAGACCCCGGTTGAGTGGCAAAAAATCAATAAATCGAGCCATGGGGACGTATTATTTCTTTCATTTATTTGGTGGGAGTTAGGAACAGTGGGTCTATTAGACATGTAATGCAACGTGTACAAAATTCCGTACGTAATAGCGGACATCTCAAAATAAATGACATATTGGATAGGAGTAAATATAAAGACCAGACATTTTTTTGTATAGTTGCATAGACATAAAAGTCTTCTTAAAATTTAAGGACTTGACACATGATTAAAAAAAGGGCCAACCATTGAAAAATGTCTAATAATAGTTTCATTTTGACCAAAGAATTTGAACTTTGTGTAATGTTACCTAACTTTTCGGGAAAATTATCATACTTTTATCTCAAAAAAATATTAAGGAAGATTTCACGAATGCAAAACCAATCTAGACGCTACACCAAACAGGAGACGATGCCTTGGACTTTAAGCGCAAGGATGTGAATTGTGAAGGGGAAAGAAAGAATAGTTTGGATGTCAATCTATGATTTGTTACACTTCTGGCGAAGAGTCAAAGAGTAAAGGAGAGTAGATATCATGTCTTAAGTGACCGTGAAAGAATATATTGCCATCTGACAAAAATAGCTGAGCTAAAAGAATATATTGCTTCGAGATTCAAATGAAGACCATGATGTAGTGTTAACTGGGTAGAGAGTCTATTTTTTTTCTCCTAACAAAACCAGTGATGTCCACTGTAAGGTTGTCACGTGACAAATTAGTAGTCAAAACTATTAGAAATATTCATCAAAAAGTTCAACTACAGAAACTCGAATAGAACTCAAAATAAGAAATTGCAATATGCATGCGACACGTAAATTTTACTTGCATTGAAAGTATGTATATATTTCCAGAAAATTTTCTATATAGTGTCGAACTTTAAAAAAATTGGAGAGAGAGTAACATCTTTGGAAAAATTAAAAGTAGGAGAACATTCCGTCAGACGGTGTGGCGGAATTCGAGCGGGGTTGTTTTTGTTTTTATTTCTGAACATTGTTCATCTCCGAACAACGCCTCCCCGCCCAAAAAAAAAAATTTCGTTCAAATTCCGCCAGACCGTCTGGTGGAATTTGGACACCCCGCTCAAATTCCGCCAGACCGTCTGGAGGAATTTGAACACCCCGCTCAAATTCCTCCAGACCGTCTGGAGGAATTTGGACGAGTCCAAATTCTGCCAGACCGTCTGTCGGAATAGTCTTACTTCTAATTTTTCCAAAGCTGTTACTCTCTATACAATTTTTCTAAAGTTCAGTATCCTATAGAGAATTTTCTGATATATTTCTCCTTAGCCCCTTGAAAAAAAAAGGACGAGATGCGTGTAATCCAACGATTTTTCATGGACAAAATTTAAAAATCAGGAACTCATGAGTTCCTTTAGGGGTTTTGTTCACCAAACCACTTTCCCAAAGTAGTTTTAGGTCAGGTGAAAATGACACGTGACAACATTTGAGTGAAATGGTGAACATCTTCACTAGTTTTGGTAAGTGAAAAAAATGAACTCGTCTGAAAGCAAACCTCCCACAACGATTTGTTGGCTTATCTCTCCCGCTAATATTTTTTTCCATCACGGATCTCCTCTATTATCATAGACCCAAGAATTGACCATTGTTATAGGCACAACCAAGATTGTTAGGAGAACTAAGGGTAGAAAGCAGAACACAATATTAATTTTTTTTTAGGAGCTATCATCAAATTTGATTGGGGACAGCACAATCTAAATTCTCTCTCTAACTCTCTTTCTTGCCTAAGGCCATCTCCAACCCATCCTCAAAACTTTCCTCAATTTGAGGACTCAAAAAGGAATATTCCTCAAATATGCTATCCTCAAAAGATTTCATCTCCAACCCATCAATCCTCAAATAATAAACAACCATTATTTCTTTCTACAAAAATTTATTTTTTAACAACTATTTAATATGATCGTATACATTAACGTTATATTATTAATATTATTTACCGATATAATATTTTATTATTTAATATTATTTAATATTATTTAATATTATTTAATATTTATACAACTCCAACCCACTCTTTTGGCCTATAAAAAGGATACGATGGAAATGGGGATGATTTACCGCCGTTCTAAGAGTGCATTAACTATCTTAATTTGCATGTTGTTGTATTTTTTTAAGTATTTTTAATTCCAATGTTGTTGTACCGTTTAGCTTTTAATTTCAATGTTGTTGTATTTCTTTAAGCATTTTTAACTTCAATGTTGTTGTAACGTGTAGACTTTTAATTTGAATGTTGTTTTGGTTAGTTTCGATATTTTAATTTTCGATGCAGTTGTTTATGTTTTTTAAGTCAATCTATTTTAATTTTAAAAACTTTGATTTTATTCCATTAATTTCTGCCAAATTATTCAAATATTATTTTATTAATCAAATAAATCTAATAAAAAAATACTAATAACAAATATATTCAATATTAGATTCTATTTGAAGATCTCAACAAGAATATTTTAATAGTATTATTATTATATTATTTATAATTATAACTTAAAAAATATGTTAAGTTAATTAGGTTTAGTGTTTAACATATGTAGGATATAATAGTAATTACATACAAGTTGGAGGGCAAAATAGTCATGAATAGTGGATCCTCAAATTTGAGGATTTCCATCCTCTCTCCTCAAATTTGAAGAGAGAGACTCCTATCCTCAAAAATTTTGAGGATTCATCCTCAAAATGGGGACCGGTTGGAGCAATTTTTTGAGGATGAATCCTCAATTAGGTGTTTGAGGACACCGGTTGGAGATGGCCTAACAGCCAACTCTCTTCCACTTTCTTCTTCCCACTATCTTCCTCTTCTTCTTTTATGTTTTTGAACAATTTGTTCCTCTTCCAATTCTGGATTATTTTTTAAATCTTAGTTTCTATGTTTATTATGTGTTATTAAACAATACATACTAGATTTTAGGTTAATGATTCCCCAACGGGTGTTATGCTAAAGTTTGAAACCAATATTAGGATTTCAAAACTTCAGATTTCGACACAATCATGTTGGGACGACACAAGACTGCCATGATTTTAGCAGTATTAACAATAGTCAACTCATGACAGTTCTAAGATAGAGAATTTTCTATCTAAGGATTCTCCGAATTCTGACAATCATGGCTATTTTTAGGAGTGCCAGAATCCTGACAATCCTAAGATATAAAATTTTCTGTCTTAGGATAAATAGGATTCTGATAGTCCTGGCTGCCAGAATCCCCACATTCCTATTCCGAAGTGATGCCCTCTAACCATTTCAAAAGGGTATTTTGGGTATTAAAAATTAACATTTTTTTGTGTTTGTCCCTTAAAAATGTATGTTGTGCCTATAACAAAAATAATCCTAAGATTACATGAAAAATATATATATATAATAAAAAATCTTACAACCGCCTAGGTGGCACAATTGGAGCCCCCTCCTCCACCCACACATGGAGAGAGGAGACCTAATCAGCAACTGCTACCTAAGCGGTTGTAAGACTTTTGGTTGTAATCCTTACATTACTCCTATATCACTGGTCCAAATTTTTTATTATGTATACAACCGCCTAGGTGGCGATTGTAAAGACTTTTGATTGTAGTGCTAACATTGCTCCTATAACAATGGTCCAAAAATTCTATTAAGTTTATATATATATATATATATATATATATATCTCCTATAACAATGGTCCAAAAATTCTATTAAGTTTATATATATATATATATATATATATATATATATATATGTATATATATATATATATATATATATCAAATGACCTCTAGTCTAGTGGTTAAGAGAGATGCATGCGGTCCGAATGGTCATGAGATCGATTCCCGGTGGTAGCGTTCGTCACAATTACCTTCTTTCAAAATACCATTTGGGCCGCATGCATCTCTCTTAACCACTAGGCTAGAGGTCATTTGCGCACACACATATATCATGGGGGGGGGGGCGCTCGAACCTAGGACCTCCATAGGTGAGCCTCCCGCTCCGTTCTAGCCACTTCATCTGCATGGTAGAGGTAGCCCTATCAACATTTATCTTGATTATACCATTCAAAGGAGGATTCCACCGACTTAACTCTGCTCATGATTAGAAGTGTATTAGGACTGCTGTCAATGGCCAAAGAAGAAGATTGATGGATAGCAAGCACCTGGTTTAAAAGTCCAGGTGTTCATTGTTGAAGATACAGGCACAACGCGCCTTCCAGATAGCCCACAGGATGGCCGATCCCAGCTTATTAGGCTGATGAACAATACTTGTCTTGATATTTGGCAATGCATGAAGAGATGGCCTGCATTCTCCTCTTCAAGTAAACAGAAGGGACAATGAGGATATACTTGTGCCACTCTTCTGTGGATAGCATCCCGTAGAGGCAAAGCATCATTGAGAAGACGCCATAAGAACGTCTGAACTCTTGGAGTACGAATCGAACAAGAGTTCAATACTATTATACATTTAACTAGTTGTACCAGAAAGGAAAAAAATTAATACGTTTTAACTAGTGCAGTGCACCCAATAATAATCAGTATTTCCCTTATGCACGAGCAATCTGCTTGGCACTTTCTAAATAACCAAAACACTAACAAGAACTGACCATGGGCCAGCATTGTTATGTTACAGACATCTTCTGAATACCCAGATAAATTTACATTCTGCCGATACATAACTATTCCAGAAGTGGATTTATTGACTCTACATATATACACTCATTCTATTAGCACAGAAGGAAAATAATGTTAGGCAAAGAAAAATACCCACAACTAAAATAAGCAGAAAGAAGTATGGTCTGTCTTTTCATTTAGTAGTATCAAGGGGGACAAATGCTCATATACTATTTATTGGAAATGGTTATTTACAAGAAAAATGAGCAATAACTATCGATAATTCCGAAAAGAATTAAAAACTTTTGTCAAATAATTTTGTTCTGCTCCTCACCAAATAATTCTATCCCCCCAACTTGGTAACAAGAAAAACTGTATAACAAAAACGAAAAGGACAAAAAAAAAAAAATCTAAAGTGTTCTTGTACCGGTGGCACCTCTGGCACGGTGTCGTCTTCCCCCACGCCTCACTGGTGGCTTCTTTGATGGAATAACTCTTGTTGCTCCATCAGGAAGTGCATCGGGTATCGGTTTTCCACGTGATTCCTTAATCAATGGAGGAGGCGGATGGCTCTGGGATGCAAGTCTTTGCTCTAATAAGTCTCTGTGGTATGCCTGTGAATTACCAATCATGAATTAGAAACATGCTTACTGCAGAAGTCGTGTACTAGAAGTCAGGACCAAAAATCAAACCTTTGGCCTGGAATGGACTTTCAAGGACATGCCAAGTTCTCTTTTCCCAGGAAGCAAAGCATCATGCAGGAATAATCATTATAAGTAAGAGAGCTCATAGAAGTATACCTGAACAACAAAGTTGCGTCTTTCACAATCCATAAACATGTCGATGGTCCAATTTACTTTAGACACTATTTTGTCCCTCACGGTACTGAAACTGAGTTGATCCCTGGAAGTGAAGCGGTCAACCTCATTGAACCATAAGCAGGTGAAAAGATTGGTAATGGGAATATGTTCTCTGATGATCACACAGCCTTCAGGAACATCTGCAGATAACAATAAAACATTAAGAGAGATTTCATATTTCACTATAATAGTAAACTAAACAAGGCCCTGCACTCACCACTAGTAATAGGCAGTTTGGCTTCAGAATAATGAGTCAAACCTTCCTTCTTATAAAACTCAATTTGGTAATCAATAGAGGAATTGTCATACTTTCCAGCAGCTTTGTTAGCCTCTGCTTCCACAAATACATCAAATCGTCTGTAGTGCCTGGAGATTGCGAAAGTGGCATTTTTCCGCCATAAGAACCTGAAAGGTTAAAAACAAGGTTTTTGTAAATGTTGATGATGAATAAATGAAGATGCATGAATGACTAAATGTACAGACTGGAAATCATACTACACATGGTAACTTGACATAAAGTTGCCACATTCAAATATTCTGGAAAAAAAATTTATCAAACAAAATTTGTACGTGTCTTCCAAATAATCAGCAAGGTAACAGCACGCCAGTATGTTAGTTAGATGACTTCTAACTCCCACATGAGGAGCTATGATACAAGTTACTACATTGAAATCACCCATGACAAGGTGTATACTCTTGGCGTTATATTGCAATGCTCACAGCATTTTGATGAAACTTAAATGTCTCAAATATCTACAATGTTGGATAGAGAGTTATAGTTTCATGTATCATCATAGAGTTTTTAAAAAAACGAAGTTGACCTATTGTAAAAAAAGTAAATAAATAACATTTCAAAAGAATTAATGTTTTCTATATACACACATACAGATATTGCTCTCCTCACAAAATTACCAAATACTTTACACTTACCTAGGACCCTGAGGACAGCTCCCAAGGCTTGGCAATGGAATCTAAATCACAGAAGACTGAAAAGACAACACCTAGGTTACTGGTATCGTTTCATCAGGTTGAAATACTTTATTCATTAAATTTTTATTGGTAAATACCAGAAAACCCACTTAATGTTTGACGAGTTTAGATTTTTCTCACCTACCATTATTTTCTTTCCAGTCTTCCCTCCTGCTAAATTCAAGTGATTTCTGTTACTTGATGTTCCCTCCTTCATCCCCTCCCAAATAGAGACTCCTCCGCCTGCTCCTTCACCGTCTCCTCCTTGGAGTCCTCATCCTTCTTGTTCGCTTCCCCTATGTAGTCTCAACCAACAAAGGTGCCTGCTCCGACACCGACTTCTGCGTCTTCTCCATCGTCCTCCCGCGGTTGGTGCCATCGGCAGTATCGGCATCGCATCCCTCCAACGGGACTCCTCCGTCCGTGCTGCCTTCTCCAATCGCAAGTGGCACAAAGCCGTCAACTACTACTCCTATGTCTTCCAGGACCTCGTCGTCAACAGCTTTCTCTTGCCAAGCTCCAAATATCTATGAGCTGCCACGGCCTTTGGCCAAGAGGTCCTCGTCCTGAAGGAGATCGGCAAGGTAGTCAAAGGCGCACTAGAGGCACGAAAGGTCTATATCGTCCGAGGCGCAAGGCATGGTTAAGGTGCGCATCCGAGCGAAACGAGACGGAAATATTAAAGATAGTAAAAATGTACATAGATAGATAAATAAATTAGTAATTTAAGAAATAAAACTAAATAACATAATAAAACCAACAAAAATACATTAAAACATAACCAAATGAACTAGCAGAGCAACAATAGCAGATAACATCAACTAACAAGAGTTTGTATAATCCATAGTTTAAAGTATCGGCCGATAACGATCCGATACAACCGATACTGATACGGTTGGCATGTCCCGATCCGATACCGACCGATACCCAGTACTAACCGATATCGACATTGAGGGTTCTTTTTCGATCAATTTAGCAAAGAAAATTGAAGGAAAAAAGACAAATCAATAAGGGTTTGAAGCATAATAAGGTTGTAAAAGCATATAAAAGAAGAAATTTGATATATTGCATGTAAATCAATCAGTAAGGGTGACTACTATTTCATTTAATTTCAAAACTAATAAAGAAATAATACTTGAAATACATAAAATTATCCTTAAATGTATAAAATATATTTTTTAAATGTTAATAATTTATTAATAATTATTTGTTTTCCGATACCAAAAAATCCGATACTACCGGTATCGCCGATAGCGATACTCATAGGAATGGTCCGATACCGATAATGCGAACCTTATCCCTACCATGCTTTTAGTAAATTTTAGTTTTTCTAGTTCAACCGTAACCAGTTACTTGTATAAGGTAAGAATTATCTCCATATCTCAAAGTTTTTTCTATAAAAAAAATGATAAGGTGGGCTTAGGCGCGTCTTTTCTTGGTTTCATTTTACAGAAATGCTTAAGGCGCGTCTTGGATGTGCCTGGAAAAAGATCGGCGTCCACAACTTGGTCGGCGTCTCTAAGAACCCTTCTCCTCCCCTAGTCGTTACGAATTCATATATGATTACATTGAGTTCCGCAACATCAACATGATCGTTTTGTGAATTTTGTAATTTGTGATGGTTCTCCACTTCTCCACTTCATCAACGATGGTTCTTCTCCCCTTCTACACTTAATTTGTGATTATTCTTTCCCTCTCGTCTACACTTTATCGCGATGGCTCTTCTCCCTTGCCCTCTGCTAGAGGGTAGAGAGGATATTCACTGCTTCACAGTTAGCAGCAGGTAAAATTGCAGCCATATTCTAAGGCAAAAAGCTCTTCACTCTTTAACTTCTAAGAATTACAAGGCGAAACAAACATGGTGATTAGCCACTGCTTCTGCCTGAACTCGTCAACCGTTTTTCCCTGGATTGTGCTTCCTCAAAGATCCTTATAGTTTTTGCGATCTGGAAAAAAAATTATGCTATAAATGTTCAAAGCCTCTACTGGTTAGCTATGGCATTGTGACCATTGCACGAATTTTTTTATGGACAGTCTATGTAGTAGTAATGGTGTCTTTCTGTGTGCCACGTCTTTGGAGAAGCAAACAGAAGTCAAACCCTTAAAGAATCTTAGTTTTTATTGGATTTTGTTTGAATTGAATGCAGTATCACTTACAGATGTCTGTGAAAAAGGTCTCAAGATTTTATATGTGAAGAATTTGTAAGGGAAGTATAAGCTGCTAGGCGGCGGGGATTAAGTAAGGAGTCCTGTCGGAGGGACACGGTGTGGATACTGTTGGCAGCACCGTCGGCAAGGGGAGTGGAGGAGAAGAAGCAGAAGTCAAAGTCCGAGAAGGAGCCGTAGCTGAATAAGACTACAAAAGCGAAGCGGATGGAAAGAACAAGGACGCCAAGGAGGAGATAGAGGAGGAACGAAAGTGGAAGAGTCTCTATTTGGGGGTTTTTAGGGGGGGGGGGGGGGGTTGGGGGGTAAGGAGGGGGGCATATCTGTCATTTGGAAGGGTCATGTGGGGAAAACTCTAAACTCATCAAACGTCGGGGGGGGGGGGGGGGGGGGGGGGGGTGGGGGGGGGGGGGGGGGGGGGTTCCTGGTATTTACCCATTTTGATTAATGAAACATGGGGGAGTTTCCAACCGTCTTCCTCGCTAAAGAGAGACAGAACTTCACCCAAGAACCAAAGTGTAGAAATGTTTGAAGATTAACTAAAAGTTAAACTGTTAACCCATACTTTCAACTTGAGAGAATATTTTAGCCATATGAGAGGCATTCTTCTTACTCAGAAAGAAAGAAGTCTCTCCTCTCTTTCTGTAAATGTGTCCATGATTTGGCATTGTGTACACAAAGATGTAACAATAATCGCAGTTTCTATGCATCTGAAAACAATTGAAGCATCTGAGGTTAACAATGTTAGTTAGTACTGAGATGCCAACGAATTTGATAATGCCAGTCTACTAACTCTATCTGCTCAGGATATTGATAATGGCACCCTCTCCTTACTATCTACCAAAGCTTCTCACAATTACTTCTGTAACTCAGTCAATAGATATTTCACTTTGTAATTAGTTTATACTATGATTCTGCTCAAGAAGAAGTGTGTTTCGTTCAAGATTGGGTTCTCTGCTGTTGTATGACACCTGTTATAAATTAAAAATATATATATATATTTGGGGATTATTAATTGATCAGTGTTCAAAAACTGGGTGAACAATGTAAGCTTGTTACAACTAGACGGGTTGCTTCAGAATTTATATCACAAGTAGCACAGTTAAAATCTGTGTCGGTTGTATTCTCATTCCACTACAGATTTTTGTTTATAATAAATGTCTTCATGACCTCTCACAACATTAATGTTTTATCAAACTATGAAAAAAATACTGTTCATTGTGATTATCCCCTTTACATGTAAAGATACGGTTCTTACATGGCTTCCCATATTACAAGATAACTTTATGGATTTACATCCCCGTAAAACATTTCTGGGTAAAGAACAATTATGAACCCTCATCAAATTGTAAAAGCATCATCTTATAGGTGATCTGCCTAAACTCTATATGACCAAAATCCAAAAGAAAATGGTAAGATAACATAAATATAAACTAAAACCATGAATAAGAAAGAAAAATGAAAAAACTTGAGAAAACAGTGGATTTTTTAAGTTTTCCAAGGGTTTGCTTGGCAATTATAGGGGTAGCAGTTATGAGGGATCAATTTTGGGTGGTTTTAAGTAGCGGCTTTTAAACCAGTCCAATCAATGCTTGCTAAAACATTAAAGAGCGGTTCTGAAAGTTTTTTACATAATAAATTTACATATATGCCCATATATAAACAAAACGGTCCCGAGTGCCGAAACTACCACCAAGTCCACGTCTTGAGCAGGAGGTAGAAGTTCATATTTGATCAAAATAATAGAAACACATGAAATAATAGAAACGTCTGGTTGAAAGTAGAAGAGAGAATTAAAAATTTACTGAAAAAAGTAGCCATAGTTTGGAAGAGTAGAAGAGAAACACAAATGAGAAAAAAAAATAGTGAGGTAGTAATAGTTATAATTATATATTTTTGGTGAGGATATAAATAAAATAAAATAATAAAATCCCTCAAAACCCACCGATTTCGGGTGTTTATAAAGCCACCCAAAATTACACTACACCAGCTTGGGATTTTTTAGCCGACCAAAACCAGTGCCTCAAAAAAATTAACAAGCAGCGGTTTTCATAATCGGTCGATTAAAAAACATCCCAAAACCAGTAAAAATACCGTTACCAAGCAAACCCTAAGATACATGATATCACCAAAAAAGCAAGGTTCACAATATCGGTATCGGAATCGGTATCCGACTATTCCTACGAGTATTGGTATCGGCGATATCGGTAATATCGGCGATTTCGGATCGGAGTATCAGATTTTTTGGTATCAGAAAAAACAATTATTAATAAATTATTTACATTTAAAAACATATATTTTATACATTTAGGCATAACTTAAGTACTTTCAGTGTTATTTTGTAGTACTTTTGAAATTAAATAATATTGTAATCATCCTTAGCGATTGGTTTACATACAATAGATTGATTTTCTTTTTTTACATGTTTTTACAATCTTGTTATGCTTTAAACCCTTGATGGTTTGTCTTTTTCGTTTAATTTTCTTTGCCGAATTGACCGGAAAAAGAGACCCTCAATGTTGGTATCGGTAAGTATCGGGTATCGGTCGGTATCGGATCGGGACATGCCAAACCGTATCGGTATCGGCCGTATCGGATCGGTATCGGCCGATACTTTAAACCATGCAAAAAAGTGATAATGATCCTAAACAACGATAAGAACAACAAATCATTTATCCTAAATTTTTGGGTTGGATGTTTGAATGCTTTTCTTCCATTCTGATTGTAAGGACACCTCTCTAATATTAGCAAATACTATATCCTTTTGGCAGAAGTGATGATTAACCTACTTATTATAATATTCGCATGCCTTTGAGGAAATTCAGCCTTGACTTGTTTATATATATATATATATATATATATATATATATATATATATATGAAAAAGGTAATTGTGTTACAGACTCCTGGCCCGAAGGCCTACAAACTTTGCCCGAAGGCCCGCATTCATACTTGTATCTCACCGCATCAGGCTCGACCCGAAGGCATGTACCAGCACTTGTAGCGCATTCGGCCCGCACTCACATTTATTCCTCCACATGGAATTAAATGTGCTTCTCCCGTTGCTCGAACCTGCAACCTCTTGGGAGGATGTGTCTCACTCAAACCACTTGAGCTAGAGGTCATTGGCATATATATATATATATATATATATATATATATATATATATATATATATATATATATATATATATATATATGTTTCAAAAAAAAAAAAAATATATATATATATATATATATATATATGGAACCAGGTGAATTGTTTCTGGAATCGCTCCCACTGGAATTCGAACTCCTGGCCACTCGGGCCGCATGCATCTCTCTTAACCACTCGGGTCGCATGCATCTCTCTCTCTCTCTTTCTCTCTCTCTCTCTCTCTCTATATATATATATATATATATATATATATATATATATATATATATATATCTCTCTCTCTCTCTCTCTCTCTATATATATATATATATATATAGAGAGAGAGAGAGAGAGAGAGAGAGAGAGAGAGAGAGAGAGAGAGAGAGCAGTTCCTTAGCTATCATATTTTAAACCAACCAATGATCAACTGAACAAGAAAATATTAGCATTTCTTGTTTATAAGTCTATAACATACTTCATGTATTAAAAAAACCTCGATTCCTTGTCATTTGTATATATAAGCAAATATTGCAAGATAGGAGTGGAAGAGTGACAAAAAAGGAACAAAGTTTACTATAAGAAGAGATCCTAAATGGTCAGCAAACAACTCCTTAAAGGTCAAGCAACATCGAAAAATTGTCAATTACCAAATCTTCTGGTAAATTTTAACTCCATCCAAAAGTCTGCTAGTTTTACCTCCATCCAGTATCCATAAAAAGTCACAAATTCAAATTCAGTGAAATCTTAACGCAAATGATGAGTTACATTCCCCATCATACAAATCTCCATGAGTTAAATTACAGATATTTCACATTTTAAACACATGTCAAGCAGATCGTGAGTGGTCTTTGTTGGCTAGTATGCATCAAAATCTAGTATCGAGGCGTTATAGAGAACTGATTATAACAATAAAATCATGTTCTCGTTGAAAGACGTAAATAACAGCTAGGGGCTCCAGGCAATCACAGCACATATGTTGCGGTTTATCCAAAATAATAAGATTCAATTCACATATAGGCTTAAATTAATGTTCCCATAAGCTCTTCCTTCAATAATTCCAAGAATAGTACTACTTATTCTTATTTCAGTAGTTGATGGTGCATCCTAAGCAACCCACCTCCAGGAATCACTTTCAGCGAATAACCACCACTTCAGTAATACTTAAGATTTTGTTATTTGTTATTTATCACCATGTTACTGATTATATTACTACGGGGCAGAGGGGGGGGGGGGGGGGGGGGGGGGGGGGGTGTGGGGGAGAATATCCAAGTATTGAAGCATCCATAATTTCTCTTCTTTTAGTATTCCTCTAGCAGGTGCCAACAAGAAGTTTGGCACCTACCTGCCACGCAAAGGCAACTGTCCGTAGAATTATCATGCCACTCGTCATCTTTGCTTCACAGGACATATAAGGACTCATGTTTATTGTTTAGGCATGAATAGTATGCAATAAAGATCTACTGTAACAACTGGAACTTTTTTGCAACTACATCCAGAAAGCTAGATAACACGCAGACTGTACTTTAACTCGACAACAAAACCTAGTTAAGCAAACAAGCTGCCTATCCCTTGACCTTTCAGTCTATGTTGCACAGATAGGAATACAATATGATAGATATGGACATGACGATGCAGACATAATTTATTTTGGTGTGTCCTAGTACATTTTGAAGTCTGTACAGTATTACATTGTATTGACACAAATACGAGAGGATATGGCTACAATTTTGGAGGATACGTGCTTCAGAGTTTCTGCCAAATCTAAGCATTTCACCCAGCCCCAACAAGTTGCCATTCTGTCATCTTCTACCTATTTACCTTCCTTGATTTATAAAGGAGATGACATCCAGACCATGCAGCCCGAGGAAGCACAGGTAGTGCAAAATTGGTGTCATATCATATTCGTTTGGGTACGAATTGGACAGTACATGCACTCTAAATACAGTGGATCACACCAAATCAGTGTCATGTCCGTATTGTGTTCTATCATATTTGCAACGTAGTGCAGTCTAAGTATGATACCTCCACTAATGCAGTCCTTGCTTTTTTAAGGGGGAAAGTTGCTGTAATTTCTAAATTTCACAATCTTCCACCAAAACCAAATCGTTGCCATCTATAATATAAAGCACAGTGGGTTTTGGGTCCGACCCATGTGCTTTGGTTCAACGATGATGAAAGGACTAAATTGCCCCTCTCTCTATAAGAGAGGAGGAGGTTCCATGTTGGGTGCGGAGCAACCGGTTGTTCCAACGGCACCCCCGCCTCCAGCTCCTCTTGCACCGCCCCCTCCCTCCGCCGCCTCCGCTCCATCCTCGCCCACGCCATCGTCGCCGGTCTCTTCCGCAACCCCTTCGTCGCAAGTAGCCTCCTCCACCGCGCCGCCGACGCCGACCCTTCCTTCGCCGCCTCCCTCTTCTCCGCCATGACCAACCCCAACCCCTTCTCCTTCAACACCGCCATCGCCATCTCTGCCGACCCACTCTCCATCTACTCCCAAATGTTCCACCGCCGCGTCCCTCCCGACTCCCACACCTTCTCTTCCTTGCTCAACACCACCACCGCTGTCGCCGCCGCCGCCACCAGGTCGCTCCACGCACACGCCCTCCTCCTCGGATTCCGGCCCGACCCCTTCGTGCAGACCATCCTGCTCACCGCCTACTCCCGACGCGGCTTCGCCGACCACGTCCTGCGGGTGTTCGACGGAATGCCGCACATGGACGACGTCTCCTAGACCGCCGCCATCTCGGGCCTCACCGCCCTTGGATGCCCCGCGACGGCCCTGCGCGTCTTCGCCTCCATGAGGCCCCACGCCGCCCCGAACGCCGCCACCGTGGTCTTTGCCGTGTCCGCCTCCGCTGGGCTCGGGTCCCTGGCATTGGCTCGGTGCCTGCACGCCTACGTCGAGAAGGCCGAGTTTGGAGGCCGCGTCTCTGTCCGGAACTCCCTGGCGCTAGCCCGGTGCCTGCACGCCTACGTCGAGAAGGCCGGGTTCGTGTCCGTGCCATTATGGCACGGGTTATCCACTAGTCCTTAATATACAGAAGTCCCCCTCCCTCCCCAGAATCTTTTATGTAAAGTAATCCTCTGAAGATCTCTTAACCGCAATATTTCGTCATAAGAGGAACAGTGTCTTCTATTAATCCTTCAGCTTCAATATAGATGTAATTTTTTTTGTCATAATGTTGGTTTAATGATACCGTCAACTGTGTTTATAAAATCCACATAATAGATGAAGCCCTGTATATTAATGCATTTCTGGAATTTTTACCCACTGGATCGCATAAGTTCCGTCTCTGTGAGCCCCACTTGCCTTGAGCTGGTAAGAACCAGCAATGCTGTCGTAGCTAAGTGTTTTCTTCACTCTAAAATTTATTATATCTGTTTACCTGAAAGAAAATTGACGATCTGAAGATACAGAATAGGAAAATGCGCGGTTATAATAGGTTTGAAGATTACTTAACCCCTGTTCTACACAAGTCATTAACTCCACCGTTTCCAGTCAAGTGTTGAGATCAGTGTTAACGTTTTTACAAATACACCCGCAAAATCTGTAGAGTGTATGAAGATTAAACTCATCAACTGATTGCAGATTATTCTGTAACAAATTCAAGCATTCATCAAACTCGCGGCAAGAAAATTATTTTTGATTAAGTAAATTACAGATGAAGCTAGCTTTCTCCTCGTGGTTTAAATCATATCCACATCTTGCTGTGACAAAAGGCTGATATATCCATACACGTACATACACTATGATGTAAGTGATGTCTGTCACAAGTATCTTATTAGGATAAAACAACAGCAATAACAAGGCCTTCACCACAAATATTGGTTTCAACTGCATAGATACAACAATCAGAGCCATCAAGCTTCGTCACAACCTTTCTTTTGTCCCAATCCGTTATCACTTTAAACACATCCCTAGTTCTAGCAAAACCTTTTTCTATGATCCCATCAGTCGTAGCAAGTGCATCTCTCAATCACCATATCACCATCTCAAATGACATTGTTTTTTGTCACATCCTCAAATGATGCCACCTATAACTCCCACTAGTGCAGTTATGTCATATCCTTTCTTCAGTTGGACTGCAACACATTCATATCAATAGTCTCATTTTAGGTATGCCCGTACCCGCAAGGCATGTCTGTCTTATAGTCATCTGAGCATTTTCCCCTCATTCCAAAGGTATTAATTTTACAGTTTGATAATTGGTTACCAAGAAGCAACATAAAACAAAACCAACAAAAAAAAAAACATACCGCTCCAAAATTTGATAGGGATCCTTGACAAGCTCAAGTTTTCCATCAATCCAAAGAGAAAACCGGACATTGGGAAATATTCTATGTAGTAAAAGTTTTGGAACCTGTAAAAAGGCAATGGCATCAGAAACCATTTCTGATAACATTATTTATCTCGCAAAACAAAATTAACATACTAGCAGCCTGAAAAGTGTTATGGAATTATTTTGAAGAAAAAAGTAAATTCAGAACTGATACACATGTAAGCATTATCATAATTGTACTTTAAAGATAGGATATCTCACTAAACACTCAAAAGGTTTGAGGCACTAAAACTTCAACTATAATGCTCAAAGGTGAGCTTGGGTGCCCTATGCATTATGTTTATTTCCATCTCCATTGGTTCATTCTGTTAGCCAAGTGGATCAAGTGATGTCATGTGACCTAATAGGTAGGGGGAAACGATGGTTTGAATGTCGACCTATGAGGTTTCAGGAAAAAAAAATCTATGCAGTAAAGTTTTGGAACCTGTAAAATTCAATGGCATCAGAAACCATTCCCAGCCTCTAAGAATATTTACATTGCAAAACAAATTTGAAACTACTAGCAGCCCAAAAAAAGACATGGAAAAGTTACAAAGAAAAGAGTCAAATCATAACTGATACGAATGTAAGCATTATCATATTTCCTTACTATATGGGATATTTTCACTAAACAACCAAAAGTATGACGCAGTAACACTTAATAACACCAACCCCCCCCCCCCCCCCCCCCCCCCAACCACCCCAAGGTTTAAATGTGGACATGGGGTGCCTTTTTTTTTTCTTTCTATATGTTCATCCCATTGGCCAAGTGGATAAGTGATGCCATGTGACGTAATATGTACAGCTTTACTACATTACCTGGTTAAACAGAAGGTTAATTTAATATAATAGTTGAGAATTGCAGAGTAGTTATCTGATTACTAAGTAATATTCTGTTGCACTCTTTCACGACCCATGAGACCTCTTTCTTATGCTCGAGGGGGAAAAACATTAATACTATTAATAAAAGAGTAGAAAGCATGCCTCCTTCCTCCTCCCTCATCCCTTTACCTTTCTCTCCTCTTTCAAACCAAACCAGCCCCATCCAACTACATATGGTGGCAACTGGAGATCTGCCAGACAGGTTGTTCACAGACAGGTTGTTCACGATATACCCAACCTGACTATTGTGCGACAGATTCATCCACAATAGATTTGTTTCATAGAAGACAGAACAGGTCAAATTGTTGTGGAACAGCAAGTTGTCTTTGGTTGTCACAAGTTCCGCCACCTCTGGCTGGGTAGACAAGAGGTGAAGGAAGAAGATGAGTAAGGGGAAAACTGAAAAGACAACTTCCCGTAGCCATTCCTGTCTTCAACATGATACCCGATGATGTTTAAAGCATCTTCATCATCTTTTTGATAAAGATAGTCTTTAAATCCTATCTTTATCAATAAATAAATATGATTTATACCCTATCCAGTTTACTTAACATATATTCCCAAAATTATCCTTTAAGACTTTCTTGTAAACCTACTTGGGGAGCCTAGGTGCCGGTACCATTAATCACCTATTTAACTAATAAAATTGAAATAAAAGCTTTGATGATGTTATTACTGTTGTACTTTTCCCCTAGTAATTATCAGTGGTATCATATCTCCAGTTCTTTTTACAACCACAATGCTCTCCTCCAATACTGTATTGACAAGTATACCTTCCTACTTGTATGCCCCTCAAGCTATATTTCAAAGTTTATACCGTGCCATTTCCACTTCCCCATTTTTTCTTGCAATTCTTTTCAAACAAGCTGTACTAAAACTCCATGACCTTTTGATGTGGGCCCACCCATCATCACATACGCCCGTCGTCGGAGACGTGGAGTTTAGGCCCAGGCCCACTGTTTAGGCCTTTTTCTGTATTTAGTCATAAAGGGGCCTTTTCTGTTATTTAGTTATAAAGGGGTATTGTGGTCTTTCACCACAATAATCCCTTTAGGGTTTTGTTTCCCTTTTCTATTTATAGCTAGGGCTAGCCGTCTTTAGTTTTTTATGCTTGTATTGAGAAAACTCTCGCAAGTGTCAATGAAGAAGGATTTATTACTTTGATCCGTTCATCAAAGTTGGGAGTTTTGTTCTTTTTCTATATAAAAGATCATTCTATTTCTTTTCCTCTTGGTTATTTGTTGGGTTTGGTGAACCGATTAAGTCGATTCACATCATTTGGTATCAGAGCTTTCTACGAGCCATGGCCGATGGAACAAGAAACACGATCGATGAGAAGATCCGAGGTCTTCGGGAGGACTTCACCGCCGAGATCGAGGGTTTGAAGAAATCGATGGAGGTCGCCGCGAAGGATCAAGCGTCCACGAATCTAGAGATCCGCACGGAGATGCGGGATATGCGGAAGGAGTCGACGACAATCATGATGCTTTTACAAAATATTTCAAAAAGATCAATGGCGGCGAAGCGGAGGCGGCGCCGACCCAAACCCTAGGCGACCAACTAGGGTTTGTGCAAACGGAGGGGGAGACGACCGAGGATCGCGGCGGGCCGACCGACGGGCGGTGGCCCGCACCCGCCGCCACCACAGCGCCGCCGGACGGGGCGCGGGCGGCCGAGGAGCAGCGCCGGCTGGCGGCAGACGGGCGCGGGAGCCACGCCGCCGACCGCACCAGCCCGGGCGGGGCCGCGGGCGTGGGAGGCGGGCGCTGGCCGGCCGCCGACCGCCACCCCTGGCCGGTCGGGGCCGCGGGAGCCCCCGGCGAGCGACCGTGGCCGGGCGCCGGCGACCCGTACGGTCCCGGCGGATCGGCTCCGCGCGCGGGAGAAACCCTAGGGTTTGGGGCCTCCTTCGGGGGTCGGACGATGATGACGAACCACGGAGATAGGTTCGCGGGCCCGGGGAGGGGCTTGGCGGGAGTCCCGGCGTGGACGGGAGGAGCGGAGCCCCCAGGAGGAGCGAGGTACGCCGGAGGCAGCAATTTTTTTGGGGGAATGGCGGATTCCGCCAACTTCCAGAGAGGGGATTTTCCCCCACGACGACCACCACGGGCGAGGGCAGTCGGTGACTACAGGGGCCCGGTGGAGGAGTGGGGTGAGCAGATCTGGGCTGACGAGCGGTATGAGGAGGGTGACAGGGGCCCATACGAGACCCAGCGGAGAGATACACACCGCTGGGAAGGAGGACGAGGTCGAGAGGATATGCAGCACGGTGACCTTGGCGCGGATCGCCGGCTGAAGAAACTGAAGCTGCCCACGTTCGAGGGCGAGAACCCGGACGAGTGGATCTTTCGAGCGGAGCGCTATTTCGAGATCATGGAGCTGACCGAAGCAGAGGTCCTCAGGTGCATTGGGATTTATTTTGAGGGCCAGGCCCTGGCATGGTATCGGTGGAGAATGGCGAGGACCCCGTTCACCAGCTGGGCGGAGCTGACGGGCTACATTTTAGACCGCTTCCAGGAGACAGCTTCGGGTGATTTCTACGAGCAGTGGTCGTCGCTACGCCAGGAGGGGACAGTTCGAGACTTCGTCGCGAAGTTCGAGCTATTATCTGGACGCGTTCGGGGGGTGTCGGACGAGTTGCAGATCGGGATGTTTATGAAGGGTTTGAAACCCTCCATACGAGCGGAGCTCAGGCTGCAGAGTCCGCGATGCTTGGAAGATCTCCTCCGCCTAGCCCACAAGGCCGAGGAGAAGTTGGCAGAGGAGAAGCGCTTCAAGGGCGCTTGGGGGACGACGGGGCAGCGCAGCCAGGCAGGGACAGTTCTTCCTCGACCAGCGGCGGGGGGCACCGGCACCAGCCCCGCCACCGGTACCGCCTAGACCCACGGGCGGGACAGGAGGAGCCGCAGTACCAGGGAGACGCCTCTCCGAGGCCGACATGAGGGCGAGAAGGGCGGCTGGCCTATGTTTCCGATGCGACGAGAGATTCACCCCCGGTCATCGATGTGCGAGCAAGTTGCTGCAAATCGTGATTCTACCGGACGAGGAGGAGGATGCCGAGGAGGTAGAGGCCGCTGTCGCGCCAGAGGCGGGAGAGGAGCAGGAGCATGTGCATATGGATGTGGCTGAGGTGACCCTCAACTCCGTGGTAGGGTTTACTCCGAACCATACCATGAAGTTAGCAGGGAAGTTGGGAGAGCAGACGGTGACAGTGCTGATCGACAGTGGGGCCACCCACAACTTCATCTCGCGACGACTGGTCGATCGGCTCGGTTTAGAGTTGAGTACGGTGGAGAAGTTCACGGTGTTGCTGGGCACCGGGAAGGTGGAGGAGAGCAAGGGCCTCTGCAAGGGGGTGTCGCTCTCACTGCAGGGCTTTCAGCTGACGGAGGACTTCCTACCATTGGAGTTGGGCAATGTAGACATCATATTGGGAGTCCAGTGGCTGAAGACCCTCGGGGAGATGAAGGTGGACTGGAAGCGTCTGCGGATGGAGTTTCGGGGAGGGCGACGCGGCGGTGGTGCTGAACGGGGATCCGACTCTCTGTTTTTCTATGGTGGCTTTCAGCGCCATCACTCGGGCGTTGCGGACAGGAGGAGAGGGGTACTTGGTCGAGCTCCAGGGGTTCTCGGGCGAGGAGGCGACTCACGGGGAGACACCAAGGGAGGTAGAAGCGGTGCTGGAACAGTACCCCGAGGTCTTCCAGAGCCCGCAAGGGCTACCTCCGATCAGAGGACACGAGCACTCGATCGTACTCCGAGGGGAGGGGGCACCGGTGAGCGTGCGTCCCTACAGGTATCCGCATCTGCAGAAGGACGAGATAGAGCGGATGGTTCGGGAGATGCTGCAGGCGGGGGTGATCCAGCCTAGTGTGAGTCCTTTTTCATCACCAGTACTGTTGGTGAAGAAGAAGGACGGGAGCTGGCGATTTTGCGTCGACTACCGGGCGTTGAATAAGGAGACAGTCGCGGACAAGTTCCCTATCCCGGTGATCGACGAGCTGCTAGACGAACTGCATGGGGCAGTTGTCTTTTCGAAGATCGACCTTCGTGCAGGGTACCACCAGATCCGGATGCGGCCGGAAGATGTGTCGAAGACGGCGTTCCGTACTCACGAGGGACATTATGAGTTTCTGGTTATGCCTTTTGGACTGACCAACGCTCCTTCGACCTTCCAGGCATTGATGAATAAGGTATTCCAACCCTATCTTCGCAGGTTCATCTTAGTATTCTTCGACGACATCCTCATCTACAGCCGAAGCATGGGGGAGCACACTGACCACTTGGGGATAGTGTTCCGGGAGTTGCTTACGCATCAGCTATACGCCAACCGAAAGAAGTGCAGCTTCGGTTTGGCGCAGGTGGAGTATCTGGGGCACGTGGTGTCGGCGGAGGGGGTAGCAGCGGACAGGACGAAGATTGCGGCCATGTTAGATTGGCCCGTGCCCACTACACTACGGGCCTTACGCGGCTTCCTGGGGTTGACGGGCTACTACAGGAAGTTCGTCAAAGGGTACGGCACTATCGCTCGGGCCCTTACGGAGCAGCTGAAGAAGGAGGGCTTCCAGTGGGGAGAAGAGGCCACTAAGGCCTTTGAGGCGTTGAAGGTCGCCATGACGACAGCACCCGTGCTAGCATTACCCGACTTCAGCAGAGCGTTTGTGGTGGAGACGGACGCCTCGGGATATGGCCTCGGGGCGGTACTCATGCAGGAGGGGAGACCCATAGCCTATTTTAGTCAGGTACTATCTGCTAGAGCCCGACTGAAATCGGTCTATGAGAGGGAGCTGATGGCGATCGTTTTGGCGGTGCTGAAGTGGAGGCCTTACCTGTTGGGACGGGAGTTTGTGATACGGACCGATCAGAGGAGCCTCAAGTACCTCCTCGAGCAGCGGCTGGTGACTGAGGAGCATCAGCATTGGTTGTCCAAGCTGGTCGGGTATCGATTCACGATCGAGTACCGTCCAGGGCTGGAGAACAAGGCGGCGGATGCTCTATCTCGACGGGAGGAGGTGATCGACCTGGGCGCCCTATCACGTCCTATATGGCGAGATTGGGAGCCGATGTTGCAGGAGGCAGAGCAGGACAGAGAGCTGCAGCAGATACGGCAGCAGATAGAGGGCGGCGATGGCGCTCCAGCAGGCTACACGTTAGCGGGTCGTCGTTTGCTCTACCAGGGGAGGATGGTGCTGCCGAAGACTTCGGCCTTTATTCCCGTTTTATTCCAGGAGTTCCATAGTTCTGCGACAGGAGGCCATTCGGGGGTTCAGCAGACTTATCAGCGGATGGCCAGAGAGGTGTTTTGGCCCGGGATGCGACGGGCCGTCGCACGATTGGTAGCCGCTTGTGACGTCTGCCAACGTCACAAGTATATGGCTATGGCCCCAGCAGGATTATTGCAGCCACTGGCCTTGCCGGAGCGGGTTTGGGAGGATGTTACCATGGACTTCATCGACGGGCTACCACGTTCCGAGGGGTACACGGTGATCATGGTGGTGGTGGACAGGCTGAGTAAGTATGCTCACTTCATTCCCCTGAAGCATCCTTACACGGCCGTTACTGTAGCGACGGCGTTTCTTCGGGAGGTGATCAGGCTCCATGGGGTACCCGCATCCATTATCTCGGACCGGGACAAGGTATTCATGAGTATTTTCTGGCGGGAGTTATTTCGGGTTCACGGTACGGTCCTGAAGAGGAGTACCGCATATCATCCCCAGACTGACGGCCAGACGGAGGTCGTTAACCGCAGCGTCGAGACCTATTTGCGGTGCTTCGCCTCTGATTCTCCCCGACAGTGGCACAGTTGGCTGGCTTGGGCGGAATACTGGTATAATACTTCGTACCACTCACGGGCGGGGACGACGCCGTTCCGGGTGTTGTATGGTCGCGACCCGCCCCCCTTGGTACGATTCGGAGACGCCCAGACACCAGTAGGGCAGGTGGAGGAGTATATGTTGACCCGGGACGGGGTCTTGGAGGAGCTGCGGAAGCATCTGTTGCGGGCACAGCAGGTGATGCGGGCACAGGCAGACAGGCATCGGCGGGACGTCAGCTTTCAGGTAGGGGACATGGTTTATCTCAAACTACGTCCCTATCGACAGCGCTCGATGGCGAGGAGGCCGAATGAGAAGTTGGCGGCTCGATACTTTGGTCCTTATCCAGTGGTGGCTCGGGTGGGGCAGGTGGCTTATCGTTTGGGGCTACCAGACACATCATCGATTCATCCTGTCTTCCACGTATCTCAGTTGAGGAAGGCGATTGGGGATCAGGCAGCATCCCCCACCCTTCCTCCGACGCTCACGGAGGACATGGAGGTACAGTTAGAGCCCTTGGCAGTACGAGCTATCCGACGCGGACCCGGCCAGACGAAGGAGGTCCTGATTCATTGGGTCGGCCTGCCAGACTGTGACGCGACCTGGGAGGATTCTGCGAGCTTCCAGACGCAGTTTCCAGATTTCCACCTTGAGGACAAGGTGGCTCTGTTAGGGGGGGGTATTGATGTGGGCCCACCCATCATCACATACGCCCGTCGTCGGAGACGTGGAGTTTAGGCCCAGGCCCACTGTTTAGGCCTTTTTCTGTATTTAGTCATAAAGGGGCCTTTTCTGTTATTTAGTTATAAAGGGGTATTGTGGTCTTTCACCACAATAATCCCTTTAGGGTTTTGTTTCCCTTTTCTATTTATAGCTAGGGCTAGCCGTCTTTAGTTTTTTATGCTTGTATTGAGAAAACTCTCGCAAGTGTCAATGAAGAAGGATTTATTACTTTGATCCGTTCATCAAAGTTGGGAGTTTTGTTCTTTTTCTATATAAAAGATCATTCTATTTCTTTTCCTCTTGGTTATTTGTTGGGTTTGGTGAACCGATTAAGTCGATTCACATCACCTTTCCTATGAGTCTATGACTATTCCTACATTTCATCTAGCTAATTTAATCCTAGTGTCATGCATTAGCTCCTTCGCTCGTGGCTTCTCATACCTGAGAAATCCTTGCCTACTTGACATCATATTCGGGTGGCAATGTGGCATATTGCTCTAATTAAGCCCTATCCCAGGGCAGTTTGCTTAATATTGCACTCGCGTGTATCAATAATACGACAAGATATGGTCACAAAAACCACAGTTTGCAGTATCGGCCGATAACGATACGATATGGCCGATAGTGATACAGTTTGTCATGTCCCAATCCGGACCGCTATCGTTACTAACCGATACTGACGTTGGGAGGTCTTTCTCAGTCAATTCAACAGAGTAAATTGAACGAAAAGACCAATTAGCAAGAATGTAAAAGCATAGCAAAGTTGTAAAAGCATGTAAACAAAGAAAACTTATTTATCTCAGATAAACCAATCAGCAAGGATGAATATTATTTCATTCAATTTCAAAACTACTAAGAAACAACAACAAAGATACTTAAAATTATGTCTAAATGTATAAATTACTTTTTTTTCTAAATTTTTAATATTTGATTAATAATTATTTGCTTTCTAAGACCAACAAATTTGATACTCTGATCTGAAACCATTGATGTTGTCAATTCAGATACTCATAGGAAGGATCCGATACCGATCCCGATTCTGCAACCTTGTCAAACAAAGAAACAAGACACATTTTGGTGTCCTAGTGTATATTAGGAGTGTGAGATATACACTCCACAACTTCAGAGCGTCCATCTTTCATATTGGGTGAGGCCACCATTGCTAACTTTACACTTATCATGGAACCAGGATTGGAATGGTGCAATTCTTTACTCATATATATATATATATATATATATATATATATATATATATATATTGAAGCAATAGGTAATTGTGGCGAACTCGCCTCCACTGGGGCTCGAACTCCCGACCTAATTGTGGCGAACTCGCCTCCACTGGGGCTCGAACTCCCGACCACATGGGCCGCATGCATCTCTCTTAACCACTAGGCTAGAGGTCATTTGCTATATATATATATATATATATATATATATATATATATATATATATATATATAGCAAATGACCTCTAGCCTAGTGGTTAAGAGAGATGCATCCGGCCCGAGTGGTCAGGAGTTCGAATCCCAGTGGGAGCGATTCCAGAAACAATTTACCTAGTTCCCAATATATATATATATATATATATATATATATATATATATATCCTAGTGTATATTAGGAGTGTGAGATGGACACTCCACAACTTTAGAGCGTCCATCTTTCATATGGGGTGAGGCAACCATTGTGTAGTGCCCGGCTCCGCAAAGACACTAGATAAACAGAGAGATCGGATTGTTGGCTCTGCAACAAAAGACGATTAATCTGGGCAATGTTATAAATTTTGCTACGCGGAGACGGTGCGCCAAGGGCCCGCCTAGCGACTAGGGCGCCTAGGCGGCGCCTAGGCGCCGCCTAGGCGCCGAACTGATTTTTTTTTTTATTATATGTATATATATGTTACCCCATATATATATGTATATGTCATTTATAAACAAAACTTATGGTTGATAAGTTGGTTAGCAGCTTGTGTTTAAGATTCTGGTTTGGAGTGTGGAGGCCATGGTTCGAATCCTTTGGTTTAAGTTTTTTTTTTTTTTTGTTTTTTTTTTTCATTCACCCTTAAAAAGGGGATGAGAGGAGAGAGAGTGCAGTAGTAGCAGCAGCACCATCACTCCTCTCCTCCCTCCCCCTTCCCTCCCCCTTTCCCTCTCCCTCTCCTCCCTCTTCCGCCGCCGCAGCCACCGCCACCGCCACCGCCACCAGTAGCAGCAGCAGCACCACCACTCCTCTCCTCCCTCCCCCTCTCCCTCTCCCGCCGCCGCCACCGCCACCGCCACCGCCACCGCCACAGCCACCGCCACCGCCACCGCCACCACCACCAGCACCACCACTCCTCTCCTCCCTCCCCCTCTCCCTCTCCCGCCGCCGCCACCGCCACCGCCACCGCCACCGCCACCGCCACCAATAGCAGCAGCAGCACCACCACTCCTCTCCTCCCTCCCCCTCTCCCTCTCCCGCCGCCGCCACCGCCACCGCCACCAGTAGCAGCACCACCACCACTCCTCTCCTCCCTCTCCTCTCCGTATCCGCCGCCGCCACCACCACCACCACTACCACTAGCAGATCCACCACCACCACTAGCAGATCCACCACCACCACCACCCCCCCCACCACCACCCCCCCTCCTCTAGCAGCAGCACCACGTCCACGACTGCCACCACCACTAGCAGCACCACCACCACCACCACCCGACGCCGTCACCGCTGCCGCCGTCGCCGTCGCCGCTCAATCTCTGACAGGTAAGTGTTGAAATTTTTTTTTTTAAATTTTCAGACCGAAATGGCCCGCCTAGGTCCGACTAGGGCCGCCTAGGCCCGACTAGGCCCGCCCAGCGCCTAGGCCGGCCGCCTAGGGCCTTTTCGGTGCGGCCGGAGGCCGCCTAGCGCCTAGGCGCCGCCTAGGCCGATTTTTAGAACACTGGATCTGGGACAAAGACTCATTTTATGATTCGCTTACGCCTAATAAGAATCTGAGTTTTTGATTGAATGCTATTGCTAATAACAAGATTGAAATCATTTAGTATGCTTATAAGAGAATCCACATGCTGCCATGCTAAGAACAAGAAGAGAGATAACCTGTATGCTAAGAAGAATTGTTACCTGCTAATAAAAAACAAACTGATGCCTGTATGCTAAAGAAAGATTGTTGTCTGAAACAAGAAATGAACTGTTGCCATGTTAAATCAAATGAGATGTCTGCCATGTTATAAGTTAGAGATATTTCTCAAAAGAGAAAAATATTGCCATGTTTAATAAGAGGAGAAAAGAGATTGCTCACATATCCTAAATTCGTATACTTGCAAAGAAAAAAAAATTATGTTTAATCTGAACAAAACTGCTATCATGTTTCAAAGAAATGAATAATTGTTTGTCCCTCAAATATGCTCTAAATGCTAGACATGTACAGACGGACTTGTATATGTTGCAAAGGAAAAGAATTATGTAGGAGCTTCGGCTCCGAGATCAAAGAAAAAAGAAAAGACAAAGTCATAGCTCTGTTGTTACAAAGAGAGAAGGCAGAGTCATAACTCTGTTGTTACAAAGATTGACATAGAGAAAGATGAAATATTGTCCCTTACAGAGTCTATCTGATAGCTGTTGTATTCATGCATTGTTCTCGGACAACTTGTATACAAGGTCACTAGATCTCTCGACGGTTTTCAGGGTACTGGGAGCCGATCGGTCTAGAAGAGATTGTCTAGACACCTAGAGGTACAAGAAACCTCGTGTGTTGCATCTCGTCCACTAGCGACGAGCTGAACCCAAGTGTCACAGCAGCTAATAATAGGAATACTCATGGACCATCATATAGATAGATGTTGATTGGTGCAGAGCTGAACCCATGTGTCACAGCTGCCAATCGAGTCTGCATGTGTCTATAATAAGTGTTGCTAAAGCTAACGATGCAGAGACGAACAGAATATAAGAATGTTGGTTATATTATGTTTATGCTAATCATTGTCTTGTGCAGGGATGGACCGTCGGCTATGGTAAGAATTACTGAAATGTGATACATATGTTGCTTAAGTTTTCTGATCATGAATTGCTTAAAAGAGAATAACCTGTTGTAAAGAATAGCTATGTCCCGATTAAAGAAAAGATGTGATAATCATGCTTGTAATCTGACCCTTAGAATGTCTTGAATAAAAGAAAAGAATGCTAATGCTTCTGTCCCTGAGAATGATTATGGCTCATGAAACCCGCTGTGCACTCCACATGAAATGAATAGTCATCGTGCTTGAATTGAACAGTCCCTTGTATGCTCCAAATGAAATGAAATAAATTATGGCTTTTCAAAGATGTTTTCAAAAGAGATGTAAACTGACTCTGTATGCATGAAATGAACATAGATAAAAAGTAGCAAGATCACATTACAAGAAATATTTTCTCACTAAATGAACAGTGATCGTTTCAGACAAATGTAGCCCTTTGTTCACAATTCACCAGTATGCTGATATATTGACCCATCATCAGTCTGCATGCAGGTGCAAGACGCATCGAGAAGGATAGTCCAAAGCGATAACCCGAGCCTTGTAATGCCCCGCTCCGCACGAGGCATTTGGTTGGCTTATTGGATGGGATCAGAATATTAGACCGTGACTTATGTTGGTAATCGGGAGAATTGAGACTAATGCAGTCTCTCTTAGCTGGCTAGACGGAATGGAAATTGAAATGTGGCTCGCTGGTGGAGCTACGCTTAGTGGAATTATGTGTGATCGGATCAGGAGGACCCTTATTGCAAGTGAGTGGAACTGTCCTTCCTCCTCCTTACTCCTTCATGTTTAATAAATGAAGTATTGAAATGCTATGAATTGTCCCTAAATGTTCCATGTTTTAGTTGCTGAAATATATAGAGATGTCTATGTTGAGAATTATTGAAATGTACAACACATTGAACTGCTAATGTGATTTGAGGCCTGAGAATGAATTGATAACGTTGCCCCTTATGCTTAACGCCGCTGGAACAAGTAGACACTTGAATAATGAGATGACTTATGAATGATAGGATAAGAAATGAACTGGCTATGCTATCGAACCAATGAACTGAATGAAACACTAGAATCATGTACTCTCTGTATATCTGTTGCAAGAATATGAAATACTGCATGTCCCTTATGAGAAATGAATGAATGAATAAATGTCCCTATGAAATGAATGAATGTTACGTTCCTCTTAAGAAAGGAATGATATGAGATACGTTGCAATGAAGCAATGAATGAGAAATGATAAAGCTGGGATCGTTGAGATCACCAAATGAAATGATGGTAATGATGGAATAAATAAGTCATTGAATATGACTAATGATGCATTGTTGCCTTTACTTTCCATAATATATTTTACCATGCGATTTTGTTCACAATCGAGTCGGACACGCATTCGCATGGTCATGGACAACTTGTATACAAGGTTTGAGTAATAATTTTCTCGAACAGTTCCTAGGGCCCTGGGGACCGATTCGGCCTAGGAGAAAATAATGATAAGTGCTATGGGAGCACGGATAAGGCGGGGTGGCATAGAGGCTCGCCACCTACTATGCTGACCGTATTATCTTGTAATGAAATGAAATGAAAAAAGTCCATATGGTTTAACAACACCAGTGACCATGTAGTCGGGATGCATGCTAATGAATGTTTTGTGCAGGCAGAGTAAGTATATCGGATAACCTGTATTTGATGCAGGTATGAGAAGTCGGCTATCGGTAAGAAATCACATAATTGAGATATTGTATAAGTTGGTTTAACTTGCCTGCTTAACATGTTCCATTCAGTATGCTAGAAAGATGCCTTACTATAAATAGTGCTCAAACATAACATCCATGCTAAGTGATGCTAAAGTGAGAATTGTCATAATATGTTTAAGATGTTAATGTTAACGATGCCTCAATGACGCCTTTGCATGATAACACCAAGAATGCTATAATGATATGTCCACATGATTATTGCTAAGAATATGTTTACATGATTCACCATGATTATCGCCTATGAACTGTAAACTGATGCTAGGCCAAGTAGAAAGATTATTCTATTAAATGCTTGCTAAAATTGACCAGTTAGTGTTGGTTTAGGCGAGTGGGTTGGATTCTGCTCGCCAGTACATATATGATGTGCTGACCCACGTTTTGTGGGCAGGTACTCGTGCTTGGAATGTTCTACACACGAAGATTGGCGCGGCATCGAAGATTTGTTGGGCATACAGAAGCTCTCCTTGTACAAGATGATGTCTTCTGTTTATAAAGGACATAATGTATGGAACATTGTAATCAGTTGTACCAGTGAGATTGTAAGCCAAGTCGGTATATCGAGTTGTAATCCAATGTATCCAAATATCAAATGTAAGCTTTGTAACATTGTTCAGTTGGCTTTCAATGTAAAGTGAGATTGGTTGTAAGCATTGTACTTCAACACAAGTCTTGTACTTTTCTTCAATTATCAATAAAGAGAATAAAGTTCTATATATATCTCTGTGGCTTCAAGTTACCCTTTTATCTCTGCTGCTATAAAAAAATGACGTACTTCTATTCAATGAGAAAGATTGTCCTCACTAAATTCAATTTATCTGCTTCTGCCGCTGCGATGTTTTCCTATTTGAAAAAAATCAATTATGTATCATCTTTGCCTTGTACAAGTGCAATACCAGACTTGTACGGCATCACGCCCAAGCGAGGACGATCGATTCCAAGAGATAAAATATGTGAATAAATGACTCTACGAATCGGAGCGTGACAAGCCTCATCTTCAGGAGCCAAAAATCAAAAGAGATGCCAAGAGAAGGACATCTGTTGCCAAGAGTTGGTTTTGTATATAAAGGGATGTAATGTATGGGAACGAGATCATTGTAATCTGAAACGTTTCTGAGAGAATGTAAGCATTGTATCACAGAGAATTGAGAGCTTGTAATATGTTCAAATGAAATCAATAAAGAGATTGTTTCTTGTTACCATTGTGTTCAATTCATATATCTGCAAAATGTCCGCTGCTACTTCAAATATCTGTAATATGTTCTGCTGCGTATAGTCAACATTGTCTATCTTGTCTTGTTACAGGTCTTGGTCTTGTGCAAGCACAACTTAGGCTTGCACGGCATCACTCCTTAGCGAGGACGAACGGTCTCAAAGAGTCCGAAGCGAGGACGAAAGGACTCTTCGAGATCGGGGCGTGACACATTGCTCACTTTACACTTATCATGGCACCAGGATTGGAATGGTGTAATTCATTACTCATATATAATATATATACACACACACATATTTGGAAGAGGTAATTGTTTCATATTTGCTCCCACCGGGATTTGAACACCGTCCACTCGAGTCTTATGTCTCCACTCTAGCCTCTTGAGCTACCAAGTCTATATATATATATATAAACATTATCAAGTATTACGATATCCATGTTTGCACTATGAGAAGTTTAGAACATATATGTATTTCATTATTAAAAGAATTACATACAAGAGGTAAAAGAATTCATTATTAGGCACGATTTATGATTTATTCTAATATTAAAAGCCCTTGTGGGTTACAAGTGTCATTTAGAATTTTTGAATCTTTGGAGTGGCTTTGGCAGGTTATCCCTAAAGTATATTTAACTTAAAGCCAAAATAGACAAGGAGTCCAGGAAATTATACCAAACTACAACAGAGGTCTACCTGTAACATGATTGACGTTACAACCAACTTGGGAGCAAAATAAATGACAACATTCATAACTACAAGAACCTAATACTATCAAATGCATCTCAGATTTAAAAATTAGTTTATAGATGGCTAGCCCACTTGCTTATGCAAATTACTGTTCACATAACTAGTAAGAACCACTTTTGTTTCTTTCGCGTGCCTGTTGTACATCGATGACTTCTATTATTGAGACATTTTCTTGGAAGATCAACTAAATATGGAAGTATAAAAATACAAAAGAAAAATAACCTTTCCATTGCGCCTTGCATCTGAATAAGGAAGATTTCTAATGACCACCACTCTCCATAAGCCAACTCTTTTTGTGCTGTCCAGGGTAGTAGTGTTCTTTATATAAGCTTCAGTTTCTTCATCAACAAACATATAAAAGCAAACCGTACGCTTTGAAGCTTCACTGATGTTTCTCGGTTGTTGTATAATATCATAATTTCCTGGCAATTCAAATGATTGTGAGGGAAAATATGCACATATAATGGGAAGGAGGCAAAAGAAATGACAGCAACAGCAGTGAAAATTCTTATAATGTCATGTCCTTACCGAATATAGCTGAGGCTACAACCACACCGCGGCACTGCTCCATCTCATTAAGATGGGCAGCATCTATGTCAAACCCAGTCCCTTGACCAGGTTTTTTTCCTTTGACAAAACTGATGAATAACAAAAATAGTTGACTTAGATATTTATTTACATGTAGGAGTGATTGCTGAGGATGAACAACCATACCCACAGTGCACGGTCATTGACTCTTTTATACTGAAAGCTTCTTCCCTCTGCTGCAATGAAGGATGCCCTCCAAAAATTGAGCCACCATTTGGTTCATCTGCTAAGTTCTCTTCAGAAACATAAGATAAACTCTCCAGGACTGGTGATTCTGATGGCAAAGCTGGCATGTAAGCCATGGCCTGCTCGGCCGGCACATAACACACAGGACATGCTAAAAAGAGGGCAAGTATACAATAAGCACCACAACAAGACCGTAAACCTTCAATGTAAATCAATAACACTTTGAGACCGAAACTTACGGCGTGGACCAGTACGTTTCCTATCAAGTGGTGTAGGAGGAGGAATAGAGAAACCCTCGCAAGGATGTCGTGAAGGAATTGTGATAGCCAATGGAACATGACCATTGGTCTCATTATCACTACTCAAAGACAGTTGTTTGATCACTGTTGTATTCCTTTTGTCTTCTGTTACAGGAGGCAAGGGAGCCATGAGATAATTTGATGATATTCTATCAGGATTTACAAAGTTCCATACATGATCTGAGTAACCTAGTGCTGTCTCAGGACCTGCTTGCTGGTCTTCATCTGGAACAAGCCATGATAAAAAACAAACTTGTTAAGATAAGTCAAAAGTATAATTAATATACCCAAAAGAAACAAAGAATGACTGAGTCAAAGGCAATTGCATCCACAGTAACAGCATTCAAACATAGATTATCTACTCATGAACCTCATATTTGACATAATTTGATACAGAGAGGGATCGACAGCTCGACGAGTTAATTACTGGTTAAATAGGTTATTGATAATCCACAAGCCCAAACAAATTATATAACCTTCTGTATTGCTACAAATTACTCTTAAAATGCACTGATGACCAGATGTACAATTTACAGTTTCATGATAAGGAGCTCCTTAACCTGGCAGCCATTAAAAATATTGCTTGTAAGTTATTTGAATCTGTTGGTTTTACTATTGTAGGCTCTAATAAGTCCCTTGATTTTGGTACTAAAGGAGATCGAAGGAGAACATACAGTATTTCAAAGATTGAACGAGCAAGAATACATGAGCTTAACACATTGCTATGAAGGGATGGGCAAGTCCAAATATTAACAAGACTTCTGCAGGCACGACCTTGATAATAGGCAGAATGAACAAAGCGAGCCAAAAAGAAAAGGTTGTCCCAATTTAACTCGCAGAAAGCAATATACTAGCATTCAATGAGCAAGAAACACTCAGCAATCTCATTTAACTCGTAACAAATAAATTAGTTAGTAAGTTGCCAATATTTTCTATTCTTAGTAGAAAGCAATCAATCCCCACACAACTAATATTGGTACGCTATGTTTTTAGTATCTTAAGATACAGGATATGTATTTTATCCATATAATAGGCTGATAAGTAGAACTTTTTTTTTTACTTGAGTCATGTAATTTATACTTAATAATCTGAATTCTGGAACTAGGTAGACCTATAAAGATGAAACAAATAAAAAAATTATGAGAAAATTATTTTAAATCATGTTCCTATATGGATTTAGAAGTATCGACCTAAACTCCCAAATTTATTGTATCATACGATAAACAATACAATAAGTGATACACGATACGATATGCAAGCAAATCGATACACGATATGATGGGAGTTGATAACCAGGTGGTAGCATATGAAGGGAAATAAATAGAAAGAAGCAAACAAATTATGTAGTATCATACTATGATACCATGTAAAAGAGTAGCCTACACTTGGAAAATATTGGAAATATCCATGACGGCTCCAAGCTAAACAATGTATAGGATATACAAAAGTGGACAGTTGTGTGATAGCTGCCCAATAGGTAGGAAATGACAAGTAGATAACAACTAACATAGAACATACATAAATCACTATCTGTGAACTCTTTTTTCCTGTATTTATGAACCCATAAAACAATAACCATGCAATAGATTAAAAAACTAAATCCCCTCAATATTATTTGTTCAGAAAACAAAACTTTTACGCATAGTTCCCAACATCTCAACCAACGACCCCCCTCCCCCCACCTCACCCACCCACACCCCAGTGTACCATTGTTGGGGGATGGTGAGGGGACAAAAATAGGGGAAGGGAGAAAGAACATGGAGAAAGAAAATGAAAAGAAGAGGGATGTATTATCAATGGTGGTTGGGTGGAGGGGATTATGGCTAGCCTGGTGGCGGTTGCTATGGTATGGAAGGGATGATGGATGGGGAGTGATTCATTTGAAAATTAAGACATGGTTGTCTTCTTCTTTTTTCCAAAGAAGATATAGAACCTAGGAAGCATTGACACTCCAAAAATAGTTGTGCTGCCCATGTTATGTCAGACACAAACACTCCAAAATGTACTAGGACGCACGAACTCAGTCTGAACCCGAATCATTGTGTCTGTAACATCTCGTGTCATATTCATGTTATATAAGCTCAAAGATTGCAGCAATTAGTCTAGATCCACCCTAGCATGTGAAACGTATGCAATGGGCAAAAAGAAATAAGAAAATGATTACTGTCTAAGCCATGGGTGATGGGGAAAACATGTATTTTCAGATTTATCATATGGGTAATGGCTAATGAGACATAAGGTTTCGACAAAGTAAGGCTGTGACTATGTACGGGATTGCTTATCGTGGGTTTTTTCCTTCAAAAAGTACTTATAAGTTGATTGGTAACAACAACATATAAAAAAGAACTTATGAAAAGTTAGTTCTAGTTTGGGATAGCTTCTGAAAGCACGTGGGCGGATGTTGTCAAAAGTTGCTTTCGCTTTTAAAAAAACAGATACCTCAGACAAACAACAACCATCTTAGTTAAAGGTCGATAATTATGAAAAATTAACTTTTCTCGACTAATTTCTAACTTTCAACAAACAAATAGATATCATGCAATTGCATCTACGATCTATGTACTGTCAAATAAAGCTCCATGGTGATTTCTGAACATAAAATTAACTTAACTTACTAACTACCGTATAAGCTCTCTTTTTTTCCTTTTTCATAAGCTTCAAAAGAAAACAATGGTAACCAGTGTTCTACAAATCTGAACCAAGCAACAGATCCAACCTTTAAAATCGCAAACTGGCTGGCAGCCTCTTTCTCTTGACAAAAACCTTTTTGGCTATCGGAACAGGATTAAACCACTGAACCGGATGTTCTTGATGATTCATATTTCCCGTATAAAATTTATGATCTCCCAATACCCTAGTTTTCTACAACATGTGCATTCTTCCTCTCCTCTACATCTGCTCTATATCCCCTTGTGGCAAGACCAAAACTTCTGCAGTCCCTCTCTGGTGGCCAAGGTTCCTGTTCTCCTGCAGCCGCCGATCACATCAGGTAAGTTAATTTTGATTTCCTTTTCCTGTGATCATATGGTTTGCTTCTCCCTGTAATATTAGTTTATTTTTTAAACATGGTCCTCTCCTCTCTATGTTGTGTTGTTGTGGGTTAACGTAATAGTTGAAAGTTTGAATGATTTGTTCTCCTGACATGGATTAGCACAGACTTATGCCTAGTTCCCAGCAAAAACACTTCAAATTTTAGCTATGTTGCATGGAAACAGGTACACGGTAAACGTGGAACCTACTTTGGTGTGGCTTAATGTGTCTAGGAATGTTCGTGCCGTGTCCGATACGTATTTGACATAGATAGGACTGAATATTTTTGGAGTGTCCAAGCTTCCTAGATTCCTAGTGGCATGGGCATGTAAATATTCCAAAATATGGTGCGCCGACAGAGACTACCGATAATTTTTCCCACAAAACTCAAACTTTTCAGGATTCTAGTTGACACGCATTTGGTTTTGGCTGATCGGGCACACAGCTAAAACCGCTAGTCGGGCGGTATTCTGATCGATGTAGGGAGATAATGGGTATCAAGTTCTACACTAATCATCCTCTTCCTTCAACTGACACTCTTCGAATCCTCAGCAGCGCATCTATAGTAGAACTGACACCAATAGAGATATCAAGCAAGTACACTCCAAAATTATGTGCCATGTGTCGCATTCTTCGAAGACACGACACAGACGCACCAAAAGAGAAGTGTCGTGCCGTGCCAGTGCTGACAATCGAAAGTCCACGATGAGAAGTCAAAGTTTGGACCTTTAGTAAATGCGGGGACGAACGACAGCAGCAACGCGGCGGAAGCAACAAGCAACAGCAGCATCCCGACCTTCCTCCGACCGGCGACCTTGCAGATCCACGGCACCCTCCGCTCCTTGGACCCCGCCAGCAGCATCTTCGGGTTCTTCCTCCCGCCGGAGCCCCCCACCGCCGCCGGGGACGCCTGGATCGGCAATGCCGCGCCGCCGCCGGGCGATCCGAAGGAGGAGCCATTGCCGTTTCCGGCGCCGCCTCCGTTGCCGCTTCCGTGGAGTTGCAGCGATCCATAGCTCCCCGACCTGAGCCCCAGCGAACCTCCTCCGCCTCCGACTCCGACGCTCATTCTTCTCTCCCGTCCCTGCTCCCGCTCATCCTCCTCCTTCCCGCTTCCGATCGGCGAGATCTGCCGGAAAATTTTTATTGTAATTTGGGAATGTGGAGAGAATTCTTTTTGCAGTGAATATATAGAAGGAAAGAAAGGAGGGGGATTTTACAGAATGACAGTGAGGAGGAGGGAGAGTAAATGACGTTAACTGCTGGAAAAAGGAAGGAGACGGTAGTTTTTATTTTTTTTTATTTTTTTTTAATTATTATTAGCAGCAGCAGTAGTAAATTAGTAATATGCGGCCGGCTATACACACCACAACCATTTCTAAGGACACCCCACATAATTTAAATGAAAAAATAGATTCATGTTAAAAGATCAATATATCCCAAGGCTTTCTAAGAACAACCCACCACAAAAACAAAATCTGCGATGAACACGACAAATACTGGTCGAACGGACAATGGTATGTTCGACAAGTATTGGTCGAACATGTCTTCTTCGGTTCGACAAATACTAGTCGAACATGTCTTTTTCTGTTCGACAAACACGGGTCGAACAAATTCTATTCGAACATGCCATCTTCTGTTCGATACATTCTGGTCAAACATACACACTATAGTTCGACTGTCGTGGGTCGAACATTCCTCTGTTAGGTCGACAAAACATGGTCGAACATATCCATGAATAACCTAAATTATTTTCAAATTATTTTTGTTTCAACAACAGTTTATGGAGTTCGAGTCACAAACAGTGATTAAAAACAAAAATAGTGAAGAGTTTGAACTAATTAGGGTGTTCGATTTATGGGTTGTGAAGGGTTTGGAGAGAGGGAGTAGGGGGCCAGTTAGGGTTGGAGAAGAGGGGAATCGGTGTGGGGGTAGAGTGAGGTGTGGGGTGTGGGATGTGGAAAATGATAGATTGTATGTTTAAATAGGAAGGATATTTTAGTCAAGTGTTGGGGTACCCTTAGCAATATTCATCATTTAAATCATTTTAATTGGGATAAACTTAGAACATGAGGTGTCCTTAGAAATGGTTGGGGTGTGTATTACCCTTAGCAATATTCATCATTTAAATCATTTTAATTTGAATAAACTTAGAACATGGGGTGTCTTTAGAAATGGTTGGGATGTGTATAGCCGGCCCATATATATATATATATATATATATATATATATATATATATATATATATATATATATATATATATATATGCACACACGTATTTTATAATACTTAAAAAAATAAATAACATCATTCATTTTTTTCCATAGCTAATTACATAATTATTTTATTAACAATTTTAATTAGTAAATATAGATGAGGATATTTTTGGAAAAAAATTGACGACAAAGTCTTGTTTTCTCATTATACATAGTATAAACTATTATTATTATTATTATTATTATTATTATATTAAGGAAATATTTTGTTAGATTATGTCATTTTCTCTTCTTGATAAATAATATGTATCAATGTGTATATATGAGAGTCCTAGCTCTTTAGCCTAGTGGTAGTTGTCACGACCCGCTACCCAAATTGTTGGGCCAGACCGAGTCATGTCCAGCCTACGTTTGAGATAAAACGTATAGTAAGCTGTTCTAAAGACAACAGGATAAGACTAAATGTGCTAACAGTTCTATAAGTGAATAAAAGTCATAAATGCTCCAAACACAAAAGTCGTATCATATAGTAAAATATCCAAAGTACATGTCTGAAATGTAAAACTGGATACATGTCCAGTTACAAAATATGTAGCCTAATACATGACTACTCTCAAAAGTCTAAAGCAAAAAGATAACTAGACGAGGTTCCCCGCAGGAACATCATCGTAAAGCAAAGCCGGGTCCTCGGCAGTAACTCCATAATATGTGTCGCAGAGTAACTCCTCCTTAGTAAGGACACCTACAACGTTATCCTGTCAGGACGGGAGCAAGTACTGAATCTAGCAAACTAGCATATGAAACATGAAAATGAACATAAGAGGAAATAACTGGAAACATGGCATCACATATTCTATCATGGCAAGGACACATATGTCATAGAGACAGATGTGTATGTAATGTTTAAAACTGTAGCAGGTACGTGATCGTCAATAGGTGTAAAATATACTGTGGTACAAGTATATAAAATGTACTTCCGTACAAGTAAAACAAGCGACAGATGTACATACGTACAAATACAGCTGGTGCGCCTACGACAAGGTATACATATGAAATGTCAACCTTGCTCGGTACGTACATACGAGTAAGGGGGCATGATCACGTACGCTACTAACAGTTTTTCCATAACCCATATTCTAATCATGTGAGAGATACATAAAAACTGTTCTAAGCATGGTAGTAATGGAAAGTACAACATGTGATATTTTAACTTGCTACCCCAAGGATCAGCATTTAACATGGTTGGATTAGCAGTTCATTTATGTAACAGTATGTAAAGTTTGTAGAAAGTACTTGCCTCTAGCAAAGTAAAACAAAACAAGCTGCGATAAAAGTGCTATGGATGTCCGGTAACTCGTCACTGTAGAAATAAAATACAATAACTTAGTTTTTATACTAAGCTAAAACGCTAAGGCACTAATTGGTGAAACACGACTTGTGACTGGGCACCTAGCCAAAATGATAATTTTAGCATAGGAGACCAATGTGGGATGACACACTACTTTAACTAACTTTCTAGGGTCTTTACACTAGTGAGGGGTGGGGTTCAACACGACTAAAACTCAAAATAACACAAAAAGCTACAAGTCGTAATTAATCAATAAATAAATCAAATGACCATTGTGTTCCAACAATTTTTGAGATAGACAAAAAGCCTAATTTTACTTAAAGTAAAGTACCAAAACGATCCTTGCTAATTATAGAAATTTATTATAATTTTCTGGAATTTATTAACCAGTACAAGTATTTTATAAAAAACAGTTTTCCTAAGTATACAGAAAATGAGTTTTGGTTTCATATGCCAAACTAGTGGCAAAACAGTAAATTAAATACTACAAAAATTATACTAAATTATCTAAAGTAACATAGTATCTAAATACTATTTTTCCAGAATTTTAACAGTACTTTAAGTATTTTTAGAAATCCAAAAACAGCATTGCACACAATTAAAATTAATTAATTAATTATCTGCATATTTTTTCCATGTATATAATTTGAACCAAAGTTCAAATACAGGACCCAATGCCATGAATCAAGTCCAATATGACTTGTACAGGTCTTGAATGTGTGAAAACACATTTGGGCCCAAAAACCCATGCTAGGCTTGGACACCAAATGGTTGCAGTAATTTAAATATACTAAAATACAAATTGGTAAAAAGTGCAAAATAAATATTAATATTTTAATAAGGCAAAATTTATAAAAATATGATAAGTATATTTACATAGAAAAATAACTTACACTAAGTATAGTGAAATACATATGTAAAAATGGTATACATATATAATAATATATACATAAATATATGGATATTTACATAATGGACATATATATGTTAAAATATTACATATATATATATATATATATATATATATATATATATATATATATATATATATATGTGTGTGTGTGTGTGTAAGAAAATACTTAACCATAAAATATATATATATATATATATATATATATATATATATATATACTTCATTTTTAGTACATATATATATATATATATATATATATATATATATATATATATATAAAGTACTAAAAATGAAGTATATATATATATATATATATATATATATATATATATATATATATATATATATATATATATATATATAAAGTACTAAAAATGAAGTATATATATATATATATATATATATAAGAAAAACAGCATATATATATACATAATATAGTATATATAATAATACATATATTTATATACAAATATATGTATACATATATATATAATCATATATATAAAACAAAAAAAGAAAAAGAAAAAGGAAAAGGAAAAGAAATAACAGCAGTGAAAGGGGGGGGCTCGAACTCGAGCCAAAGCGCTGGGGGGGGGGGGGGGGGTTTAGTTGGGTCGGGCTGGCCAGGGGGTCAGTCCGAGCTCTGTGTTAGGGGTTAGGTTTAGGTTTAATTTATTTAGGTTTAAACGAGTTAACATATAAAAAAAATAATAAAATCAATCATGTGTCCGGACAGTTTGGGACACAGGAATCCACGTGTCCGTGCTATGCACGACACGTACGAGTTCAGTCTCGCGTGCCCGAGCACAGCGTTAGGTTCGTCGTGTCCTAGCGAGTCTCGTACGTGAAAACGAGACACGCACGACACGATTTGAGTTCTGTTACTCACATGTCCGGCGGTTGGGGGGGTTCAAGCGTCCTGGACGGCGGAGGAGACGTCGGCGAGGCGGCGCTCGGGTGGCGCTGGGGTCGTCTCGTCGAGGCGCGTCGGAGGATGGTGGTTGCGGGCGGTGGCGCTCGTCGAGGCGGATGGACGGGGTTCGTCGGAGCTGCGGTTAGGGTTTAGGGAAAAGGGGAAGAACGGTGGTCGTCGGGCGGTCGTGGGGAGAATTTAGGGTTAGGGTTTGGTCTGGGAGAGAGAGGGGTTTTAAATAGGGGTTCTAGTCGGTCGGGGGCAGCCGAAAATGGCGGGGGAAAGGTGGGCGGTGGACGTCGGGCAGTCGGGGCAGCCGGGTCGTCGGGGGAGTGGGTAGATTAGGGTTTGCAATTTGGCCCCCTAGTTTTAGGTTATTACACAAAAGTCCCAACAGTAGCTAAATGCAAAATAGAATTTGCATTCCGCATTTTAAAACATTTAATAAATTACAAACTGATATAAAAATAATTCAAAAAATTGCAGAATGATATTAAAATATTTTTGAAAATTGCAAATTAATATTTTAATATATAAAACTCATTTAAAAATTATTTAAAAATTCTAAAAAAATTCCTAAAAATCCTAATAATTATTTTAAGGCTAAATTGACACTAAAAATTAATTAGCACTAATTAAAATAAAATTTGAAAAACAGGGGCTTACAAGTCTTCCCTCCTAAAAAAATTTTGTCCTCGAAATTCACAAGGATTGAAGACCCTGCAATATTCTAACATAGCAAGCAATGCAATAAATGACTAAGGCTATGATCGAAACTAACCTCTAAGGTATCAAGCGGGAACGGGTGGTTCCCTCGCAGCGGTTGGATCGAACAAGTAAGGGTATCTCTCCCTCATGTCCGACTCCCTCTCCCAAGTAGATTCACCTGGGGAGTGACGGCTCCAAGCTACTCGTACTAGGGGTATAACCTTGTTCCTCTGCCTTTTCTCTCTCCTGTCTAATATCTCCACTGGCTGCTCAGAAACTGTAAGGCTCGGTCCGACCTCCAACTCTGTATGATCTAGCACATGACTGGGGTCTGGAACATATCTTCTCAGCTGAGATACGTGAAAGACATCGTGAACTCCTGGTAGGTTGGGTGGAAGTGCAACCCTGTAAGCTACCTCTCCGATCCTGCCAAGTACCTCGAACGGCCCGATGTATCTGGGGCTCAGCTTTCCTCCTCGTCCGAACCGGATCGTCCCTCTATGTCACGCCCCAGAACCAGAATACTGGAGAGCGGGGGAATGACTCAGCCAGCTACGTATTACGGGTAGATGAATACCGTATAATACGATCAATGCTGTCTAACCAGACGAGGGGGTGCATACTACATGAAACTCTTACTATGGTCATTTTACATCTATTGTCTCAATCCTTCAAACAAGAAACAGGAAATAGAGAACATGTAGGAATAAGCAGTAAGGCGTCCCAAATGCTCAGTCAAAATGTTCTTGAGATCTGGCTTAACAAAACATAGCCAGATGGTATATAGTAAAGTATACACAATTGTTATCAGCTGCAGTCTGACTTAATTTCAATTATGCAAAAGTAAGTACGAGACGATCCGACTAACATGTCGGTGCCAAACGGCTAAGTATAAAGTAAATGACAAAACGAGCGGTGAAGTAAGGAAACCCACTCGAGTCCTCCTGCGATCATTCCCCTAGTATTGACCATCCTGGAGGTAGAAGTAAGATGAGTCCTCGGGGACCGGCTCTAAATCTGGCCATGCAAAACCAGAGAGGTTAGACCTCTAATAGCAAGTACCACAAGGGAGGACGATATGAAGGACTAAACCAGTAAGTAAGAGAATATAATAATTAGATCTTTGCTTCCCACTAGGATTCACATAACATCACGACACTTCGAACCAACCTCCCAACCAAACAAGGACAGAAGTTAGCCCGTCATGTCCTGACATTCTGATCATCTCAGTTAGGCAACAGAGTGGGTACAGTACACAAACAAATCATCTTGAACGGCCAATCAACTACTACGGCTTGCTATTGTGAGTCCCAAGTTATCCTGGAATTATGCAATTAGGGATTCCTCAGTTCTTACTATGTGCAAAGCAAGGCTAGTCTATCCAATCAATCAATTGCGCCAATCATGTAGTTAGACGAGTCCCAGCGGGACGCCCGCCGTTATAGCATGTACAATAATATAAGCAGATACCGTTTCCTGCCCGTGTGACAGATTTACCGTATCTGTGGGAACCAGCCGGCCCGTCGGGCACTTAATAGTCCCAAGGTGGCTGCCATGTAAGAACTCGGAAATCCATTCTCTCCATGCCATTATTATTTTATTTAACTTAATAGTCTCTACGTTGAGTGAAGTTCCATGCCGTGGATCATGGTCATTCAAATGAGTACTTTCGTACGGGGTACGATATGCGCAACTCTACAACGATACCCGTGCGGCTAGGTTGTGGGTTTTACATAGCGTAATGCAACAATCAAAACTAACCAAGATAATCATGCCTTGACCATAAAGTACACATGCTGTTTTTGTAAATAAGATAAATAAATAATTTGAAACCTGCATGTGCCTGTATACCAATATTCGGGATTGGCTAATCGAGTACAATAGTTCATTACATAAACGTGTCTCATTCATTTCATTCAATAAGACGACTAGCCAGTCTCTTAGTTCCAACTAGGAACGCATGATCAATTTTAGTAAAGATAACCATTATTATCAATGGTATCAAGGCATGAAAGTCAATTTTTATTACACGGGGTCAAGTCTGTAACTCCTCAGGGTTAAGTTCCAGTCAATCTGGGTATCCATGGATCAATCAAGACACATGGCACATTCTACACAACAATCCATATTTACAATATTAACATGTCATGATTTTATCAAGTTCACGCCAAAAGGCGTAAGGATATAATAGAAGAATTATCATGCCATCATTAAATGAATAAGTTATAGAGCAAATAGAAACACCCTGGTTAAAAGTCACGCCAGCAAGTCTAAGCTAAGGCCAAAAGTCACGTCAACAAGTCTAGTCAGAGTGAGCGTGAAAAATGGTTCATGTTGGCATGCACAGTGTGAGTGTGGAAAAATGATAAGAAATCCACGCACGCACTCGTGGGCGTGTGCGTGACTAAAAATCCACGCACTCATGGATGTGTGCGTGACTGAAAATACACGCACTCATGGATGTGTGCGTGACTGAAAATACACGCACGCTCATGAGAACGTGAGCGTGACTAAGAAATACACGTACGCTCATGAGAACGTGAGCGTGACTGAAAATACACGCAGACACGCAGAGACGTGTGCGTGACTGAAAATACACGCACGCTCATGGATGTGTGCGTGACTGAAAATATACGCACGCTCATGAGAACGTGAGCGTGACTAAGAAATACACGTACGCTCATGAGAACGTGAGCGTGACTAAAAATACACGCAGACACGCAGAGACGTGTGCGTGACTGAAAATACACGCACGCTCATGGATGTGTGCGTGACTGAAAATACACGCACGCTCATGAGAACGTGGGCGTGACTGAAAATACACGCACGCAAACGCGAGCGTGGCTGAAAATACACCCAAATACGTAGAGACGTGTGCGTGACTAACGAGCAGTTCTACCACATGAACTCTCTGATCCGAAAACACGCTAAGTTGGTGGATTTAAGACCCATGAATAGCCAAAAATACAAACTTAGATCTACAGAAAATAAGCCACAGAAATCACATATGCCAAGCACTAAACTCTCTCAGGATCATGAGAAGAAGAGTAATGATCCATAAAAATGGATGATTGAGAAGCAAGTTTGCACTTGCCTTCTCCTGCAGCTGGTAGGTGGTGGAGAGTAATGGGAGGACGAAGAAGAAGTAATGGTGAGAATGAAGTAATGAGGAGAGAAAAAGAGAAGGAAGCTTTAAATAGCAAAGGGGGGGGGGTGGTAGGTGGGAGCTGGGCCGGGTTGTCCACCAGGAACCCGAAAACCCTCCACTAAGAACCCGAACCTAAAAGCAAGATAAGCAGGAATAAAGTAAAGAAATAAATTACAGGAATAAAATGTAGACAATTAATTAACATGAAAATTAAAGAGCAGAAAATTAATTAACATAAAATTAAAGGGATATACAGGATAATACAAGATAAATACTAAATAAATATATATATATAAACTGTACATGTATAAAAATACGCATTCTGGGAACGGGGAGTGACATCTCTACCCACCTTAGAAAAATTCCGTCCTCGAAATTTCAAATCCAAGCAGGCAGAAATATCGGAGCTAAACTAATACAAGCAATTCTAGTGAGCAAGCAATCATTATTACCATATCAAAAGCAAGTACTATATATATAAATTCATCATTCTACGATATCAAGTAGTTCTACCCATAAGGTGACAAGCATAAAGAATCAGGACAATCAAGGTATACAGAAAGAGATATACCTTGTGAGTCAAACAGGTGTGGATATCGTGATCGGATGTCATCCTCACGTTCCTACGTTGACTCTCCCAAGGATTGATAACCCCAAGCAACACGGACAAGACTAATTGTTCGGTTCTTGAGTATCTTCTCTCTTCGGTCCAAAATAGACACAGGCTGTTCCTCGTAAGACAGGTTGATACTGACAACCAGCTCAGAGTGATCGAGGACATGGCTTGGGTCCGATACATACCTACGTAATTGAGACACATGAAATACGTCATGTACCTCTCGTAACGAAGGCAGAAGGGATAAACGATAAGCAACATTGCCTATCCGATCAAGGATAACAAATGGGCCCATGTACCGCGGACTCAATTTTTCGCGAACGCCAAATCTAATGACCCCACGAGTAGGTGAGATTCGCAAGAATACGTGGTCCCCAACAGAGAACTCTAACGGCCTACGATACTGGTCCGCCCAATGACGATGCCTATCCTGCACAACTCGAAGTCGCTCTCTAATTCCCTTAACCACTTCAACCGTCTGAACAATCATTTCTGGGCCTAACATCTTCCTCTCTCCGATATCATCCCATGCAAGCGGTGATCTGCACTTCTTACCATATAGTGCTTCAAATGGCGCCATCTGGATACTGGCTTGATAACTGTTGTTGTATGAGAACTCGACCAAGTGCAGGTGACTTTTCCAAGACCCTCCAAAATCTAGAGTGCAAGCTCGCAACATGTCTTCTAAGGTCTGAATCGTTCTTTCTGATTGCCCATCCGTCTGTGGATGGTAAGCTGTACTAAATCTTAACTTGGTACCCAGACTATGATGTAAGTTCTTCCAGAAATGTGATGTAAAACGGGTATCTTGATCTGACACAATACTGACAGGGACTCCATGCTGCCTGACTATCTGTTGCATATACAATTCTGCCAACTTTTCTGTAGATTGTCCTACTCTGAAAGGAAGAAAGTGTGCTACCTTCGTAAGCCGATCTACTATCACCCAAATAGCATCCTTACCACTCGGTGATCTCGGTAAACCGGTCACAAAGTCCATCGTGATGTACTCCCACTTCCATTCCGGGATAGGAAACGGTTGTAATAACCCAGCTGGCCTCTGCTGTTCTGCCTTCACTTGCTGACATACCAAGCAACGGGAAACAAATCTAGCTATCTCTCTCTTCATCCCGTTCCACCAGAAATGCTGCTTGATATCTAGGTACATCTTGGTCCCTCCAGGGTGAATAGAATACTGAGAACTGTGAGCCTCTGTCATAATCTCCTGTCTGATATCTCCACCAGGCACACATAGACGCGATCCAAACCTAAGTGTACCATCTTCATGAATTCTCATCTCTTTCCTGAGTCCTGACTCACATTCTGTCCTAAGCTTCTGAATCCTTGAGTCTTGTGCCTGAGCTGCCTTGATCCTGTCTACCAAGTCGGATTGAACTTGCAGACTTGTTAGAACTCCTACTTCACTAGGAAGTATAACTTCGATGCCCATCTCCTGAAGGTCTTCTAAGATATGCCTCTGCGTTGTCAACATAAATGTGCCGCCTCTCCTGCTAAGAGCGTCTGCTACTACATTAGCCTTGTCTGGATGATACTGAAGCTCTACGTCATAATCCTTGATCAACTCTAACCATCTTCTCTGCCTCATATTCAGCTCCTTCTGAGTAAAGATGTACTTCAGACTTTTATGATCTGTGTACATCTTCACTCGGTCACCATATAAGTAATGCCTCCATAGCTTCAGAGCTAACACTACTGCCGCCAATTCCAGATCATGAGTTGGGTAATTCTTTTCGTGGTCCCGAAGCTGCCTAGATGCATATGCTATCACCTTCCCATGCTGCATAAGGACACATCCAAGTCCTTTACCTGACGCATCATAATATACTGTAAAACCTCCGGGTCCAACTGGTAATATAAGAATAGGTGCTTATATCAACTTCTGCTTCAAAGTCTCAAATGATGCCTGACATTCTGTCGACCAAACAAATGGTACATCCTTCCGGGTCAAGCGGGTCATGGGTGCTGAAAGCCTTGCAAAGTCAGACACAAACCTCCTGTAATATCCTGCCAATCCCAAGAAGCTCCGCACATCTGCTACGGTCTTGGGTACTGGCCAACTCTCTACTGCTTCTACCTTCTTGGGATCTACTGCTACTCCAGCTCCTGAGATGATATGACCCAAAAATGAAATATGATCTGACCAAAACTCACACTTGCTGAGCTTGGCATACAACTGGTTCTCTCTCAGAACCTGTAACACTTTTCTGAGGTGGTCTTCATGCTCCTCTTCACTGGCAGAATATACGAGAATGTCGTCAAAAAACACAACGACAAACTGATCTAAGTATGGCATAAAGATGCGATTCATCAAATCCATGAATATCGCTGGAGCATTGGTCAAACCGAACGGCATTACTAAGAATTCATAATGCCCATACTTCGACCTGAATGATGTCTTGGGAATATCTTCTTTCCGAACCCTCACCTGATGGTACCCTGAACGAAGATCTATCTTAGAGAAAACTCTATCTCTGCTCAACTGATCAAATAAGTCGTCGATCCTGGGTAATGGGTACTTGTTCTTCACTGTTGCCGCGTTAAGCTTCCTGTAGTCAATGCACAATCTGGATGACCCATCCTTCTTCCCCACAAGTACCACTGGTGCTGCCCATGGTGATACGCTAGCTTGGATGAACTTCTTCTCCTTCAGTTCCTCTATATGCTGATATACCTTGGCCTGCTCTGAATCCGTCATTCTGTAAACTCGATCTGATATCGGTTTAGTTCCTGGTGCCAATTATATACTGAACTCAATATCCCTAACCGGTGGTAGACCTGGAAGTTCTTCGGAAAATACGTCCAGAAATTCTTCAACTACCTTCGGAATCTGAACTTCTTCCATTGCCGTCACTACTCCCTGCTCTTGCTGAGTTGCCTCTGATCTGACTAAGGTGAACCTCTTCATGCCTGGAATATCAAAAGATACACTCCCTCTACGACAATCTATTATCGCATGACTGTCTTTCAGCCAGTCCATGCCTAAGATAACGTCGAAATTTCCGACAGGAAATTCTATCAACCGGGCGGGTAAGGAATGCCCGCAAACTACAACACTACACGCTAGAATAACTCTACTAACCCCTACGAGCCCATTACTAGTGAGTATATTCAACCTTCCTGGCAATGCCTCGAACTCTATTCCTAGTCGTGTAGCAAATTGTGCAGATATAAATGAATGGGATGCTCCCGAATCAAACAATGCTACTGCGGGATATGAGGCGACGAGAATGTTACCTGCCACAACATCTCCCGATGCCAATGCCTCTTCCAAGGATAGTGTAAATGTCTGCCCTCGACCTCCTTGTTGGTTCCCATGCTGCGGCCTAGCCTGGTACTGCTGCTGGCCTCTTCCTTGATGATGTTGGGGTGGTCTATGCTGGTGTTGCTGCATCGACGGTCCCTGCTGCCGAAACATCTGAGCCTGCTGCACTAACGGTCGCTGCACCAACGGCCTTACTGCCACCGCTGGTCCTCGATACTGGCCTGTCCCTGGTGCTGGCAGAGCAGGAAACTGTTGCCCCGGTCCTCCTGACCTCGAATTCATGGGACATGTGGTAACCCGATGGTCTGGATTTCCACATATCAGACACAGTCCATTCAATGTCCGACACACATCTCTAGTGTGCCCCATCTTTCCACAATAAGTGCAGCCCGCCGGGGGTTGCTGGTTCTTCCTCTGTTGCTGTTGCTGCTGCCTGGGTGGTGGTGCTAGTCCTCGTATCGCCACATCGTGGATACGAATGCCAGTGGATGGTGCTGTTGTTCGGGGCGCTGCTCCCCCTCCTCCTTTAATCTGACTGTGGGATCTCTTCTGACTCCCAGTCCTGGTCGCAAGCCTCTGAATGGTGATCTCATGCCTTCGAGTCACCGTCAATACTTCATCAAAAGTCTGGTAATTGTGCCCCTCTATCAATTGCAAGAGTTCAAGATGAAACCCTTGCTGAAACCTCATAGCCCTCTGGCTCTCTGTTGCTACCATCTCTGGGGCGAATCTACTCAATCTGCAGAACTCCGCTGCATAAGCATCTACAGTCTTGCCAGCCTGCCTGAGGCTGATAAACTTCTGTTGTAGCTCAAACTGCGCCACAACTCCATAGTACTTGGTCTTGAATCTTGTAGTAAAATCGTCCCAAGCCACAGGACGTCTGATGCCCACTTCCTCTGATTCCCACCAATCACGTGCGAGATCCTGAAGTAATAACTTCACCAGATCCACACGTTCTTCTGCCGGTACCTTAGCCGCTGTCAGAATAGCCTCCATATCCTTAAGCCACGCATCTGCTGATATGGCATCCTCCGTGCCTTCAAAACGGCAGGGGTTGTACTTGCAAAACCTGGCTGACGCTCCTGAATCAGTCCTCGCTCCTCTTTCCAAAGCCGTCTGCAATCCTTGGTTGAGCAACACATTCTGCTCTTGTAGCTGAGTGTGCATGCGATGCTGGGCTAATATCTGATGTTGCTGAGCAGCCATCATTCCTCTCATGATCTCTAAAAGGGCTGGTGTGTCCACTTGGGTAGGTGGAACTGTCGGTGGTGGTGGAATATCCGGATACTGCAATCCAGCTGCTGGTTCCACTATCACTTCTTCCTGGGTAGCCTCCTGAGGTGAGACTAGCCCTTGTTGCTGACCCACCGGGTCAGGTTGTCCATGTTGCTCCTGCTGTTGTTGTTGCTGTCCAGCTCTGACCGATGCGATCGAAGTGCCCCTAAGAAAAGGGACAAAAGAACAATCAAACAACCAGACATGAAGGATCAATGAAGTCAAAGGATACCGGAATGTCAAGCAAGGGTTGAGAATAATGAATCATGAGATCAAGGGGGAACACGCGTGATTGAGACATCCTATAAATCAAAACACCCCACAAGTCTGAAATCAGACCTGCATGGGCCACCACTAAAACCTTGTCACGCCCCAAAACCAGAATACTGGAGAGCGGAGGAATGACTCAGCCAGCTACGTATTACGGGTAGATGAATAATGTATAATACGATCAATGCTGTCTAACCAGACGAGGGGGTGCATACTACATGAAAGTCTTACTATGGTCATTTTACATCTATTGTCTCAATCCTTCAAACAAGAAACAGGAAATAGAGAACATGTAGGAATAAGCAGTAAGGCGTCCCAAATGCTCAGTCAAAATATTCTTGAGATCTGGCTTGACAAAACATAGCCAGATGGTATATAGTAAAGTATACACAATTGTTATCGGCTGTAGTCTGACTTAATTTCAATTATGCAAAAGTAAGTACGAGACGATCCGACTAACATGTCGGTGCCAAACGGCTAAGTATAAAGTAAATGACAAAACGAGCGGTGAAGTAAGAAAACCCACTCGAGTCCTCCTGCGATCATTCCTCTAGTATTGACCATCCTGGAGGTAGAAGTAAGCTGAGTCCTCGGGGACCGGCTCTAAATCTGGCCATGCAAAACCAGAGAGGTTAGACCTCTAATAGCAAGTACCACAAGGGAGGACTATAGGAAGGACTAAACCAGTAAGTAAGAGAATATAATAATTAGATCTCTGCTTTCCACTAGGATTCACATAACATCACGACACTTCGAACCAACCTCCCAACCAAACAAGGACAGAAGTTAGCCCGTCATGTCCTGACATTCTGATCATCTCAGTTAGGCAACAGAGTGGGTACAGTACACAAACAAATCATCTTGAACGGCCAATCAACTACTACGGCTTGCTATTGTGAGTCCCAAGTTATCCTGGAATTATGCAATTAGGGATTCCTCAGTTCTTACTATGTACAAAGCAAGGCTAGTCTATCCAATCAATCAATTGCGCCAATCATGTAGTTAGAAGAGTCCCAGCGGGACGCCCGTCATTATAGCATGTACAATAATATAAGCAGATACCGTTTCCTGCCCGTGTGACAGATTTACCGTATCTGTGGGAACCAGCCGGCCCGTCGGGCACTTAATAGACCCAAGGAGGCTGCCATGTAAGAACTCGGGAATCTATTCTCTCCATGCCATCATTATTTTATTTAACTTAATAGTCTCTACGTTGAGTGAAGTTCCATGCCGTGGATCATGGTCATTCAAATGAGTACTTTCGTACGGGGTACGATATGCGCAACTCTACAACGATACCCGTACGGCTAGGTTGTGGGTTTTACATAGCGTAATGCAACAATCAAAACTAACCACGGTAATCATGCCTTGACCATAAAGTACACATGCTGTTTTTGTAAATAAGATAAATAAATAATTTGAAACCTGCATGTGCCTGTATGCCAATATTCGGGATTGGCTAATCGAGTACAATAGTTCATTACATGAACGTGTCTCATTCATTTCATTCAATAAGATGACTAGCCAGTCTCTTAGTTCCAACTAGGAACGCATGATCAATTTTAGTAAAGATAACCATTATTATCAATGGTATCAAGGCATGAAAGTTAATTTTTATTATACGGGGTCAAGGCATGACTAAAAATCCACGCACTCATGGATGTGTGCGTGACTGAAAATACACGCACGCTCATGAGAACGTGAGCGTGACTAAGAAATACACGCACGCTCATGAGAACATGAGCGTGACTGAAAATACACGCAGACACGCAGAGACGTGTGCGTGACTGAAAATACACGCACGCTCATGGATGTGTGCGTGACTAAAAATACACGCACGCTCATGAGAACGTGAGCGTGACTAAGAAATACACGCACGCTCATGAGAACGTGAGCGTGACTAAAAATACACGCAGACACGCAGAGACGTGTGCATGACTGAAAATACACGCACGCTCATGGATGTGTGCGTGACTGAAAATACACGCACGCTCATGAGAACGTGAGCGTGACTGAAAATACACGCACGCAAACGCGAGCGTGGCTGAAAATACACACAAACACGTAGAGACGTGTGCGTGACTAACGAGCAGTTCTACCACATGAACTCTCTGATCCGAAAACACGCTAAGTTGGTGGATTTAAAACCCATGAACAGCCGAAAATACAAACTTAGATCTACAGAAAACAAGCCACAGAAATCATATATGCCAAGCACTAAACTCTCTCAGGATCATGAGAAGAAGAGTAATGATCCATAAAAATGGATGATTGAGAAGCAAGTTTGTACTTGCCTTCTCCTGCAGCTGGTCGGTGATAGAGAGTAATGGGAGGAAGAAGAAGAAGTAATGGTGAGAATGAAGTAATGAGGAGAGAGAAAGAGAAGGAAGCTTTAAATAGCAAAGGAGGGTGGTAGGTGGGAGCTGGGCCGGGTTGTCCACCAGGAACCCGAAAACCCTCCACTAAGAACCCGAACCTAAAAGCAAGATAAGCAGGAATAAAGTGCAGAAATAAATTGCAGGAATAAAATGTAGACAATTAATTAACATGAAAATTAAAGAGCAAAAAATTAATTAACATAAAATTAAAGGGATATACAGGATAATACAAGATAAATACTAAATAAATATATATATAAACTGTACATGTATAAAAATACGCATTCTGGGAACGGGGAGTGACATCTCTACCCACCTTAAAAAAATTCTGTCCTCGGAATTTCAAATCCAAGCAGGCAGAAATATCGGAGCTAAACTAATACAAGCAATTCTAGTGAGCAAGCAATCATTATTACCATATCAAAAGCAAGTACTATATATGTAAATTCATCATTCTACGATATCAAGTAGTTCTACCCATAAGGTGACAAGCATGAAGAATCAGGACAATCAAGATATACAGAAAGAGATATACCTTGTGAGTCAAACAGGTGTGGATACCGTGATCGGATGTCATTCTCACGTTCCCACGTTGAATCTCCCAAGGAGTGATAACCCCAAGCAACACGGACAAGACTAATTGTTCGGTTCTTGAGTATCTTCTCTCTTCGGTCCAAAATGGACACAGGCTGTTCCTCGTAAGACAGGTTGATACCGACAACCAGCTCAGAGTGATCGCGGACATGGCTTGGGTTCGATACATACCTACGTAATTGAGACACATGAAATACGTCATACACCTCTCGTAACGAAGGCAGAAGGGATAAACGATAAGCAACATTGCCTATCCGATCAAGGATAACAAATGGGCCCACGTACCGCGGACTCAATTTTTCGCGAACGCCAAATCTAATGACCCCACGAGTAGGTGAGATCCGCAAGAATACGTGATCCCCAACAGAGAACTCTAACGGCCTACGATACTGGTCCGCCCAATAACGATGCCTATCCTGTGCAACTCGAAGTCGCTCTCTAATTTCCTTAACCACTTCAACCGTCTGAACAATCATTTCTGGGCCTAACATCTTCCTCTCTCCGATATCATTCTATGCAAGCGGTGATATGCACTTCTTACCATATAGTGCTTCAAATGGTGCCATCTGGATACTGGCTTGATAACTGTTGTTGTATGAGAACTCGACCAAGTGCAGGTGACTTTCCCAAGACCCTCCAAAATCTAGAGTGCAAGCTCACAACATGTCTTCTAAGGTCTGAATCGTTCTTTCTGATTGCCCATCCATTTGTGGATGGTAAGCTGTGCTAAATCTTAACTTGGTACCCAGACTATGATGTAAGCTCTTCCAGAAATATGCTGTAAAGCGGGTATCTCGATCTGACACAATACTGACAGGGACTCCATGCTGCCTGACTATCTGTTGCATATACAATTCTGCCAACTTTTCTGTAGATTGTCCTACTCTGAAAGGAAGAAAGTGTGCTACCTTCGTAAGCCGATCTACTATCACCCAAATAGCATCCTTACCACTCGGTGATCTCGGTAAACCGGTCACAAAGTCCATCGTGATGTGCTCCCACTTCCATTCCAGGATAGGAAGCGGTTGTAATAACCCAGCTGGCCTCTGCTGTTCTGCCTTCACTTGCTGACATACCAAGCAACGGGAAACAAATCTAGCTATCTCTCTCTTCATCCCATTCCACCAGAAATGCTGCTTGATATCTTGGTACATCTTGGTCCCTCCAGGGTGAATAGAATACTGAGAACTGTGAGCCTCTGTCATAATCTCCTGTCTGATATCTCCACTAGGCACACATAGACGCGATCCAAACCTAAGTGTACCATCTTTATGAATTCTCATCTCTTTCCTGAGTCCTGACTCACATTCTGTCCTAAGCTTCTGAATCCTTGAGTCTTGTGCCTGAGCTGCCTTGATCCTGTCTACCAAGTCGGATTGAACTTGCAGACTTGTTAGAACTCCTACTTCACTAGGAAGTATAACTTCGATACCCATCTCCTGAAGGTCTTCTAAGATATGCCTCTGCGTTGTCAACATAAATGCGCCGCTTCTCCTGCTAAGAGCGTCTGCTACTACATTAGCCTTGCCTGGATGATACTGAAGCTCTACGTCATAATCCTTGATCAACTCTAACCATCTTCTCTGCCTCATGTTCAGCTCCTTCTGAGTAAAGATGTACTTCAGACTTTTATGATCTATGTACATCTTCACTCGGTCACCATATAAGTAATGCCTCCATAGCTTCAGAGCTAACACTACTGCCGCCAATTCCAGATCATGAGTTGGGTAATTCTTCTCGTGGTCCCGAAGCTGCCTAGATGCATATGCTATCACCTTCCCATGCAGCATAAGGACACATCCAAGTCCTTTACCTGACGCATCACAATATACTGTAAAACCTCCGGGTCCAACTGGTAATATAAGAATAGGTGCTGATATCAACTTCTGCTTCAAAGTCTCAAATGATGCCTGACATTCTGTCGACCAAACAAATGGTACATCCTTCCGGGTCAAGCGGGTCATGGGTGCTGAAAGCCTTGCAAAGTCTGACACAAACCTCCTGTAATATCCTGCCAATCCCAAGAAGCTCCGCACATCTGCTACGGTCTTGGGTACTGGCCAACTCTCTACTGCTTCTACCTTCTTGGGATCTACTGCTACTCCAGCTCCTGAGATGATATGACCCAAAAATGAAATATGATCTGACCAAAACTCACACTTGCTGAGCTTGGCATACAACTGGTTCTCTCTCAGAACCTGTAACACTTTCCTGAGGTGGTCTTCATGCTCCTCTTCACTGGCAGAATATACGAGAATGTCGTCAAGAAACACAACGACATACTGATCTAAGTATGGCATAAAGATGCGATTCATCAAATCCATGAATATCGCTGGAGCATTGGTCAAACCGAACGGCATTACTAAGAATTCATAATGCCCATACTTCGACCTGAATGTTGTCTTGGGAATATCTTCCTTCCGAACCCTCACCTGATGGTACCCTGAACGAAGATCTATCTTAGAGAAAACTCTATCTCTGCTCAACTGATCAAATAAGTCGTCGATCCTGGGTAATGGGTACTTGTTCTTCACTGTTGCCGCGTTAAGCTTCCTGTAGTCAATGCACAATCTGGATGACCCATCCTTCTTCCCCACAAGTACCACTGGTGCAGCCCATGGTGATACGCTAGCTTGGATGAACTTCTTCTCCTTCAGTTCCTCTATATGCTGATATACCTTGGCCTGCTCTGAATCCGCCATTCTGTAAACTCGATCTGATATCGGTTTAGTTCCTGGTGCCAATTCTATACTGAACTCAATATCCCTAACCGGTGGTAGACCTGGAAGTTCTTCGGGAAATACGTCCAGAAATTCTTCAACTACCTTCGGAATCTGAACTTCTTCCATTGCCGTCACTACTCCCTGCTCTTGCTGAGTTGCCTCTGATCTGACTAAGGTGAACCTCTTCATGCCTGGAATATCAAAAGATACACTCCCTCTACGATAATCTATTATCGCATGACTGTCTTTCAGCCAGTCCATGCCTAAGATAACGTCGAAATTTCCAACAGGAAATTCTATCAACCGGACGGGTAAGGAATGCCCGCAAACTACAACACTACATGCTAGAATAACTCTACTAACCCCTACGAGCCCATTACCAGTGAGTATATTCAACCTCCCTGGCAATGTCTCGAACTCCATTCCTAGTCGTGTAGCAAATTGTGCAGATGTAAATGAATGGGATGCTCCCGAATCAAACAATGCTACTGCGGGATATGAGGCGACGAGAATGTTACCTGCCACAACATCTCCCGATGCCAATGCCTCTTCCAAGGATAGTGTAAATGTCTGCCCTCGACCTCCTTGTTGGTTCCCATGCTGCGGCCTAGCCTGGTACTGCTGCTGGCCCCTTCCTTGATGATGCTGGGGTGGTCTATGCTGGTGTTGTTGCATCGACGGTCCCTGCTGCCGAAACATCTGAGCCTGCTGCACTAACGGTCGCTGCGCCAACGGCCTTACTGTACCGCTGGTCCTCGATACTGGCCTGTCCCTGGTGCTGGCAGAGCAGGAAACTGTTGCCCCGGTCCTCCTGACCTCGAATTCATGGGACATGTGGTAACCCGATGGTCTAGATTTCCACATATCAGACACAGTCCATTCAATGTCCGACACACATCTCTAGTGTGCCCCATCTTCCCACAATAAGTGCAGCCCGCCGGGGGTTGCTGGTTCTTCCTCTGTTGCTGTTGCTGCTGCCTGGGTGGTGGTGCTGGTCCTCGTATCGCCACATCGTGGATACGAATGCCAGTGGATGGTGCTGTTGTTCGGGGCGCTGCTCCCCCTCCTCCTTTAATCTGACTGTGGGATCTCTTCTGACTCCCAGTCCTGGTCGCAAGCCTCTGAATGGTGATCTCATGCCTTCGAGTCACCGTCAATACTTCATCAAAAGTCTGGCAATTGTGCCCCTCTATCAATTACAAGAGTTCAAGATGAAACCCTTGCTGAAACCTCATAGCCCTCTGGCTCTCTGTTGCTACCATCTCTGGGGCGAATCTACTCAATCTGCAGAACTCCGCTGCATAAGCATCTACAGTCTTGCCAGCCTGCCTAAGGCTGATAAACTTCTGTTGTAGCTCAAACTGCGCTACAACTCCATAGTACTTGGTCTTGAATCTTGTAGTGAAATCGTCCCAAGCCACAGGACGTCTGATGCCCACTTCCTCTGATTCCCACCAATCACGTGCGAGATCCTGAAGTAATAACTTCACCAGATCCATACGTTCTTCTGCCGGTACCTTAGCCGCTATCAGAATAGCCTCCATATCCTTAAGCCACGCATCTGCTGATATGGCATCCTCCGTGCCGTCAAAATGGCAGGGGTTGTACTTGCAAAACCTGGCTGACGCTCCTGAATCAGTCCTCGCTCCTCTTTCCAAAGCCGTCTGCAATCCTTGGTTGAGCAATACATTCTGCTCTTGTAGCTGAGTGTGCATACGATGCTGGGCCAATATCTGATGTTGCTGAACAGCCATCATTCCTCTCATGATCTCCAAAAGGGCTGGTGTGTCCACTTGGGTAGGTGGAACTGTCGGTGGTGGTGGAATATCCGGATATTGCAATCCAGCTGCTGGTTCTACTATCACTTCTTCCTGGGTAGCCTCCTGAGGTGAGACTAGCCCTTGTTGCTGACCCACCGGGTTAGGTTGTCCATGTTGCTCCTGCTGTTGTTGTTGCTGTCCAGCTCTGACCGATACGGTCGAAGTGCCCCTAAGAAAAGGGACAAGAGAACAATCAAACAACCGGACATGAAGGATCAATGAAGTCAAAGGATACCGGAATGTCAAGCAAGGGTTGAGAATAATGAATCATGAGATCAAGGGGGAACACGCGTGATTGAGACATCCTATAAATCAAAACACCCCACAAGTCTGAAATCAGACCTGCATGGGCCACCACTAAAACCTTGTCACGCCCCAGAACCAGAATTCTGGAGAGCGGGGGAATGACTCAGCCAGCTACGTATTACGGGTAGATGAATACCGTATAATACGATCAATGCTGTCTAACCAGACGAGGGGGTGCATACTACATGAAAGTCTTACTATGGTCATTTCATATCTATTGTCTCAATCTTTCAAACAAGAAACAGGAAATAGAGAACATGTAGGAATAAGCAGTAAGGCGTCCCAAATGCTCAGTCAAAATATTCTTGAGATCTGGCTTGACAAAACATAGCCAGATGGTATATAGTAAAGTATACACAATTGTTATCAGCTGTAGTCTGACTTAATTTCAATTATGCAAAAGTAAGTACGAGACGATCCGACTAACATGTCGGTGCCAAACGGCTAAGTATAAAGTAAATGACAAAACGAGCGGTGAAGTAAGAAAACCCACTCGAGTCCTCCTGCGATCATTCCCCTAGTATTGACCATCCTGGAGGTAGAAGTAAGCTGAGTCCTCGGGGACCGGCTCTAAATCTGGCCATGCAAAACCAGAGAGGTTAGACCTCTAATAGCAAGTACCACAAGGGAGGACTATAGGAAGGACTAAACCAGTAAGTAAGAGAATATAATAATTAGATCTCTGCTTTTTACTAGGATTCACATAACATCACGACACTTCGAACCAACCTCCCAACCAAACAAGGGCAGAAGTTAGCCCGTCATGTCCTGACATTCTGATCATCTCAGTTAGGCAACAGAGTGGGTACAGTACACAAACAAATCATCTTGAACGGCCAATCAACTACTACGGCTTGCTATTGTGAGTCCCAAGTTATCCTGGAATTATGCAATTAGGGATTCCTCAGTTCTTACTATGTGCAAAGCAAGGCTAGTCTATCTAATCAATCAATTGCGCCAATCATGTAGTTAGACGAGTCCCAGCGGGACGCCCGCCGTTATAGCATGTACAATAATATAAGCAGATACCGTTTCCTGCCCGTGTGATAGATTTACCGTATCTGTGGGAACCAGCCGGCCCGTCGGGCACTTAATAGTCCCAAGGAGGCTGCCATGTAAGAACTCGGGAATCCATTCTCTCCATGCCATCATTATTTTATTTAACTTAATAGTCTCTACGTTGAGTGAAGTTCCATACCGTGGATCATGGTCATTCAAATGAGTACTTTCGTACGGGGTACGATATGCGCAACTCTACAACGATACCCGTGCGGCTAGGTTGTGGGTTTTACATAGCGTAATGCAACAATCAAAACTAACCACGGTAATCATGCCTTGACCATAAAGTACACATGCTGTTTTTGTAAATAAGATAAATAAATAATTTGAAACCTGCATGTGCCTGTATGCCAATATTCGGGATTGGCTAATCGAGTATAATAGTTCATTACATGAACGTGTCTCATTCAATTCATTCAATAAGACGACTAGCCAGTCTCTTAGTTCCAACTAGGAACGCATGATCAATTTTAGTAAAGATAACCATTATTATCAATGGTATCAAGGCATGAAAGTTAATTTTTATTATACGGGGTCAAGTCTGTAACTCCTCAGGGTTAAGTTCCAGTCAATCTGGGTATCCATGGATCAATCAAGACACATGGCATATTCTACACAACAATCCATATTTACAATATTAACATGTCATGATTTTATCAAGTTCACGCCAAAAGGCGTAAGGATATAATAGAAGAATTATCATGCCATCATTAAATGAATAAGTTATAGAGCAAATAGAAACACCCTGGTTAAAAGTCACGCCAGCAAGTCTAAGCTAAGGCCAAAAGTCACGTCAACAAGTCTAGTCAGAGTAAGCGTGAAAAATGGTTCATGTTGGCATGCACAGTGTGAGTGTGGAAAAATGATAAGAAATCCACGCACGCACTCGTGGGCGTGTGCGTGACTAAAAATCCACACACTCATGGATGTGTGCGTGACTGAAAATACACGCACTCATGGATGTGTGCGTGACTGAAAATACACGCACGCTCATGAGAACGTGAGCGTGACTAAGAAATACACGCACGCTCATGAGAACGTGAGCGTGACTGAAAATACACGCAGACACACAGAGACGTGTGCGTGACTGAAAATACACGCACGCTCATGGATGTGTGCGGGACTGAAAATACACGCACGCTCATGAGAACGTGAGCGTGACTAAAAATACACACAGACACGCAGAGACGTGTGCGTGACTGAAAATACACGCACGCTCATGGATGTGTGCGTGACTGAAAATACACGCACGCTCATGAGAACGTGAGCGTGACTGAAAATACACGCACGCAAATGCGAGCGTGGCTGAAAATACACACAAACACGTAGAGACGTGTGCGTGACTAACGAGCAGTTCTACCATATGAACTCTCTGATCCGAAAACGCGCTAAGTTGGTGGATTTAAAACCCATGAACAGCCGAAAATACAAACTTAGATCTACAGAAAACAAGCCACAGAAATCACATATGCCAAGCACTAAACTCTCTCAGGATCATGAGAAGAAGAGTAATGATCCATAAAAATGGATGATTGAGAAGCAAGTTTGCACTTGCCTTCTCCTGCAGCTGGTAGGTGGTGGAGAGTAATGGGAGGAAGAAGAAGAAGTAATGGTGAGAATGAAGTAATGAGGAGAGAGAAAGAGAAGGAAGCTTTAAATAGCAAAGGGGGGTGGTAGGTGGGAGCTGGGCCGGGTTGTCCACCAGGAACCCGAAAACCCTCCACTAAGAACCCGAACCTAAAAGCAAGATAAGCAGGAATAAAGTGCAGAAATAAATTGCAGGAATAAAATGTAGACAATTAATTAACATGAAAATTAAAGAGCAGAAAATTAATTAACATAAAATTAAAGGGATATACAGGATAATACAAGATAAATACTAAATAAATATATATATAAACTGTACATGTATAAAAATACGCATTCTGGGAACGGGGAGTGACATCTCTATCCACCTTAGAAAAATTCCGTCCTCGGAATTTCAAATCCAAGCAGGCAGAAATATCGGAGCTAAACTAATACAAGCAATTCTAGTGAGCAAGCAATCATTATTACCATATCAAAAGCAAGTACTATATATGTAAATTCATCATTCTACGATATCAAGTAGTTCTACCCATAAGGTGACAAGCATGAAGAATCAGGACAATCAAGGTATACAGAAAGAGATATACCTTGTGAGTCAAACAGGTGTGGATACCGTGATCGGATGTCATCCTCACGTTCCCACGTTGACTCTCCCAAGGAATGATAACCCCAAGCAACACGGACAAGACTAATTGTTCGGTTCTTGAGTATCTTCTCTCTTCGGTCCAAAATGGACACAGACTGTTCCTCGTAAGACAGGTTGATACCGACAACCAGCTCAGAGTGATTGAGGACATGGCTTGGGTCCGATACATACCTACGTAATTGAGACACATGAAACACGTCATGCACCTCTCGTAACGAAGGCGGAAGGGATAAACGATAAGCAACATTGCCTATACGATCAAGGATAACAAATGGGCCCACGTACCGCGGACTCAATTTTTTGCGAACGCCAAATCTAATGACCCCACGAGTAGGTAAGATCCGCAAGAATACGTGATCCCCAACAGAGAACTCTAACGGCCTATGATGCTGGTCCGCCCAATGACGATGCCTATCCTGTGCAACTCGAAGTCGCTCTCTAATTCCCTTAACCACTTCAACCGTCTGAACAATCATTTCTGGGCCTAACATCTTCCTCTCTCCGATATCATCCTATGCAAGCGGTGATCTGCACTTCTTACCATATAGTGCTTCAAATGGCGCCATCTGGATACTGGCTTGATAACTGTTGTTGTATGAGAACTCAACCAAGTGCAGGTGACTTTCCCAAGACCCTCCAAAATCTAGAGTGCAAGCTCGCAACATGTCTTCTAAGGTCTGAATCGTTCTTTCTGATTGCCCATCCGTCTGTGGATGGTAAGCTGTGCTAAATCTTAACTTGGTACCCAGACTATGATGTAAGCTCTTCCAGAAATGTGATGTAAAGCAGGTATCTCGATCTGACACAATACTGACAGGGACTCCATGCTGCCTGACTATCTGTTGCATATACAATTCTGCCAAATTTTCTGTAGATTGTCCTACTCTGAAAGGAAGAAAGTGTGCTACCTTCGTAAGCCGATCTACTATCACCCAAATAGCATCCTTACCACTCAGTGATCTCGGTAAACCGGTCACAAAGTCCATCGTGATGTGCTCCCACTTCCATTCCGGGATAGGAAGCGGTTGTAATAACCCAGCTGGCCTCTGCTGTTCTGCCTTCACTTGCTGACATACCAAGCAACGGGAAACAAATCTAGCTATCTTTCTCTTCATCCCGTTCCACCAGAAATGCTGCTTGATATCTTGGTACATCTTGGTCCCTCCAGGGTGAATAGAATACTGAGAACTGTGAGCCTCTGTCATAATCTCCTGTCTGATATCTCCACTAGGCACACATAGACGCGATCCAAACCTAAGTGTACCATCTTCATGAATTCTCATCTCTTTTCTGAGTCCTGACTCGCATTCTGTCCTAAGCTTCTGAATCCTTAAGTCTTGTGCCTGAGCTGCCTTGATCCTGTCTACCAAGTCGGATTGAACTTGCAGACTTGTTAGAACTCCTACTTCACTAGGAAGTATAACTTCGATGCCCATCTCCTGAAGGTCTTCTAAGATATGCCTCTGCGTTGTCAACATAAATGCGCCGCCTCTCCTGCTAAGAGCGTCTGCTACTACATTAGCCTTGCCTGGATGATACTGAAGCTCTACGTCATAATCCTTGATCAACTCTAACCATCTTCTCTGCCTCATGTTCAGCTCCTTCTGAGTAAAGATGTACTTCAGACTTTTATGATCTGTGTACATCTTCACTCGGTCACCATATAAGTAATGCCTCCATAGCTTCAGAGCTAACACTACTGTCGCCAATTCCAGATCATGAGTTGGGTAATTCTTTTCGTGGTCCCGAAGCTGCCTAGATGTATATGCTATCACCTTTCCATGCTGCATAAGGACACATCCAAGTCCTTTACCTGACGCATCACAATATACTGTAAAACCTCCGGGTCCAACTGGTAATGTAAGAATAGGTGCTGATATCAACTTCTGCTTCAAAGTCTCAAATGATGCCTGACATTCTGCCGACCAAACAAATGGTACATCCTTCCGGGTCAAGCGGGTCATGGGTGCTGAAAGCCTTGCAAAGTCTGACACAAACCTCCTGTAATATCCTGTCAATCCCAAGAAGCTCTGCACATCTGCTACGGTCTTGGGCACTGGCCAACTCTCTACTGCTTCTACCTTCTTGGGATCTACTGCTACTCCAGCTCCTGAGATGATATGACCCAAAAATGAAATGTGATCTGACCAAAACTCATACTTGCTGAGCTTGGCATACAACTGGTTCTCTCTCAGAACCTGCAACACTTTTCTGAGGTGGTTTTCATGCTCCTCTTCACTGGCAGAATATACGAGAATGTCGTCAAGAAACACAACGACAAACTGATCTAAGTATGGCATAAAGATGCGATTCATCAAATCCATGAATATCGCTGGAGCATTGGTCAAACCGAACGGCATTACTAAGAATTCATAATGCCCATACTTCGACCTGAATGCTGTCTTGGGAATATCTTCCTTCCGAACCCTCACCTGATGGTACCCTGAACGAATATCTATCTTAGAGAAAACTCTAGCTCTGCTCAACTGATCAAATAAGTCGTCGATCCTGGGTAATGGATACTTGTTCTTCACTGTTGCCGCGTTAAGCTTCCTGTAGTCAATGCATAATCTGTATGACCCATCCTTCTTCCCCACAAGTACCACTGGTGCTGCCTATGGTGATACGCTAGCTTGGATGAACTTCTTCTCCTTCAGTTCCTCTATATGCTGATATACCTTGGCCTGCTCTGAATCCGCCATTCTGTAAACTCGATCTGATATCGGTTTAGTTCCTGATGCCAATTCTATACTGAACTCAATATCCCTAACCGGTGGTAGACCTGGAAGTTCTTCGGGAAATACGTCCAGAAATTCTTCAACTACCTTCGGAATCTGAACTTCTTCCATTGCCGTCACTACTCCCTGCTCTTGCTGAGTTGCCTCTGATCTGACTAAGGTGAACCTCTTCATGCCTGAAATATCAAAAGATACACTCCCTCTACGACAATCAATTGTCGCATGACTGTCTTTCAGCCAGTCCATGCCTAAGATAACGTCAAAATTTCCGACAGGAAATTCTATCAACCGGGCGGGTAAGGAATGCCCGTAAACTACAACACTACACGCTAGAATAACTCTACTAACCCCTACGAGCCCATTACCAGTGAATATATTCAACCTCCCTGACAATGCCTCGAACTCCATTCCTAGTCGTGTAGCAAATTGTGCAGATATAAATGAATGGGATGCTCTCGAATCAAATAATGCTACTGCAGGATATGAGGCGACGAGAATGTTACCTGCCACAACATCTTCCGATGCCAATACCTCTTCCAAGGACAGTGTAAATGCCTGCCCTCGACCTCCTTGTTGGTTTCCATGCTGCGGCCTAGCCTGGTGCTGCTGCTGGCCCCTTCCTTGATGATGTTGGGGTGGTCTATGCTGGTGTTGCTGCATCGGCGGTCCCTGCTGCCGAAATATCTGAGCCTGCTGCACTAACGGTCGCTGCGCCAACGGCCTTACTGCCACCGCTGGTCCTCGATACTGGCCTGTCCTGGTGCTGGCAGAGCAGAAAACTGTTGCTCCGGTCCTCCTGACCTCAAATTCATGGGACATGTGGTAACCCGATGGTCTGGATTTCCACATATCAGACACAGTCCATTCAATGTCCGACACACATCTCTAGTGTGCCCCATCTTCCCACAATAAGTGCAGCCCGCCGGGGGTTGCTGGTTCTTCCTCTGTTGCTGTTGCTGCTGCCTGGGTGGTGGTGCTGGTCCTCGTATCGCCACATCGTGTATACGAATGCCAGTGGATGGTGCTGTTGTTCGGGGCGCTACTCCCCCTCCTCCTTCAATCTGACTATGGGATCTCTTCTGACTCCCAGTCTTGGTCGCAAGCCTCTGAATGGTGATCTCATGCCTTCGAGTCACCGTCAATACTTTATCAAAAGTCTGGTAATTGTGCCCCTCTATCAATTGTAAGAGTTCAAGATGAAATCCTTGCTGAAACCTCATAGCCCTCTGGCTCTCTGTTGCTACCATCTCTGGGGCGAATCTACTCAATCTGCAGAACTCCGCTGCATAAGCATCTACAGTCTTGCCAGCCTGCCTGAGGCTGATAAACTTCTGTTGTAGCTCAAACTGCGCCACAACTCTATAGTACTTGGTCTTGAATCTTGTAGTAAAATCGTCCCAAGCCACAGGACGTCTGATGCCCACTTCCTCTGATTCCCACCAATCACGTGCGAGATCCTGAAGTAATAACTTCACCAGATCCACACGTTCTTCTGCCGGTACCTTAGCCGCTGTCAGAATAGCCTCCATATCCTTAAGCCACGTATCTGCTGATATGGCATCCTCCGTGCCCTCAAAACGACGGGGGTTGTACTTGCAAAACCTGGCTGACGCTCCTGAATCAGTCCTCGCTCCTCTTTCCAAAGCCGTCTACAATCTTTGGTTGAGCAACACATTCTGCTCTTGTAGCTGAGTGTGCATGCGATGCTGGGCCAACATCTGATGTTGCTGAGCAGCCATCATTCCTCTCATGATCTCCAGAAGGGCTGGTGTGTCCACTTGGGTAGGTGAAACTGTCGGTGGTGGTAGAATATCCGGATACTGCGATCCAGCTGCTGGTTCCACTATCACTTCTTCCTGGGTAGCCTCCTGAGGTGAGACTAGCCCTTGTTGCTGACCCACCGGGTCAGGTTGTCCATGTTGCTCCTGCTGTTGTTGTTGCTGTCCAGCTCTGACCGATGCGGTCGAAGTGCCCCTAAGAAAAGGGACAAGAGAACAATCAAACAACCGGACATGAAGGATCAATGAAGTCAAAGGATACCGGAATGTCAAGCAAGGGTTAAGAATAATGAATCATGAGATCAAGGAGGAACACGCGTGATTGAGACATCCTATAAATTACAACACCCCACAAGTCTGAAATCAGACCTGCATGGGCCACCACTAAAACCTTGTTACGTCCCAGAACCAGAATACTGGAGAGCGGGGGAATGACTCAGCTAGCTACGTATTACGGGTAGATGAATACCGTATAATACGATCAATGCTGTCTAACCAGACGAGGGGGTGCATACTACATGAAAGTCTTACTATGGTCATTTCACATCTATTGTCTCAATCCTTCAAACAAGAAACAGGAAATAGAGAATATGTAGGAATAAGCAGTAAGGCGTCCCAAATGCTCAGTCAAAATGTTCTTGAGATCTGGCTTGACAAAACATAGCCTGATGGTATATAGTAAAGTATACACAATTGTTATCAGCTGCAGTCTGACTTAATTACAATTATGCAAAAGTAAGTACGAGACGATCCGACTAACATGTCGGTGCCAAACGGCTAAGTATAAAGTAAATGACAAAACGAGCGGTGAAGTAAGGAAACCCACTCGAGTCCTCCTGCGATCATTCCCCTAGTATTGACCATCCTGGAGGTAGAAGTAAGCTGAGTCCTCGGGGACCGGCTCTAAATCTGGCCATGTAAAACTAGAGAGGTTAGACCTCTAATAGCAAGTACCACAAGGAAGGACGATAGGAAGGACTAAACCAGTAAGTAAGAGAATATAATAATTAGATCTCTGCTTCCCACTAGGATTCACATAACATCACGACACTTCGAACCAACCTTCCAACCAAACAGGGACAGAAGTTAGCCCGTCATGTCCTGACATTCTGATCATCTCAGTTAGACAACAGAGTGGGTACAGTATACAAACAAATTATCTTGAACGGCCAATCAACTACTACGGCTTGCTATTGTGAGTCCCAAGTTATCCTGGAATTATACAATTAGGGATTCCTCAGTTCTTACTATGTGCAAAGTAAGGCTAGTCTATCCAATCAATCAATTGCGCCAATCATGTAGTTAGACGAGTCCCAACGGGACGTCCGCCGTTATAGCATGTAAAATAATATAAACAGATACCGTTCCCTGCCCGTGTGACAGATTTACCGTATCTGTGAGAACCAGCCGGCCCGTCGGGCACTTAATAGTCCCAAGGAGGCTGCCATGTAAGAACTCAGGAATCCATTCTCTCCATGTCATCATTATTTTATTTAACTTAATAGTCTCTACGTTGAGTGAAGTTCCATGCCATGGATCATGGTCATTCAAATGAGTACTTTCGTACGGGGTACGATATGCGCAACTCTACAACGATACCCGTGCGGCTAGGTTGTGGGTTTTACATAGCGTAATACAACAATCAAAACTAACCACGGTAATCATGCCTTGACCATAAAGTACACATGCTATTTTTGTAAATAAGATAAATAAATAATTTGAAACCTGCATGTGCCTGTATGCCAATATTCGGGATTGGCTAATCGAGTACAATAGTTCATTACATGAACGTGTCTCATTCATTTCATTTAATAAGACGACTAGCCAGTCTCTTAGTTCCAACTAGGAACGCATGATCAATTTTAGTAAAGATAACCATTATTATCAATGGTATCAAGGCATGAAAGTCAATTTTTATTACACGGGGTCAAGTCTGTAACTCCTCAGGGTTAAGTTCCAGTCAATCTGGGTATCCATGGATCAATCAAGACACATGGCACATTCTACACAATAATCCATATTTACAATATTAATATGTCACGATTTTATCAAGTTCACGCCAAAAGGCGTAAGGATATAATAGAAAAATTATCATGCCATCATTAAATGAATAAGTTATAGAGCAAATAGAAACACCCTGGTTAAAAGTCACGCCAGCAAGTTTAAGCTAAGGCCAAAAGTCACGTCAACAAGTCTAGTCAGCGTAAGCGTGAAAAATAGTTCATGTTGGCATGCACAGTGTGAGTGTGGAAAAATGATAAGAAATCCACGCACGCACTCGTGGGCGTGTGTGTGACTAAAAATCCACGCACTCATGGATGTGTGCGTGACTGAAAATACATGCACTCATGGATGTGTGCGTGACTAAAAATACACGCACGCTCATGAGAACGTGAGCGTGACTAAGAAATACACGCACGCTCATGAGAACGTGAGCGTGACTGAAAATACACGCAGACACGCAGAGACGTGTACGTGACTGAAAATACACGCACGCCATGGATGTGTGCGTGACTGAAAATACACGCACGCTCATGAGAACGTGAGCGTGACTAAGAAATACACGCACGCTCATGAGAACGTGAGCGTGACTGAAAATACACGCAGACACGCAGAGACGTGTGCGTGACTGAAAATACACGCACGCTCATGGATGTGTGCGTGACTGAAAATACACGCACGCTCATGAGAACGTGAGCGTGACTGAAAATACACGCACGCAAATGCGAGCGTGGCTGAAAATACACGCAAACACGTAGAGACGTGTGCGTGACTAACGAGCAGTTCTACCACATGAACTCTCTGATACAAAAACACGCTAAGTTGGTGGATTTAAAACCCATGAACAGCCGAAAATACAAACTTAGATCTAGAGAAAACAAGCCACAGAAATCACATATGCCAAGCACTAAACTCTCTCAGGATCATGAGAAGAAGAGTAATGATCCATAAAAATGGATGATTGAGAAGCAAGTTTGCACTTGCCTTCTCCTACAGCTGGTAGGTGGTGGAGAGTAATGGAAGGAAGAAGAAGAAGTAATGGTGAGAATGAAGTAATGAGGAGAGAGAAAGAGAAGGAAGCTTTAAATAGCAAAGGGGGTGGTAGGTGGGAGCTGGGTCGGGTTGTCCACCAGGAACCCGAAAACCCTCCACTAAGAACCCGAACCTAAAAGCAAGATAAGCAGGAATAAAGTACAGAAATAAATTACAGGAATAAAATATAGACAATTAATTAACATGAAAATTAAAGAGCAGAAAATTAATTAACATGAAATTAAAGGGATATACAGGATAATACAAGATAAATACTAAATAAATATATATACATAAACTGTACATATATAAAAATACGCATTCTGGGAACGGGGAGTGACACTCTAGTAGGTGATATCTTCACTAGCACCATATCACCGTCTGCGAACTCCATCGGTCTGCGACTAGCATCAGCCCAGTGTTTCTGCCTGTCCTGAGATACTCTGAGCCTGTCTCTGATCATCCCGACTTTCTCTGCTGCATCCGTGATCATCTCTGGCCCAAGCATAACTCTGTCTCCAATATCATCCCAAAAGAGCGGTGTGCGACATCGTCGTCCATATAGCGCCTCGAAAGGAGACATACCGATACTGGCTTGGTAGCTGTTGTTGTATGAAAACTCTACCAAGTACAGATGGATCTCCTATGATCCTCCGAAGTCCAGCACGCAGGTCCTCACCATATCCTCCAGTGTCTGTATTGTCCTTTCGGACTGCCCATCTGTATGAGGGTGGTACGCCGTACTGAACTTGAGCCTACTGCCCAACTCCTCCTGCAAGCTCCTCCAATAGTGGGATGTGAATCTGCTGTCTCTGTCTGACACGATGCTCACCGACACTCCGTGTAGGCGAACTATCTGCTGCATGTATAGCTCTGCCAACTTCTCAGTGGAAAGCCCCACCTTGAAGGGTATGAAGCGCGCACACTTCGTCAGCCTGTCCACGATGACCCAAATGGCATCCTTCCCTCCTTGGGAACGAAGAAGCCCTGAAACGAAGTCCATCGTAATATGTTCCCACTTCCACTCGGGAATGGGTAACGGCTGCAACAAACCAGCTGGCCTCTGGCGCTCCGCCTTAACCTGCTGGCAAACTAGGCATCTCGAGATGAAACGTGATACATCCCTCTTCATCCCGTGCCACCAAAGATGTTCTTGCAAGTCACGGTACATCTTGTTAGCACCAGGGTGAATAGAATATCTCGATCGGTGTGCCTCCTGTAAGACTGCCTCTACCAGCTCTCCCTTCGGCACGCACAATCGGCTGCCATGCCTCAAGGATCCATCCTCTTCTATAGTGAAGTCATCCAGCAATCCTGCTAACGCCTGGGCTCGAAGTCTGCGAAGGCTCTCATCTGTAGGCTGTACCTCCCTGATCTGCTCCATCAAACCTGACTGGATGTCAAGCGCCATCATCTGTATCACTGATCCTGGCCGAACTAGCTCGATACCGAGCTTCTCCAGATCCTCCCACAAATGCCGATCAATCATCAGGTACCATGCCATCGGATGCCTGCTCAGCGCATCTGCCACCACATTTGCCTTTCTGGGGTGATACTGTAAATCGATGTCGAAGTCCTTCATCAACTCCAACCATCGTCTTTGCCTCATGTTCAGCTCTTTCTGCGTGGACACATACTTCAAGCTTTTGTCGTCAGTAAAGATCTTTACACGCTCTCCGTATAAGTAATGTTTCCATAACTTGAGTGCAAAGATCACCGCAGCTAACTCTAGGTCATGGGTAGGATAATTCCTCTCATGAGTCCGCAATTGCCTAGATGCATAAGCAATCACTTTCCTATGCTGCTGTAGGACACATCCTAGCCCCTTCCCAGAAGCATCGCTGTAAATGGTGAAACCTCCAGAACCTGAAGGTAATGTCAGAACTGGAGCGGTCGTCAGCCTCCTCTTCAGCTCCTCAAACGCTGCCTGGCAGTCTTCTGACCAGATGTACTCTGCGTCCTTCCGCATCAGCTTCGTCATGGATTCAGCTATCCTAGCAAAGTCCTGGACGAACTTTCTATAATAGCCTGCTAAACCCAGAAAGCTCCTGATCTCTGAAACTGACGTCGGAGCCTTCCATGTCTCAACTGCAGCAATCTTCCTGGGATCCACCGAGATTCCATCTCCAGTGACTACATGTCCGAGAAACTCCACTCGGTCTAAAAAGAACTCGCACTTCGACAATTTGGCAAACAATCTCTCCTACCTCAGAATCCCTAAAACTATCCGCAAGTGATCTGCATGCTCCTCTGGCGTCTTCGAGTATATCAGGATGTCGTCGATAAACACTACGACGAACTTATCCAGATACTGGTGAAATGTCTTATTCATCAAGTTCATAAAGACAGCTGGCACATTTGTGAGACCAAATGGCATCACCAGAAACTCGTACTGCCCGTACTTTGTGTTGAACGCCGTCTTCTGGATGTCTGCTGCCCTAACCTTCACCTGGTGGTACCCGGATCTCAAGTCTATCCTGGAAAACACCTTCGCCCCGCTCAACTGGTCGAACAAATCATCTATCCTGGGCAGAGGATATTTGTTCTTGATGGTGATGGCATTCAAGGCCCGATTGTCAATACACAATCGGACTGTACCATCCTTCTTAGGCACAAAGAGCACTGCTGCTCCCCATGGAGAAGCACTGGATCGAATGAAACCCTTTCTCAACAGGTCATCAATCTGCTCTTTCATCTATATGGCCTCCTTGGGATTCACTCTATAGCAAGCCCGGGATACTGGTGATGAACCCGGCACTAAATCTATAGTGAACTCCACATCTCTGTCAGGCGGAAGCCCTGAAAGATCCTCTGGGAATACATCCATAAACTCCCTAATGATAGGGTGTGGCGGTGCTACGTCCCCAACTGTCGCACAACAGTTCGGCTCTAGGCTGATCTCTGGCCCTGTCCTCCTGACACTGAATAGTGCTGTGCCTGGAGGACTGAACAAAATACTACCCTCATGACAATCTATAGATGCATGGGCATAGCTAAGCCAGTCCATCCCCAATATGATATCATAACCGGGGAGTGGCATCACAAAGAATCGTCTCCTGAACTCTCTCCCGGCTATAAAAATAGAACATCTATAGATAGCACTACACCATAATAGGCGATTCCTCACGGTTATTACCGTAACAAATATTTTTTGTCACGGTAATAACCGTTGCGATTCGGGCGTGGTAAATATTTCGTAACGGTAATAACCGTGACGAATTATATTTTTTATAACAGTAATAACCATGAGAAAAATATAATTCGTCACAGTAATTACCGTTAGAAATTTATCATTCGTCACGGTTATTAATGTTACAAATTATTTTTTTATCACGATTATTACTGTTACTACATTGTATTTTAATGTCACTATTGTCTACTCATTGTAACAGTTATAACCGCTGCAAATACAATTTTTTATTTTTTTAAAAAATATTTCGAACCAGGAACCTGCATTCAACTCGTAAGTAAACCGTATATCATGTTTCAGCCATTACATATAACATTTGAATAACAACTAAACAATATGGACAATATTATCAATAGCTGAAGAATAGCTCTCATGAAGAACAAAAGCAAGAACCTAAAGAAAACTTATTCATAGCTTTTTTTTTCCTTCTCTATTCCAGCACGTGCGGGCTCAGTTTCATAGTGAAACTGAATTATAAGAGTTTCAAACAACTGATATTTTTCTTCCTCTAATTAGAGCCTTCTTCCTTGAGGAGCTTACTTCTGCAGAGTTTCAATTCTTTTCTCTACGAGAAGATAAGATTGCGTCGATCGCCTCCTTCACTCGAGCGGCTTTCGGTGCCTTCCCACCTTGCGCTGGCCAGAATTCGTCTGTCGCCAATACCTACATTGCGAGGTCAAAAATTTAAACTCATAGTCGAAAAGAAACATGTATTATTATCCATCATTGTTGAAATTTGCCATCACCTTCACTTGCAACTGGAGGAACTTCACATAGCTGATTGCTTTCTCTAACATGGTAACGAGATCAACCTGGACGACGAACAAAAGATTCAGTCAGACGAAGATATGAGAAGTACGCGTATCCGCTAATCAAGATGCATGTCCGTGGCTTGAACCTGCATCGTCGTCCAGGATGCAAGCACCAAGCCTTACCGTCTGGAGAAAAGGAAAAAAAAGACAGGCCAACCTTGGTGCCATTTGGCACGAGCTCCTGCAGGACCTTGAGCCGGTCGCTGATCCTCTCCCTCCGATTCTGGGACAAGTGTATCATCATCTCAGGTTAGCCCCATAATTCAAAAAATTCATGTTAATAACATGTGAGAAAATAGCACACCTTTTCTGTAATGCTCTGTGGGTCCTTGGCAACAGCAGCAGCAGAAGGCAAAGCCTTGGCCTTCCTATTGTTGCTGCAGAGCTTCTTGGCAGATTGCATGTCACCACCCTGCAAGAATTGCAATACAAAGAAACAATGAAACTTCTTGCACGCTGCAATGATAATTGAAACTGAAGATGCAGCTGCTAAACTGAGCCCATGTTCAACTCTTGCATTACTCTGCATCAAATACCTTTGCATTAAACACATTATTATACAATTGAGGCAATTGTGAAAGCCTCTTCTGCCAGTGCATCTAAAGATAGCTAATATCGACAAACACCCAAAATATCAGACTAAGAATTGGATACTCACAACATCATCAGGGTCATGAAACTGGCCAGGGCCTAAAGACAGTTGCTTGACAGGGGAGGCTACGATATTAGGCACACAACTTTGGCCAATTGTACTACCACTGCCTTACCTTTTGGTACGACATAGACTGTACAAAAGTCTGGTACATTTTTATCAGATTTATAGGCACATCGGGATGCATAAACATCCTGCAGATGGAGAATAGTCACTGTGAGAGAGAGGAGAGAAGAACCAAGAAAAGAGAAAGAGAGAGGAAATTAAGGATACTTTGCAAATGTGTCTCGATTGCTGGCACCGACAACCATATTGAAGATGATTTTGGTAGCTATGACATGTGATCGTGTTCAGGACATCGACATCATCCAGAACCACCTCCTTCATATTTACCTAAATATTTTGGACAACAGATAGGTATCTATGCAGTTTAGGTATCATCTACTACTTAGAAAAATATTAAACAAAACATTTATCATACTCAACATTTGACTTTCTATTTTCTCCTATCACCAGGGAAACATATCAGTTGATCTTCCTACACTTACATCATACTCAACATTTGACTTTTATCTATATTCTGCCTCCTGCTCCATAAGTTGATACTGTGATGTTTAGTTTTAAATTTTCAATCCCTTTTTGTATTCAATAAGTGCGCTAAATCATATAAAGATTTATTTAGCTGTAGCTGTCCCCTTCCACTCCAATCACCACTAGGCACGCACACATTCAAAAAAGAAAGAAAGACTGCTCTCTCTCACTTTAAAAGGTAAAACCCACAACAAGTTAGTTAACAATGGTTAACTGTTAGAGGAAATGGCCCTTGACAACTGAAAACAAGATTCAATGATATGGATTTGGGCATCGGCCCCCAAAATTTGGAAGAAAGGCTTTGTTTGTTGTTGGTGATGTAGTTAACTAAAATTATCCCTCTAAATTTAGTGATTTCTTGCATATCAGCTACGAGCTAGCACCAATTTTGTTGTATCTTTTAAACTTTGCATACTTTATATATTTTTGAACCTTACTGCATGTCATGTTCAATGGTCTTATAGACGTGTCATGCCAAAACATAGTGCAAAAAGTCAAAGGCCTCTCATGAATAGAAAATTTCCCAGATGCGTGTCTTAATGTAAACACCTAGGTCTGGCTAGACACGATCGGAAAAAGTACTCTTCCAATTATGTACAAAGCCTTTGGTCGGCTATACTCACCCAGTTAGTAAGTTCCAGTATCCATGAGCATCTGTCTTGGATAGCTGACAAGGCTTTTACCTAGTTATCTTCCTCAAAATTTTGTTCTGTCCTAATTTCCTTCCACCAACCTTTATAAGCAGTCCTTGGGCCTGCATCAGATGACATTTTCATTCCATACAACAGTGGATGCTGTACAATAATATGCATGTCAATTTTGTTGGAGTGGATGGGGTTCCCAACCTATGTGGAGAAGACCCCGGAGTGCGACGAGCGCCATTAGTGTGTCGAAGAAGCTCGGAAAGTAGGCGACGCGGAGTTGCTACTGCTGCTGCTGCTCCTAAGGGAGGTTCTGGACTGGGTCTGCCGAGTTCGGCCCAAACTCGGTCCCAGGCCGAGTTCTGGCCGAACTCGGTCTGGCCATTCCAGAATGTTGGCATTAGGTGCTGTTTGCCCGACACAGAGTTCTGGCCGAACTCTGTGTCGTCGGGGCTGATGCGGGAATCTGGGTGATTTTTTCACCACTGGATCTAATCCAACGGTCCAGGTTGGCTGCGGGATTAGGGAGTTAAGTTGAGTTTTCTCAACCCTAATTCATCACGCAACGTAACACAACTTGGAGAGAGGAAGGAGGCAAGAGTGCCATTACAACTTCGGGAGAGAAGACGGAGGATTGAAGGTCATTTTCGAAGGAGATCGTGTTTCGAGTAATCTCTACTCGTCGTTCTCGCTCTTCGTAGCCTTGTAATCATTGTTCTTACTTCTGAGTGTTGTGGGGATCCGATTTGGATCGGGAGGAGTTTGTAAAGGGTGTAATTCTTCTATTCCATTAGTGGAGGCTTCTCAGGGTTGGACTCCGATCGTCCCATGGTTTTTTTTTCCCGCAAGGGTTTTCCACGTCAAAAATTCTCTGTGTCTGCGTGGATTGTTTTGTGTGGTTGTTTTTGGGTTCATACATTTGTATTGCTCGGTCCTCTCGCAGGTACTCTCCGGTTTGGGGAAAGGTTTCCGCGTTTCTTTCCCAACAGAGTGGTATCAGAGCCAGGTTCTGGAGTTCAGAAGGGTGTCAGGAGTTGACAGAAACCAGAGAGGAGAGATGGATGCGAAGCCGGTGCACATGGTGAACCTGAACGGCACAAACTATCACTATTGGCGGAGCAAGATGAAAGATTTTCTGTTTGTCTAGAAGCTGCATCTACCCGCGTTTGCATCCGAGAAGCCCAGTGATAAATTCGAGGAGGACTGGACATTCGAGCATATACAAGTGTGTGGGTACATACGGCAGTTTGTGGACGAGAACGTTTACAACCACGTTGCCAATATTGAGCACGCGAAGACGTTGTGGGATAAGCTGGAATCCTTGTATGCGAAGAAGACCGGGGTAAACAAGTTGTTCCTGATCCGAACGATGATGGGTCTGCGATACAAGGATGGGGCGTCTATTTCGGACCACTTGAGTGAGTTCCAGGGCGTGGTTGACCAGCTATCTTCTATGGGAGTCAAGTTCGACGATGAAGTTCAGGGACTGTGGCTGCTGTGTACTTTGCCAGACTCGTGGGAGACCGTACGAGTATCTATGATCGCTTCTGCTCTAGAGGGCGTGGTCAGTCTGGAGTTTGCCAAGAGCGGGGTGTTGAATAAAGAGATGCGGAGACGTTCTCAGGACACTTCATCCATATCCTACCACTCAGAGGCACTTGTTTCAGAGAGCCGCAGAAGGGGCAAAAGCAGGGGTCCAGGTGGTGGCAGAGACAAGAGCAGGGGGAAGTCCAAGGGTCGTTACGAGGACTCAGAGTGTTACCATTATGGTAAGAAGGGCCATATCAAGCAGAATTGTTTCGCTTGGAAGAGAGAGAAGAAGGGCGACAAGGGGAAGCAAGAAGAGAACACTACATCGGCGGCCTCGGTGCATGGAGGCGATGTGATCGTCGTAGGTGATGAGGTCATTACTAACCTCGCCTGCGATGACAATTCTTGGCTGGTAGAATCAGGGGCTTCAGCACATATATCTCACAACAGGGCACTGTTTGCTACTTACACGACAGGCGACTGTGGCGTGTTGAAGATGGGCAACGAAGATGTGTCGAAGGCGGTTGCCGTTGGAGATGTGCATTTGAGAACGAAGACGGGTGCGGTTCTTGTTCTCAAGGATATTCATCATGTCCCTGATATCCGTTTCAACCTGGTGTCGGTTGGAAGGTTAGATGACGAGGGATTCTTCAGTCTCTTCGGGAACAGTCAGTGGAAGCTTTCCAAAGGTTCGATGGTGATTGCCAGAGGAAGCAAGAAGTCCGGTCTCTACTATATGGAGGGGAGCGCACAAGGGGCACAGGAGGTGAACGCAGTCAGTGATACGTCTACTGAGTTGTAGCACAGGCGGCTCGACCATATCAGCGAGAAGGGGATGAGCTACTTGGTGAACAGGAAGGTAATTCCGAGGCTCAAGTCTACAAAGTTGGAGAAGTGCACGCACTGTTTAGCTGGGAAGCAAAATAGGGTGTCTTTCCAAAGTCACCCAAGTCCAAGGAAGCCGGCGTTGCTCGAGTTGATTCACTCGGATGTCTGCGGTCCTATGAAGGTAAAATCTCTTGGTGGTGCTTCTTACTTTGTAATATTTATTGATGACTGTTCCAGAAAGGTTTGGGTCTATGCCTTAAAGACCAAGGATCAGGTGCTGCCTACTTTCAAGGAGTTTCAGGCCTCTGTTGAAAGGAAGACGGGCAAGAAGTTGTTGTGTGTTCGGTTTGACAATGGCGGCGAATACATCGGTCCCTTTGATACGTATTGCAGAGAGCAAGGGATACGACACCAGAAGACTCCGCCAAAGACACCTCAGCTCAATGGTGTAGCGGAGCGCATGAACAGGACACTGATGGAGAGGGTACGGTATTTGCTGTCAGAAGCAAACTTGCCAGGCAGTTACTGGGGTGAGGCTCTTCTCACAGCTGCTTATGTTATTAATTTGTCTCCTAGTGCTCCTTTGCAGGGTGATGTGCCTGACAAAGTATGGTACGACAAAGAGCCGTCATACAATCACCTGCGGGCGTTTGGTTGTAAGGCCTTCGTGCATGTACCGAAGGACAAGAGGACCAAACTTGAGCCGAAGACGAGGCGATGCGTCTTTGTCGGCTACGGTCGGGATGAGTTTGGCTATAGACTCTACGACCCAGTGGAAGGAAAGCTCTACAGAAGCAGGGACGTGGTGTTCGTCGAGGATCAGACCATGACCAACACTCAGGATTCCGAGACGCCTTCTGAGGCTGAGGAATTGCCTGAGTTAGAGTTATTTCGCTTCGAGCAGTTTCCAGAGGACATCGCAGAGGATCTAGTTATGGGGAAGCCAGTACATGAAGTAGCTCCCAACCTTGATCATCAGCCTGCTGATGGTGGTCAGGGTGTCCCTCAGGAGGATGAGCATGCTGAGGAGGCAGTTCCTGAAGGGGAGAAGGCTGTCGGTATACAGCCAGCACCAGTGGTTCCTTTGAGGAGGAGTGACAGGGATCGTCGACCATCTACGAGATACTCACCAGATGAGTATGTGCTATTGACTGACGGGGAAGAACCCAAAAGTTTTGCAGAGGCTATGGAAGACGAACACAGGCATGAGTGGATGGAGGCTATGCAAGAGGAGATGAGTTCCTTGCACACCAATTCCACTTATGATCTGGTGCGGTTGCCAAAGGGCAAGAAGGCTTTGAAGAATCGATGGGTGTTCAGAGTGAAGCAGAGGATGATGCTACTCGTCCTCGATACAAAGCGAGGCTGGTAGTCAAAGGCTACGGTCAGCGAAAAGGCGTGGATTATGATGAGATCTTTTCGACTGTCGTCAAGCATTCGTCTATTCGGGTGGTGCTAGCATTAGCAGCCAGGCTCGACTTAGAGGTCGAGCAGATGGACGTGAAGACGACATTCCTCCACGGTGATCTTGAGGAGGAGTTGTACATGGAGCAGCCAGAAGGATTCTGTGAGAAGGGCAAGTCACATTTGGTCTGCCGGTTGAGGAAGAGCTTGTATGGTCTGAAGCAGGCTCCGAGGCAGTGGTACAGAAAGTTCGAGTCATTTATGGGAGAGCATGGTTATGCACGGACGACGTCGGACCATTGTGTATTTGTGAGGTATTTTGCCGAGGATGATTTCATCATTTTGTTGCTCTATGTAGATGATATGCTATTAGTGGGTCGGAATGCCACTAGAGTAGCGGAGCTGAAGCGCCAACTGGGCGCGGCCTTCTTTATGAAGGATTTGGGCGTAGCGAAGACTATTCTTGGGATGAAGATCAGTCGAGAGAGAGATTCCAAGCTGCTACACTTGTCCCAAACGAAGTACATTCACCGGGTACTTCAGCATTTCGGGATGGACGGGTCGAAGAAAGTGAGTTCCCCTCTTGTGGCTCACTTTAAGCTCACTGAGGAGCAGTGTCCATCTACCGAGGACGAAAAGGAAGATATAGAGCGGGTTCCATATGCCTCAGCTGTGGGAAGCCTTATGTATGCTATGGTATGTACGAGGCCAGATATTGCTCATGCAGTTGGTACGGTTAGCAGGTATCTTTCAAATCCTGGAAGGGTACACTGGAGTGCGGTCAAGTAGATTCTACGATATCTTCAGGGCACTGCTGGTTGGAGACTTTCCTTTGGTGGTGACGAGCCAAAGCTGGTTGGGTATACCGACGTTGATATGGCTGAAGATGTAGACACGAGACGATCGACTTCGGTCTACGTGATGATGTTTGCGGGAGGAGCGGTGTCGTAGCAGTCGCGATTACAGAAGTGTGTTGTCTTGTCGACGACGGAGGCGGAATACATTACGACGACGGAGGCTTGCAAGGAGCTGTTGTGGATGAAGAAGCTGTTGCAGGAAATGGGACTGAAGCAAGAGCAGTATACTTTGCTTTGCGACAGTCAGAGTGCTATCCACCTTGTAAAGAATCAGACATTTCATAGCCGGTCCAAGCACATCGAGACTCGGTATCATTGGATACGGGATGTGGTTGAGAAGAAGGACGCGGAGCTTGAGAAGGTTCATACAGATGACAACGGAGCTGATATATTCACGAAGATTCTACCCAGGGAGAAGTTTGAGTACTGCAGGCAGATCGTCGGGATGACGATATCCTCCCCATAGTTGTGAAGGGGGAGATTTGTTGGAGTGGGTGGGGTTCCCAACCTATGTGGAGAAGACCCCCGAGTGCGACGAGCGCCGTTCGTGTGTCGAAGAAGCTCGGGGAGGAAGCGGGGCTGCTGATGGAGCTACAGGGAGCTGCTGGAAGCAGGGGGCCGAGTTCGGGCCGAACTCTGCCCCAGGCAGAGTTCTGGCCGAACTCTGCCTCCCCATTCCAGAATTGGGTCGGCCAGTGCTGGTTGTCCGACACAGAGTTCTGGCCGAACTCTGTGTCGTCGGGGCTGAAGCGGGTTTTTGTGTGATTTTTCACCATTGGATCTAATCCAACGGTCCAGGTTTGTTGCAGAATTTGGGAGTTAAGTTGGAATTTCCAAACCCTAACTTCGTAGGCAACACAATTGTGGAGAACACAACTTGGAGAGAGGAAGGAGGCAAGAGTGCCATTACAACTTCGGGAGAGAAGACGGAGGATTGAAGGTCATTTTTGAAGGAGATCGTGTTTCGGGTAATCTCTACTCGTCGTTCTCGCTCTTCGTAGCCTTGTAATCATTGTTCTTATTTCTGAGTGTTGTGGGGATCCGATTTGGATCGGGAGGAGTTTGTAGAGGGTGTAATTCTTCTATTCCATTAGTGGAGGCTTCTCAGGGTTGGACTTCGATCGTCCCGTGGTTTTTTTCGCAAGGGTTTTCCACGTCAAAATTCTCTGTGTCTGCGTGGATTGTTTTGTGTGATTGTTTTTGGGTTCGTGCGTTGTTTGCTCGGTCCTCTCGCAGGTACTCTCCGGTTTGGGGAAAGGTTTCTGCGTTTCTTTCCCAACAGAGTGGTATCAGAGCCAGGTTCTAGAATTTAGAAGGGTGTCAGAAGTTGACAGAAACTAGAGAGAAGAGATGGATGCGAAGCCGGTGCCGCATGGTGAATTTGAACGGCACAAACTATCACTATTGGCGGAGCAAGATGAAAGATTTACTGTTTGTCAAGAAGCTGCATCTACCCGTATTTGCATCCGAGAAGCCCAGTGATAAATCCGAGGAGGACTGGACATTCGAGCATATACAAGTGTATGGGTACATACGACAGTTTGTGGACGAAAATGTGTACAACCATGTTGCCAATATTGAGCACGCGAAGACGTTGTGGGATAAGCTGGAATCCTTGTATGCGAAGAAGACCGGGGTAAACAAGTTGTTCCTGATCCGAACGATGATGGGTCTGCGATACAAGGATGGGGCGTCTATTTCGGACCACTTGAGTGAGTTCCAGGGTGTGGTTGACCAGCTATCTTCTATGGGAGTCAAGTTCGACGACGAAGTTCAGGGACTGTGGCTGCTGTGTACTTTGCCAGACTCGTGGGAGACCGTACGAGTATCTATGATCGCTTCTGCTCCAGAGGGCATGGTCAGTCTGGAGTTTGCCAAGAGCGGGGTGTTGAATAAAGAGATGCGGAGACGTTCTCAGGGCACTTCATCCACATCCCACCACTCAGAGGCACTTGTTTCAGAGAGCGTGGAAGGGGCAAAAGCAGGCGTCCAGATGGTGGCAGAGACAAGACTAGGAGGAAGTCCAAGGGTCGTTACGAGGACTCAGAGTGTTACCATTATGGTAAGAAGGGCCATATCAAGCGAAATTGTTTCGCTTGGAAGAGAGAGAAGAAGGGCGACAAGGGAAAGCAAGAAGAGAACACTACAGCGGCGGCCTCGGTGCATGGAGGCGATGTGATCGTCGTAGGTGATGAGGTCATTACTAACCTTGCCTGTGATGAAAATTCTTGGCTGGTGGACTCAGGGGCTTCAGTACATATATCTCACAACAGGGCACTGTTTGCCACTTACACGACAGACGACTGTGGCGTGTTGAAGATGGGCAACGAAGATGTGTCGAAGGCGGTTGCCGTTGGAGATGTGTATTTGAGAACGAAGACGGGTGTGGTTCTTGTTCTCAAGGATGTTCGTCATGTCCCTGATATCCGTTTCAACCTGGTGTCGGTTGGAAGGTTGGATGACGAGGGATTCTTCAGTCTCTTCGGGAACAGTCAGTGGAAGCTTTCCAGAGGTTCGATGGTGATTTCCAGAGGAAGCAAGAAGTCCGGTCTCTACTATATGGAGGAGAGCGCACAAGGGGCACAGGAGGTGAACGCAGTCAGTGATGCGTCTACTGAGTTGTGGCACAGGCGGCTCGGCCATATCAGCGAGAAGGGGATGAGCTACTTGGTGAACTGGAAGGTGATTCCGGGGCTCAAGTCTACAAAGTTGGAGAAGTGCACGCACTATTTAGCTGGGAAGCAAAATAGGGTATCTTTCCAAAGTCACCCATGTTCGAGGAAGCCGGCGTTGCTCGAGTTGATTCACTCGGATGTCTGCGGTCCTATGAAGGTAAAATCTCTTGGTGGTGCTTCTTACTTTGTAACCTTTATTGATGACTGTTCCAGAAAGGTTTGGGTCTATGCCTTAAAGACCAAGGATCAGGTGCTGCCTACTTTCAAGGAGTTTCAGGCCTCTGTTGAAAGGAAGACGGACAAGAAGTTGTTGTGTGTTCGGTCCGAAAATAGCGGCAAATACATCGGTCCCTTTGATGCGTATTGCAGAGAGCAAGGGATACGACACCAGAAGACTCCGCCCAAGACACCTCAGCTCAATGGTGTAGCAGAGCGCATGAACAGGACACTGATGGAGAGGGTGCGGTGTTTGCTGTCAGAAGCAAACTTGCCGGGCAGTTACTGGGGTGAGGCTCTTATCACAGCTGCTTATGTTATTAATTTATCTCCTAGTGCTTCTTTACAGGGTGATGTGCCTGACAAAGTATGGTACGGCAAAGAGCCGTCATACAATCACCTGCGGGCGTTTGGTTGTAAAGCCTTCGTACATGTACCGAAGACGAGAGGACCAAACTTGAGCCGAAGACGAGGCGATGCGTCTTTGTCGGCTACGGTCGGGATGAGTTTGGCTATAGACTCTACGACCCAGTGGAAGGAAAGTTCTACAAAAGCAGGGATGTGGTGTTCGTCGAGGATCATACCATGACCAACACTCAGGATTCCGAGACGCCTTCTGAGGCTGAGGAATTTTCTGAGTTAGAGTCATTTCGCTTCGAGCAGTTTCCAGAGGACATCGCAGAGGATCTAGTTATGGGGGAGCCAGTACATGGAGTAGCTCCCAACCTTGATCATCAGCCTGCTGATGGTGGTCAGGGTATCCCTCAGGAGGATGAGCATGCTGGAGAGGCAGTTCCTGAAGGGGAGGAGGCTGTTGGTATACAGCCAGCACCAGTGGTTCCTTTCAGGAGGAGTGACAGGGATCGTCGACCATCTACGAGATACTTACCAGATGAGTATGTGCTATTGACTGACGGGGGAGAGCCCGAAAGTTTTGCAGAGGCTATGGAAGACGAACACAGGCAAGAGTGGATGGAGGCTATGCTGGAGGAGATGAGTTCCTTGTATCCTAATTCCACTTATGATCTGGTACGGTTGCCAAAGGGCAAGAAGGCTTTGAAGAATCGATGGGTGTTCAGAGTGAAGCAGACGGATGATGCTACTCGCCCTCGATACAAAGCGAGGTTGGTAGTTAAAGGCTACGGTCAGCGGAAAGGCGTAGATTATGATGAGATCTTTTTGCCTGTCGTCAAGCATTCATCTATTCGGGTGGTGCTAGCATTAGCAGCCAGTCTCGACTTGGAGGTCGAGCAGATGGACGTGAAGACGGCATTCTTCTACGGTGATCTTGAGGAGGAGTTGTATATGGAGCAGCCAGAGGGATTCTGTGAGAAGGGCAAGTCACATTTGGTCTGTCGGTTGAGGAAGAGCTTGTATGGTCTGAAGCAGGCTCCGAAGCAGTGGTACAGGAAGTTCGAGTCGTTTATGGGGGAGCATGGTTATGCACGGACGACGTCGAACCACTGTGTATTTGTGAGGTATTTTGCCGAGGATAATTTCATCATTTTGTTGCTCTATGTAGATGACATGCTATTAGTGGGTCGGAATGCCACTAGGATAGCGGAGTTGAAGCGCCAGCTGGGCGCGGCCTTCTCTATGAAGGATTTGGGCGCAGCGAAGACTATTCTTGGGATGGAGATCAGCCGAGAGAGAGAGTCCAAGCTGCTACACTTGTCCCAAACGAAGTACATTCACCGGGTACTTCAGCGTTTCGGGATGGACGGGTCGAAGAAAGTGAGTTCCCCTCTTGCGGCTCACTTTAAGCTCACTGAGGAGCAGTGTCCATCTACTGAGGACGAAAAGGAATATATGGAGCGGGTTCCATATGCCTCAGCTGTGGGAAGCCTTATGTATGCTATGGTGTGTACGAGGCCAGATATTGCTCATGCAGTTGGTACGGTTAGCAAGTATCTTTCAAATCCTTGAAGGGTACACTGGAGTGCGGTCAAGTGGATTCTACGATATCTTCAGGGCACTGCTGGTTGGAGACTTTCCTTTGGTGGTGACGAGCCAAAGCAGGTTGGGTATACCGACGCTGATATGGCTGGAGATGTAGACACGAGGCGATCGACTTCGGGCTACGTGATGATGTTTACGGGAGGAGCAGTATCGTGGCAGTCGCGGTTGCAGAAGTGTGTTACCTTGTCGACGACAGAGGCAGAGTACATTGCGGCGACAGAGGCTTGCAAGGAGCTGTTGTGGATGAAGAAGCTGTTGCAGGAAATGGGACTGAAGCAAGAGCAGTATACTTTGTTTTGCGACAGTCAGAGTGCTATCCACCTTGTGAAGAATCAGACGTTTCATAGCCGGTCCAAACACATCGAGACTCGGTATCATTGGATACGGGATGTGGTTGAGAAGAAGGACGCGGAGCTTGAGAAGGTTCATACAGATGACAACGGAGCTGATATGTTCACGAAGATTCTACCAAGGGAGAAGTTTGAGTACTGCAGACAGATCGTCGGGATGACGATATCCTCCCCATAGTTGTGAAGGGGGAGATTTGTTGGAGTGGGTGGGGTTCCCAACCTATGTGGAGAAGACCCCGGAGTGCGACGAGCGTCGTTCATGTGTCAAAGAAGCTCGGGGAGGAAGCGGGGCTGCTGATAGAGCTACAGGGAGCTGCTGGAAGCAGGAGGGCCGAGTTCGGGCCGAACTCTGCCCCAGGCAGAGTTCTGGCCGAACTCTGCCTCCCCATTCTAGAATTAGGTCGGCCAGTGCTGGTTGCCCGACACAGAGTTCTGGCCGAACTCTGTGTCGTCGGGGCTGAAGTGGGTTTTCGAGTGATTTTTCACCATTAGATCTAATCCAACGGTCCAGGTTTGTTACAGGATTAGGGAGTTAAGTTGGAATTTCCAAACCCTAACTTCGTAGGCAACACAATTGTGGAGAACACAACTTGGAGAGAGGAAGGAGGCAAGAGTGCCATTACAACTTCGGGAGAGAAGACGGAGGATTGAAGGTCGTTTTCGAAGGAGATCGTGTTTCGGGTAATCTCTACTCGTCGTTCTCGCTCTTCGTAGCCTTGTAATTATTGTTCTTACTTCTGAGTGTTGTGGGGATCCGATTTGGATTGGGAGGAGTTTGTAGAGGGTGTAATTCTTCTATTCTATTAGTGGAGGCTTCTCAGGGTTGGACTCCGATCGTCCCGTGGTTTTTCTCGCAAGGGTTTTCCACGTCAAAATTCTCTGTGTCTGCGTGGATTATTTTGTGTGATTGTTTTTGGATTCGTGCGTTGTTTGCTCGGTCCTCTCGCAGGTGCACTCCGGTTTGGGGAAAGGTTTTCGCGTTTCTTTTCCAACAGAGTACATTGCGGCGATGGAGGCTTGCAAGGAGCTGTTGTGGATGACGAAGCTGTTGCAGAAAATGGGACTGAAGCAAGAGCAGTATACTTTGCTTTGCGACAGTCAGAGTGCTATCCACCTTGTGAAGAATCAGACGTTTCATAGCCGGTCCAAACACATCGAGACTCGGTATCATTGGATACGGGATGTGGTTGAGAAGAAGGACGCGGAGCTTGAGAAGGTTCATACAGATGACAACGGAGCTGATATGTTCACGAAGATTCTACCAAGGGGGAAGTTTGAGTACTGCAGGCAGATCGTCGGGATGACGATATCCTCCCCATAGTTGTGAAGGGGGAGATTTGTTGGAGTGGGTGGGGTTCCCAACCTATGTGGAGAAGACCCCGGAGTGCGACGAGCGCCGTTCGTGTGTTGAAGAAGCTCGGGGAGGAAGCGGGGCTGCTGATGGAGCTACAGGGAGCTGCTGGAAGCAGGGGGGCCGAGTTCGGGCCAAACTCTGCCCCAGGCAGAGTTCTGGCCGAACTCTGCCTCCCCATTCCAGAATTGGGTCGGCCAGTGCTGGTTGCCCGACACAAAGTTCTGGCCGAACTCTGTGTCGTCGGGGCTGAAGCGGGTTTTTGGATGATTTTTAACCATTGGATCTAATCCAACGGTCCAGGTTTGTTGCGGGATTAGGGAGTTAAGTTAGAATTTCCAAACCCTAACTTCGTAGGCAACACAATTGTGGAGAACACAACTTGGAGAGAGGAAGGAGGCAAGAGTGCCATTACAACTTCGGAAGAGAAGACGGAGGATTGAAGGTCATTTTCGAAGGAGATCGTGTTTCGGGTAATCTCTACTCGTCGTTCTCGCTCTTCGTAGCCTTGTAATCATTGTTCTTACTTCTGAGTGTTGTGGAGATCCGATTTGGATCGGAAGGAGTTTGTAGAGGGTGTAATTCTTCTATTCCATTAGTGGAGGCTTCTCAGGGTTGGACTCCGATCGTCCCGTGGTTTTCCCGCAAGGGTTTTCCACGTCAAAATTCTCTGTGTCTGCGTGGATTATTTTGTGTGATTGTTTTTGGGTTCGTGCATTGTTTGCTCGGTCCTCTCACAGGTACTCTCCGGTTTGGGGAAAGGTTTCCGCGTTTCTTTCCCAACAAATTTAACCCTGGCTGTCACTAACATCATTGCTTATCTTGTTCAGGCTCCAGTTCTCTTAGGACTCTTGGATAAAATGAAGCACAAAGATTATCCTTACTATCAACAGGTGAAATGTGTCTATTATATGATGGTTAACTGGTTAGCCTTTTGCTAACCACAGACATAATTTTCTACTTAAGATATAAAAGTTAGCTAACCTTTAGATTACTTCTTGCTCCCAATTTATATGGATTGTGATAACAGGGTGCAACAATAGTTGATTTATCTGTCATCACCCCTGCAGCAGATTACCAACTCCCCCCTCTGCTTCGGCTCCACTACCGATAAATTATTTTATAAAGTTCCTTGTTTATGTTTGAAATTGTATGTCCAATCTCTAATTTGATTATATCCTTGTATGATTTATTAACTTGTAACAGTACCAAGATACCACCAGATCTGCTGGTGGTTCTGAATATGCTTTCCAGAAGGCTGAAGATGTATTTAGCAACATGCATGCCAAGGGATTCATCCTAGGCAAAGATGCTGTCAACAAAACCAAAGCTTTTGACGAGAAGCACCAATTCACGTCTACTGCGACAACATATGTATTTTCTTTAAAGCTTGAGCTTCTATGTGTCATGTTAAATCTGACACTAGGGATTGACTATATTGCAAGTTATAAATAGCACAATTAACATTTGCAGTGCATGGATCAAAACAAAAAAATAGAAATAAGGAATCTCACTTCTGATTGGTTCCTGGCATTGTCAATCGTAGACCAAAATTTTGAATAGCATCAGCTGCCTATCAAATCAGCAAACCAAGTAATCACTGGAACAGTTAATTAACTTCAAATTCAAACAACTAAACTTGAAACCTTGATGGCCCCTGCATTGAAGTTCCCCCAAGCATCATATAATAGAACAGCTGATACAAAAAAAAACTAGTCCTGGGAACAATAAGATACTTCTGTGATACAAGTCAAAGTTTTGAATAGTAACATGTATTAAAATGTTGGAGTTGTTTTGAATAGTAACATGTATTAAAATGTTGGAGTTGTTTGCACATAAAATGCAAACTTATCATAAACCAATAAGAGCAAAGTGTTCAAGAATTTATTATAATTTTACGTAGGATTATTAGAATTAAGGACACCTAAAGAAAGTTTAAAATTAGAATTAAGGACTCACCACATATGGCCATGCCAAAACATTATCCCCTGTAATTGTTTTCACATTTGGCTCTTCAAATGCACACTGTTTTACAAGTGGCAGCATTGCGTACACTGACAACAAGGACAATACTTAAAAAATATTCACGTTATCATCATCATCTTTGAATTGTTCCCTATTATCATTCCGATAACAGAGTTGTAAGTGAATCTTCATGTTTCTTTCTTCTCAAGTTAAAACATTGAATATGTTTCTTCTCAAGTTAAAACATTGAATATGCCTCCATCAATAGTGTTGAATCACATCCTTTTCTAATAAAAACAAATAGAAGTATGTGACTATGAGTAATTTTGATCGACCAAATCTTTAGAGAACCTGGTCTGTTCTTTAATGCTTAGCTCATCTATTCTTGAGCTGTACGTTTGACTCCATCTATAGTCATCTGCGTATCAGATGGAAATTCATGAATAAATCAATCCAGGCACAACATAAAATTGCATGAACTCTAGTTTAGACTTCATTGAATTGCACCATACCTGCATAGCAGCGGCAGTCTCCAATGCTATGGTCTGACTAATACCAATATTATTCTTTATGAAAGCAATAATTTGATCAATAGTCTTTTAAAAATTGTTAAAATAGCTTAGCATTATTGAATGAGCCTCAAACCATATATAGCAAGAAATCAGTTTCACTAATACAAAGGAATATACAAGATGCTTTTGCAACAAAGCTCCAATCCACTTGAGCATCAAAAGGTTTAATAAAATATCCCAAACTAAAGAATCAAACTGTGGCACTCTGCACAATGGAAACAAAGGGTATATGTGGTTTTAGAAGATATACTCTCATCAAAGACAATGAATTGCACATTTAACACAACTACATTAGAGGAAATGAGGATACAAACCTTCGCACATGATAAGAAAATATCCCAATTTTAGGTTGAAAACCTTTGCCTCTGAGTAAGTTTTGAGCGAACAAACCAATTCCTCACATGATAAGTCAGCAAGGCAATCCTGACGCTCAACAATAAGCTTTGATGCATTGTGATTCACATGGATTTTTTAGCAGCCATCTGGAACAAACACACCAAAGGTATAGCTTGAAATGTCTTTATTTATCAACAAGGGAATGCAAAAATGTACAGCTTGAGCATTTGAGATTAAAAAGAGGGAACGCAAAAATGTCATATGAATCACGAAGTAATGTCAAAAATTTAAATCAAACAATTTTTGCAGTTCTGAAAGATTTTCTTTTCTCTATGACAAATGATTCAGGAATTAGTAATATAGGACGTCCTAACCAAATGATTCATGAATCAAGAAAGAGTGATAATTGCTAATAGATAGGTTTCAAAACTCTATGATGTTGAACCATATCATGCAGATTGAAAAACAATACCTTGTCTTGCATCGATTGTTCAATATCATAGTGAGCTATATAATACACAAAATTCATATTTTGAGTAAAAAGAGTTAAATGCTTCTTTATTTTGTTTGAGAATTTTTATTCAAAAATAGCATTTTCTAGATGTTTAGAAAGTCTAGAATATCATAACTATAACACAAATCTATTTATACCTGTAACAGTTTTGAGTTTTGTAGAGTTAGATTAACACAAAAAACAATCCACCGGAAACATCACCTATTTGTTAGGGACAAGTCCTCTGATAAAATTAAATATGTCGAGTCAAGGTAATTGCCTGAAAAGATGCAGTACAAATTCTGTTTGATATATAGACCATTTATGTTGTGCCAAGAATCATTTAAACACCCATCATCAAGCTCCAAATGAATATGACATGCTGACCTCCCAAATCAGATCCATCCTTCTACGTCCCCCTTACAAAAATCCGTCTTCAGCAGGTTAGTATACTACAACAAAGAACTTTTTCCATTATCATAAAGTTACATATTATATATATGTTTTCTACATACTAAGCATATGAGAAAAAGGATATCGGAAAATTATTGTCACTCGGGCTATATGAGTAATCAATCGCTACTCCAATACAAGATTTCATGTCCCTTTACGTTGGGACAAGGAAGAATAAGAACTATATCAATAACTAAACAATACAGGAAACTTGGAAAAGCTAGTTACAGAATCAAACATGCAATTAGCATCTCCAAAAAAATTCTTGCATTACTAGCGAGTAAATTGAGCTCCAGACACGACTCCTTAAATGGTATGCTCTTAGGCCTGTCAAGGGTAACTGATAACCCAATCCAAATTATTAGCAAATAAACTGTTTGCTAATAGCGACTTAGTAATAGCAGTTTTAGAGAAAACTGCTATTACTAATGCAATAATTTTAGACTTAAGGAATTGTGTCTGAAGCTTAGTTTACTCACTAGTAATGCAATAATTTAGACTTAATGGGTAAACTGTTTGCCAACGAACTGTCATAAACTGAACTTCCTATTTCTTGCCATTGGTCCGATAATGCTTAAGCGACTTAGTAATAGCTGTTTAGACAACAGAAAGGTTTAATAAAGTACCATAATATGTTGATTCTGGTAACTAGTCATTGTTATACTGCTATGTACGCATCATTTGATGATCCAAGCATATCAATGTACACAAGATTGTATCTAGCAAAGAATCTAGGAATTATCAAAGATAAAGATGATGTGTGTACATGATTGTGCAAGCCTTGGATTCACAGTAATTTTACTACAAGCAAAGTAGACTTAATTACCGGGATGGCTATTGAGAGGTAGACCTCACCATGTGAAGCTGCAATATTTTGTGCCTACTCAGACCGTTTGCAAGGAACATGTATACACATAAAAAACTTCAAGGGCACGAGATCCTCCAAAGAAACAAACATATATAAGAAAAATATATCACAACAACGAAACTCAAACAAAAAAATAGAATTAAATGGTTTGTAAATTGATTCAGAGTCTCAGACCTGTGCTACAGGAAACCATAGGATCATTCTACAAATCCTTCAATCCCTTCGAAATCTTCTTTGAAGCCATTGATCACAAAACTACAAACATAAAAAACAACAAGCGAACTTTTGATCGCCGAAACCCTAAAAATCGATTGAATCGACCAAGGAATCCTTATGAAATTGAGGAGAAAAGTGGGATTTGGGGATTTAAGAGAGATTTTGTACCGCATCACGTCCAACCACTTCTTCCTCTATAGCTCTGACACATGTACGCCCATGAAATTTTCAAAAAACGAGCACATACAAATCAGAACTCTACCCTTAATTTTTGAAGTCGAAAGAGGAGGAGAAGCGAAACCCTAGCTAGCAAGCATAGCTCACCCGTGTTCCTCCTCTAGCTAGGGTTTGCGTGGGCGAAGGCGGTTTAATGGAAGAGGAGACTAAGGGAGCCAAGGAAGGGTGATGGTTGTGTCGTCAGGGAGATGACGCATTTGAGGTGGTGGTGGCGGAGGGAGTGAGGAGCGTCTCTCCAATGAAATTCTTAATGGTAACGATGAAGTAGAGGAGGGAAGTTAATTTAGAAGAGGGAAAATAAAATTTTGGTAACACATATATTTTTATTGCCACAGTTGTTACCCTTACAAAAAGTAAATTAAATAAAAAATTATTAAAAAATAGTTTAGTAACGGTTATGTAACTATTGTTATGGTAATTACCGTTAGTAACTTGTAACGGTATTAACCGTTACAAATTAAAAAAATAAACTGTTACAAATTGACTGTTTTGGTGTAGTGTAGATCTAATAGGCACTGGTCCTCCTCCCGTCATCACTCTACTAATCTCCGCAGTAGGTGTAGCTACTAGATGGTGTTTATGCATAAACTCTAATGATAGGAAGCTATGAGATGCACCAGAATCAAACAAACATACAGCAAGAAAAGTATGCAAATAAACATGACCTGTGATGACGTCAGCTAAGTAATCTGGCTCCGAAACCTGCTCCGGCTCCGGCTCAAGGGCTAGGCTATAAACCTTCCCCTGAGGTCCCTTCTGCTGCTGCAGATGCTGTCCAAACCTCTGCTGCTGAGTTGGAAGCGGTCCTCTAGGTCCCTTGGCTACTGGGCATTCCCGTATCATGTGGGTGGCAGACCCACAAACTAAGCACTGCTTCAACCTCTTCCTGCAGATGGAGTAATCATGCCCTGGTCTTCCACAGAAAGAATATATAGCTCCCTTCGGCTGTTGCAGCTGTTGTCGGGGTCCTGGGGCTCTAACTGGCAAGGTCTGATGATGTGATGTAGGGGGACAGTAAGTCTGCTGGGGTGGCGTCGGCGCTCTCTGCTGGAAAGTCTGACGCTTGGACGGTCCCTCATAATATACAGAAGCCGGCCTCTTGCTAGACAGAAGACGCTCCTCGATGCTCCGGGCCAACTCTAGGCTCTGGTAGTAGTCAGTCGTACCGTTCGCCACTATAAGGATGCCGATGTCTGGAACTAGACCATGGCAAAACCTACGGGTCATCTCCTCTGGATCTGCAACCAGACTAGGAGCGAAACGGCTCAGGCGACTAAACTCTGCTGCATACTCGTCCACAGAACGGTTCCCCTGCTGGATGTTCTGGAATCGTAGCCCCATGGCTACTCTAGCAGTGGCCGAGAAGAATTTCTTTTTGAACTGGGTCTTGAACTGATCCCAAGTGGCTCTCCCTCTCGCAAATAATGGCTCATTCCGGAATCAGACTCCTGCCAAGTCTATCAGCAGAAATCCCGCTGCCATGACCTGGAGGTCACCCGGCATCCTGACTCCTAGGAGCTTCCTCTCTACCGAATCTAGCCAGTCATCTGCTACTACTATGCCCTCAGTCCCTGAGAACTCCTTGGGATTCAGACCCATGAAGTCCTTGATCGTCCCCGCTCTCTGTCGTAGCTCTACAGGTGGTGGGACCACGGGACGTCCCTCAGAACGCTCCATGCTCTGGCGGAGTAGGGTAGTCTGCTACTGATGGGTCGTTAGGAACCCCTGGATCATAGTGAGCAGCTGGTTCCCGTCGAGTGTGACGGAAGCCTGGGTAGGTATGATGATAGGGGTGGTGGAAGTATCGGGGCCTGCTGGGACTGAGATGTGGGAGGTGGTGGAGGCATCTGGGTCTGTGGATCTGTGGAGTGGGGCAGTGTGGTAGGTGGGGGTGTATCAGTCAACTGGTCAGCTGACTGGATAAGGAGTGCACAATTCTCAGATGTAACATACTGGGACGAACGAGTAAGCACCATCTAATAAAAAGTAAAAAGGACTTATAAGGACTTGTTAAAGTAAGCAATCATAGGCAAGAAAATCTAATTATAATAGCAAGCATGTGATGTATTTCCTATGTTGCAATCCTAGCATTCCTCTAAGTGTTCTAAGCGTTATTCCTAATGTTGTCTAATTACCTTAAGTTCCTAATTGCAGGCATGCTTTGTACAATAACGTAACCAAACAATTTTAGTCAGGATCTGCATGGACCACCACTAAAAACATATCACAACCCGCTACCCAAATTGTTGGGCCAGGCCGAGTCATGCCCAGCCTACGTTTGAGATAAAACGTAGTAAGCTGTTCTAAAGACAACATGATAAGACTAAATGTGCTAACAGTTCTATAAGTGAATAAAAGTCATAAATGTTCCAAACACAAAATTCGTATCATATAGTAAAATGTCCAAAGTACAAGTCTGAAATGTAAAACTGGATACATGTCCAGTTACAAAATATGTAGCCTAATACATGACTACTCTCAAAAGTCTAAAGCAAAAAGATAACTAGGCGAGGTTCCCCGCAGGAACATCCTCGTAAAGCAAAGCTGGGTCCTCGGCAGTAACTCCATAATATGTGTCGCAGAGTAACTCCTCCTAAGTAAGGACACCTACAACGTTATCCTGTCAGGACGGGAGCAAGTACTGAATCTAGCAAACTAGTATATGAAACATGGAAATGAACATAAGTGGAAATAACTGGAAACATGGCATCACATAGTCTATCATGGCAAGGACACATATGTCATAGAGACAGATGTGTATGTAATGTTTAAAACTTTAGCAGGTACATGATCATCAATAGGTGTAAAATGTACTATGGTACAAGTATATAAAATGTACTTCCGTACAAGTAAAACAAGCGACAGATGTACATACGTATAAATACAGCTGGTGCGCCTACGACAAGATATATATATAAAATGTCAACCTTGCTCGGTACGTACGTACGAGTAAGGGGGCATGATCACGTACGCTACTAACAGTTTTCCCATAAACCATATTCTAATCATGTGAGAGATACATAAAAACTGTTCTAAGCATAGTAGTAATGGAAAGTACAACATGTGATATTTTAACTTGCTATCCCAAGGATCAGCATTTAACATGGTTGGATTAGCAGTTCATTTATGTAACAGTACGTAAAGTTTGTAGAAAGTACTTGCCTCTAGCAAAGCAAAACAAAACAAGCTGCGATAAAAGTGCTATGGATGTCCGGTAACTCGTCACTGTATAAATAAAATACAATAACTTAGTTTTTATACTAAGTTAAAACGCTAAGGCACTAATTGGTGAAACACGACTTGTGACTGGACACCTAGCCAAAATGATGATTTTAGCATAGGAGACCAATGTGGGGTGACACACTACTTTAACTAACTTTCTAGGGTCTTTACACTAGTGAGGGGTGGGTTCAACACGACTAAAACTCAAAATAACACAAAAAGATACAAGTCGTAATTAATCAATAAATAAATCAAATGACCATTGTGTTCCAATAATTTTTGAGATAGACAAAAAGCCTAGTTTTACTTAAAGTAAAGTACCAAAAAGATCCTTGCTAATTATAGAAATTTATTATAATTTTCTGGAATTTATTAACCAGTACAAGTATTTTATAAAAATCAGTTTTCCTAAGTATACAGAAAATGAGTTTTGGTTTCATATGCCAAACTAGTGGCAAAACAGTAAATTAAATACTACAAAAATTATACTAAATTAGCTAAAGTAATATAGTATCTAAATACTATTTTTCCAGAATTTTAGCAGTACTTTAAGTATTTTCAGAAATCCAAAAACAACATTGCACACAATTGAAATTAATTAATTAATTATCTGCGTATTTTGTCCATGTATATAATTTGAACCAAAGTTCAAATACAGGACCCAAGGCCATGAATCAAGTCCAATATGACTTGTACAGGTCTTGAATGTGTGAAAACACATTTGGGCCCAAAAAACCCATGCTAGGCTTGGACACCAAATGGTTGCAGTAATTTAAATATACTAAAATACAAATTGGTAAAAAGTGCAAAATAAATATTAATATTTTAATAAGGCAAAATTTATAAAAATATGATAAGTATATTTACATAGAAAAATAACTTACACTAAGTATAGTGAAATACATATGTAAAAATGGTATACATATATAATAATATATATATACATAAATATATGGATATTTACATAATGGACATATATATGTTAAAATATTACATATATATATATATATATAATATATATATATATATATATATATATATATATATATATATATATATATATATATATATATATATATGTGTGTGTGTGTGTGTGTGTGTGTGTGTGTAAGAAAATACTTAACCATAAAATACACACACACACACACACACACACACACACACACACACACACCACACACACACATATATATATATATATATATATATATATATATATATATATATATATATATATATATATATATATATATATGTATTGTGTACACATATGTACATATGTATATATGTATATATTTTATTGTGTATATATATATTATATATATATATATATATATATATATATATATATATATATATATATATATATATATATATATATATATATATATATATATATATATATATATATATATATGTATTGTGTACACATATGTACATATGTATATATGTATATATTTTATTGTGTATATATATATATTATATATATATATACATATGTACATATGTGTACACAATACATATATATATATATATATATATATATATATATATATATATATATATATATATATATACAAATAATATATACATATACATATAATAGTATATATATATAATAATATATATATACACAATAAAATATATACATATATACATATGTACATATGTGTACACAATACATATATATATATATATATATATATATATATATATATATATATATATATATATATATATATATATATATATATATATATATATATATATATATATATATATATATATATAAAGTACTAAAAATGAAGTATATATATATATATATATATATATATATATATATATATATATATATATATATATATATATATATATATAAGAAAAACAACATATATATATATATATATATATATATATATATAATATAGTATATATAATAATACATATATTTATATACAAATATATGTATACATATATATATAATCATATATATAAAACAAAAAAAGAAAAAGAAAAAGGAAAAGGAAAAGAAATAACAGCAGTGAAAGGGGGGGGGCTCGAACTCGAGCCAAAGCGCTGGGGGGGGGGTTTAGTCGGGTCGGGCTGGCCAGGGGCTCAGCCCGAGCTCTGTGTTAGGGGTTAGGTTTAGGTTTAATTTATTTAGGTTTAAACGAGTTAACATATAAAAAAATAAATAAAATCAATCATGTGTCCGGACAGTTTGGGACACAGGAATCCACGTGTCCGTGCTATGCACGATACGTACAAGTTCAGTCTTGCGTACCCAAGCACAGCGTTAGGTTCGTCGTGTCCTGGCGAGTCTCGTGCGTGGAAACGAGACACGCACGACACGATTTGAGTTCTGTTACTCACGTGTCCGGCGGTTGGGGGGGTTCAAGCGTCCTGGACGTCGGAGGAGACGTCGGCGAGGCGGCGCTCGGGTGGCGCTGGGGTCGTCTCGTCGAGGCGCGTCGGAGGATGGTGGTTGCGGGCGGTAGCGCTCGTCGAGGCGGATGGACGGGGTTCGTCGGAGCTGCGGTTAGGGTTTGGAGAAAGGGGAAGAACGGTGGTCGTCGGACGGTCGTGGGGAGAATTTAGGGTTAGGGTTTGGTCTGGGGAGAGAGAGGGGTTTTAAATAGGGGTTCTAGTCGGTCGGGGGTAGCCGGAAATGTCGGGGGAAAGGTGGGCGGTGGCCGTCGGGCAGTCGGGGCAGCCGGGTCGTCAAGGGAGTGGGTAGATTAGGGTTTGCAATTTGGCCCCCTAGTTTTAGGTTATTACAAAAAAGTCCCAACAGTAGCTAAATACAAAATAGAATTTGCATTCCGCATTTTAAAACATTTAATAAATTACAAACTGATATAAAAACAATTCAAAAAATTGCAGAATGATATTAAAACATTTTTGAAAATTGCAAATTGATATTTTAGTATATAAAACTCATTTAAAAATTATTTAAAAATTCTAGAAAAATTTCTAAAAATCCTAATAATTATTTTAAGGCTAAATTGACACTAAAAATTAATTAGCACTAATTAAAATAAAATTTGAAAAATAGGGGCTTACAGTAGTGGAGCGGATACCCAGAGGCGTCGGCAAGGTTTGAGTCCCCCATGTTATAATTTTATTGTACCCTGTCGATTCGTGAGATGAAGAAAAAATTAAATTGCTGAAGCATACCTGAATCCATTGCTAGGCTTGATGGATTTTGAAGCGGTCGACCTTTTATGGGATTCGATCTTCCAACTTGCTACGACCCTTAATGACAAAAAAAAATCTGAATCCTTTGTCCATCTCTTTCTGTTGATGGGGATGCAAAAGAGATAAAGAGAAAACCTCTCTTTTGGTGGCCGTATAAGTTGGGGACCATAACCCTAATGAATACATATATTTATATGTTTTGACATTTCTAATTTGGCCCCTCATCAAATTAAAATTATCTCCGGTATCTACACATTAATTCCATGATAATTATACCCTTAAGCCAAATTCCAAATATACCACTTTAATTTGGCTTAATTATTTAGATAGCCTAAACACAATTAATTTTACATGTGTGGCCCCTTAATTATTGAATAATTCCAACAATCTCCCACTGGGCCACATATGTAACCTTATAATTGTGTTAACCTTAGTGAGCGCATAAATTGCTATCTTAATCCTTAGGGTATATCTGGACAATCTCGTCCATTAACCATATCAACATAGGATCAAAGCGGCTTTCGTCACATATAGCGTAACTAAACCATCAATGGTCACATATACCAATAAGGCTAAACGACATAGATCAATCATGGATGCATAGCATGGAAATTACACGCAATGTGATCAATACATGCCTATTTTCAACTGGTCCTCCTTAACTTTAATGAGATCAATACTTTAACATAATGAAAACAGAATGAACTGAATTTTCATATATCTGATCAGATAAATATCCAAAATACTTTAATACATAAATGTGTCCAAAACCAAATAGCACCCAGATACATAAAATACAAACTACCACTATATTGCCATATACTTGATTGAGATAACACCCATATGAGCAGTATGCTCATGAAAGACCCTGGGGTGATAATGATTTTGTGAGCAAATTCGCTAAAATGGAGTTTGTCATAATGTGCTATATGGACACTTTAACCATTCTAAATTCTTTCCTTCACAACTAGAAACTTTATGTCAATATCCTTGACTTATACAAGTTTCTGTTGTTATTTGAATACATTACTGCTGATTTATTGTCTCACCATAATTTAAGTGGTCTTTTAACACCGTACTGTAGGCGCAGCCTTGTGACAAAATTTTGCAACCATATTCCCTGAATAGATGTCCCACAGCATGTTATAAACCTTGCTGCCATGGTGGAAGAAATTATGAGTGCATGTTTGACACTCATCCAAAATATATCTCCATTACTCAGCATAACCTAATGTGGATCTCCTACTGTGTTGGCATCTAACAAAATCAGAGTTGGAATACCTTATGATCTCCAGAATTATCCGATCTCCTACAAAGAGCATATAATTTCTTGTTCTCTATTAATTACTTAAGTAGTTTGGCTACTACCCAATGATCCATCCATATTTGCTTAAATATCTGCCTAACATTATAATATGTATGCAATATCCTGAAGCGTACATACTTGAGCATACATTAGATTCCCTACAACTGATCATGAAGGAAAAATCTACTGTATTTTCTTAATTTCAAGGCTATTCTTAGGGCACTGATTGAGACTGAACTTGTCTCCTTTAGCGACTGGGGTGTCACCTGGTTTGCATTCCTACATGCCAAATCTTTTAAGCACTTTATCGATATAGCTCTTTTGTGATAATCCAAGAATACCTCGAGAACAATCTCGGTGTATTTGAATTCCTAATACAAAAGAGGCGTCACCAAGATCTTTCATCTCAAAGTTATTTGATAGAAATTTTTTAGTGTCATGTAATATGCCTATATCATTTGTGGCAAGCAGTATCTCATCAACATACAAAACCAAAAAAATAATTTTACTCCCACTGAATTTGTGATACACACAATCTTCAACAACGTTAACCTCAAAACCAAACAAGGTAACAACTTGGTGAAATTTATAGTACCACTGACGAGAAGCTTGCTTGAGTCCATAAATAGATTTTGTCAAGTTGCAAACCATATTATTTGGATCTTTCGACACAAAATTTTTTGGCTGCACCATATAAATAGTTTCATCAATGTTACCATTGAGAAATGCCAGTTTGACATCCGTTTGATGTAACTCAAGATCAAAATGTGCAATATGTGCTATGATTGTTTTAAAAAAGTTTTTCAAAGATACCGAAAAGAAAAACTCTTAAAAATCAATCCCAAAATTTTGAGTAAAGTCACTAGTTACAAGACATACTTTATACCTCTCCACATGACCCTTCGAATCCTTCTTGGTTCTAAATGTCCATTTGCAACCAATGGATTTCATACCTTTTGGTAATGGGACAAGTTCTTAAACTTTATTGTCTTGCATGAACTTATACTCCTTATTTATTATATCAATCCACTTTGAGAACTGGAACTTTCCATGGCCTGACGGAAGTTGATTGGATCATCTTCCAGTATACACAGTCTTCCTCACGTTCCTAGAGAAATATGACAATATTATCCGAAATTATATTCTCCTTTCTCTGGTGGACCATCTTAATATTACCGGTTCTTGAGGTTGTTGAGTTTGTTCCTTAGAAATAATTATCTTATCTTGAATGGGGTGCCGCTACATTGTCGTTGTTAAGGTATCTCAACAACGACTTATAGAGGTAATTCGACATTATCTTATTGAGACTCCGAATTCACTTCTTGACATGACAGGTATAGAATCTCGCACATCGTCAAAAGTGATAGTAGGAATCGTAATTGATTCCTTCTCAAAGACAATGATGCTGACTTTATTTCTCCCCCAAACTCAACATCCTTAAAAAAATATTACACTTCTCGTCTCAAAATAAATTTTTTAGTGTGGAATTGTATAATTATCAACCCCTTGATCTGTAGCATAACCAATAAAGTAGCTGCTTATAATTTAACTTTGGTCTGTCTTTCCATTACACATTCAATATAAACATTAAAGTCTATAAAGTCAATGGAATCTAAATCTCATCAGACACAAATCATTCAACTCTATTTCTAGAGAAGTGACCTAATCGCTTATGTCATAATGAGGCTAAAAAATATTTATTGTTAATTTTGCGTTTAGTACCACATGACTCCACTTGCAAGGTTTCATTGTATTAAGATGCAATAGTTTCAAGTGAATATAGGTTATCATAAATCTTAAAGGAACCGTTACCAATAATATTTGGATTTAAAGATAGACTAAACTTATTATTTCTAAATGAACAATGATAACCAGATTTGTCCATAAGGAAACTGAAACTAAATTTTGTCTAAAAGCGGTATAATAAAAGTGTCTATCAAATCCAAATAATAATCGGTTCTTAAAAATAACCTAAAATGTCCTATTGTTTTCACTTTTACCGAATTGTCGTCACCCACATAGATGTATCTTTCACCATCAATTGACTTTCGGTAACTCAGGCAACCTTGCCTAGAACATTAATGTGGGTAGTCCTACCAGAATCTAACTACCATGAGTTTCTTGGTACTAAATCTAAATTAACCTCAGAACAGATCAAATTTAGAAATGTACTTTTCTTTATACGCCATGCGTGGTACTTTGTACATTTCTTCCTTATGTGTCTTGTCTTATAACAAAAGAACAACCATTCGTTTTGTATTATTGTTTCTTTTGATCTGGACCCTTATCAGCTACTGTATTCATTTCTTTTTGCCCTTAAAGTTTATCCCATTAAACATAAAAATTAAAATCTTATTGGCAGATATTTTAACAAACATTAACTGTAAAGAGAACAAAGCAACAAAAAATAAACATGCTCTAACAAATAACCAAAGCGTAAAATATAGTCAAACAAATTCAAATAATGGTGAATCCCATCTCAAGATACCTAGTACATCATTAATATCAAGTCTTTGGACAGTGATATTAACTACAAGTGGTATTCTTGGTGTAATGATCAAACGTTGATAATAAATCATGTCAAATAATAAGCCTATCTTTAGATCGGGTTATTATTCACATGTAAACCGTATAATTGTCACACATTTATCACCACAAGTGTGTGGCAATTCGACCAAGTATTAACCTTCCTTTGGGACAGCTAATACTCGCATAAATTTATACACACAAACATCTAACATCCCTCATAGACTATCTACACAAGAGAGGTCACTTTGGCGACATTTTGTTTCAATGGGTCTATTAGAATATTAGACGACTATTGCTAGTCACAAAAGGCACCAAATTATTTTTGAATGTTGACTAAATTTTACAAAATCGAATCATGTCCAAAACTTTATGTACATGCATAATTAAAATATTACAACTCAAATAAGATAATCATAAGCATGTGGATCTCTTTACATGATTCAAACAAATATTCTTAATTTGATTAAACTGAGCATTGTCAACATAATAAAATTTACGTAATATTTTGCTGAAGATATGGACCAATAGATTGCTTCAAATAACCCATAAAGATTATATTAAAATAATCTGCTGAAGATATGTACGTCAATAGATTACATCAAATATATGACTTAGAACATAAATTTATTGAAAACTAAATTTATGCCAAATATAAAATTGTCTATATTTGATTCCAATTTGTCCTCCAATGATAACTTAGATTGGAAAACACTCTAAATTGAGTAACACCAAATATCTATCAGCATGAGTAATAGAAATCTAATCGACATTTCATATTATCACATGTCCAGCAATAAGCATATTCATGCATATTTAATTTATATTTATTTAATATAATAGAGAATTTCTACGGTCATTATCACATGCGTCCATATCTAATATTTAAGCATGAACTGAGAGATCATTACTGTACATAAATTATGAATTCTATCAAGATTTTCTTAATATGGCGATCAAATCAATGAAAAATGGACAACAAATCTATGTACTTATAAGCAATGGAGAACCATGTATGCAAAAAATAAAATAAATAAATTATGATGTGCAAACATGTTGGAACAGTTGTTTATGTACGGAAACAACTCAGAAGTAGAAGACAAGATCCCAATAGTTGTTCTCTTTATTTAGCCATCTAGTACAACACTAAGAAAATATATAAATTATATTCCACCATAAATTATAACCCACCATGTGTAGTAATGCCAACAATTTTGATCAAACAACACAAACATATATAAGTGCCATCCTAGTCCATTAATTATGGATGAATTGTTTGGATACATGTCCAGCATGATCTGGCCGGAACAAATATCTGATTTTTTTCTTATGCATCACAGGATCAAGAAATCAGTTATTGAGAAACTGTAGATCTAATATTCGTGTATTATAAATATTATTTTATGAACCATTGGAACCCTAAATTAAAATTAGAATGAAGGATCTATGATTTCTGAACAATAACAAAAAATTGATTCTGAAACTTCAACCTTATAAATAAAACAGGAAGGCTTTGATACCACTTGTTATAATTTTATTGTACCCTGTCGATTCATGAGATGAAGAACAAAATTAAATTACGGAAGCGTATCTGAATCCATTGCTAGGCTTGATGGATCTTGAAGCGGTCGACCTCTTATGGGGTTCGATCTTCCAACTTGCTACGGACCTTAATGACAAAGAAGAATCCGAATCCTTTGTCCATCTCTTTCTGTTGATGGGGATGCAGAAGAGAAAAAGAGAAAACCTCTATTTTGGTGGCCATATAAGTTGGGAACCATAACCCTAATGAACACACATATTTATATGTTTTGACATTTCTAATTTGGCTCGTCATCAAATTAGAATTATCTCCGGTATCTACACATTAATTCCATGACAATTATATACTTAAGCCAATTCACTACTAGAATAAGTCATATTAGCGACGCAATTAGCGACGTTTTCTACCTTTTAAGGAATTAGCGACGTAATCTAGAAACGTCACAATACGTCACTATTACCGACGATCGGCGACGTTTTACGACTTGGTTTTGTATAAAGAAACATACGTCACCGATAAATCGGTGAATGTCGCTAATATCACTAATATTAGCGACGTTTACCGACGTAACTAGTGTAACGTTGCTAATATCACTAATATTAGCGACGTTTACCGACGTAGAGTTATGACGTCGCTAAAATGGAAATATAGGGCATTCGAGTTTTCATTCCCCCACCCCCCCATTATTTCGATCCAATTTTTTCCCAACCCGTGCGCTACCCCTCGGCGACCCTCCCCCCTCGGCCTCCAGCGAACCCCTCCCCCCCAGCGACCCTCCCCCCTCGGCCCCCGACCTTCCCCCCTCCGGCGACCCTGCTCCCCCTCGGTGACCCAGCTCTCCCTCGTCGACCCCGCTCACCCTCGTCGACCGTTCCCCTCCATCTCCAGCTCCCCACAGGCGACCCCGTGCCCCCTCGACGACCCGCTCCTCCGGCCCCGACTAGGTAAACCCTAAACCTATTTCAGACACATGTTCAATGACAGATCTTCCTCTCCCATTAATGTTGCTTCAAATATACAAACATGTGTTCTGCTAGTCGCTTACTTAGATAGCCCAACAACTGTCTATGTGTAGCTAATGGAGGATTCATGATGTTTAGGTACTAACTTGGTTGCGTTGCATGCATGTGTGGACTTATGTTAAATTTGTTTGGGGTTGTTTCTAATATTTTCCATCTTGGAAAGTTTGGTTGTTCTATTAATAAATCTCCTTTTATTGTCGATAAAAAAAAGAACGAAAGAAAAAAACTAGCAACTAAATATTGTGAACTCTTCCTGATCTTACATGCATTCTACCCTATGTGGGCAAGGTAGGGTATCACAAAGTATGAAACATGAAGGGCATCTTTGTTAACATATATGTGTAGCAAGTTACAAATTGAAACAGAGTTCATGATGTTTAGTCACTTATTATAATAGTCCAGGATATAACAACTCCAAAAAAGGAGAAAAATTTGCAGTATTTAGTTGCAAAGTGTTTGATCATATCTATCTAGCATTTGTTTGAGCGCTCAAAAATGATGATAATGCAGTTGGTAGTTTAGTTCAACATCGGATAGAAAGTGAGGCATGAGGTATATATAATTGGAATTTGACCAGGCTTTAACAAGTAATTCTGATTTAAGGATTATGAATGCAGTCCAATATTATATACCTCAAAGAAACAACTTCAGTTCGGGTTACACCTTATTCTCTACATGTGGTATCATACCCCAATGTTAAGATGGGTACGTATAATCGGATTATATGAACTCTCTTCTCTATATGGAGTTAGGAGTGCATCAGACCTAATCTTGGACGTAATACATATTGACTTCAAAAGTAAAGTGGGATATGTTGGATCTCATGGTGCCTGATTGCTCAGCCTTCTTGCACGAGCTAAGGTAGAAATTATTGGGTTGTATCTCATATTCGATTGAGTGCTCAACATGGTGACAATGAAGTTGGCAGTTTAGTTCTACATTGGATAGAAAGTAGGGGAACGAGATATAGTTAACTGCAACACAGAGGCAATCGAGTTGGTAGTTTAGTTCTACATCGGATAGAAAGTGGAAGCACGAGATATAGCTAACTAGGATTGGTCTAGGCCTTACCAAGAAAAATTTCTAGAAATTGACTGGAGCTTTGAATTAGAAAGCTTCTAAAAATATTATTTCTTTATTTATTGGTGATCTAGAGACATTGTTAACCCCATAAGAGAGGCAATTACTCATACTCGATCATCACATGCATGCATTCATATTGCACTTGACTTGTTTGTACTTACTTCCACTTGCTTGCATTCGTGTCATGTCGTGTCGGGGAGGGAAGAACACCAAAGAGCATGTAGTCACCTAAGTCTTAGCGTGTTGAGTATAGGCACGATATACCTTATACTATATTGGCGTCCTATACGACACGTTTGTTTACTTGATTGCTAGTATGTAGTACACTGTATGTCTTATTATAAGCATGACTGATAGCATATCGTTGCTACATACCTTACTCATCTTAGTGTAGCGTATATGGTATGCCTTATTATAGGCATGAATGATAGCATACCATTGCACTAAACTCTTGACTTGAGCCCTACATGTCGTAGGTAATGTGTGTGTGTGTGAAGAGTGTACATGAGATAGGTAATATCATAGGACTTCTAGTTACTATAAGAGTGTATAGAGTATCCTAGAAGTGTAGGTATAATCGAATACTTATGTGTCTATGCATCCATTTGGACAATATAATCGAATAAGTGTATCTATCTTTGCAGAATTATCTTCAAATGGATACGAATTACTACTTACGGAATCGTTCGTGGATGTACAACCGTCATCCTGATGACATGTACGATGTGCGTGATGAATTCATAGAGGGTGTACAGCAGTTCCTGCAGTTTGCCAAGGCGTTCCCTCAGTACATGGACGGTACCAAAATTAAGTTTCCGTGTATGAGATGTCGCAACTTGAAATATCATCCAGAAGTGGAAGTCACGTATCATTTATACTCGAAGGGTTTCACGCCGAATTACTATCAGTGGAGCGCGCACGGAGAACTTGTGTCTTTAGCATCGAAGTATGAGCCTTATGTGGATGTCCACAACAACGCTTCTTACGACGATGGGTTGGTGAACATAATTTTTGATGCGACGGGGCCTAGTTTTGATCCGGACGATCATGATGCACCTGAGGAGGCACCGAACGCCGATGTTTCACAGTTCATGGAGTTGCTGGAGAATGCAAGGACTCTATTATATCCTGGTTGTGAGAATCATTCACCGTTGGAGGTGGTTACAAGATTGTTGAGCATCAAGTCTGATTTTAACATGTCGTAAGATTGCTACAACCGTCTGTAGAAGCATGGAATTTCACAACCAGAAAGCCCATGCGCCAGACACTACATGCGCTAGAACTCAGACGAAGAATTTCACAGCAAAATCAATAAGTATAGACATTTGAAGGACTTTTTATTTATACATAAAAGTCTATTACATGTCTAAGAAAAGGTTGTACAAAGGAGAAATTCTACAAAGAAAAGATCCTAAGCCTACAGCCTGCGGCCACCGTGCGCCTTCAGATAAGCGCAGCGGCCACCATGCGCCTTCAGATAGGCGCAGCTTCACCATGCGCTGTCAGTTAGGCGCAGCAAATACCATGCGCCTCCATCCAGGCGCATCCCGCCATCTCTTTAGCAGCTCAGTTATGTGCATCCGGCCCAGCTATGTGCATCCCTTCAGCCAAATTCTTCCAGCCAGGCTCACCTGGCCGAGCAGAGCCCAGTTATGTGCCGCTCTTCCAACCAGGCTCGCCCGATAAATGCTTCGATACACAAAGCATTTAACCCTCTGGCTGGAACCAAGGAAGAGAAGAGCACCGCAAATGCCGTGGCCACGGGAGGCTTCGAAAGAGCCTCCAAAGCCGAAGGAAGACCGTGATCGAAACCGCGGCTAAAGAAGCAGCTTTCGACACGATCAAAGTGGGGAAACCCCACTTTGCAGGAAGAGAGAGCCTTGCACCGCCATTCCGATCTACGGCTCTTCCGGAATAACGGAGACGAGGCTCGAGCATCCCTATCTTTGGATGCAACAGGCACCTTCCGCCTGCCTCAGAAGCCCTCGACTCCGTCTTTTAGATGTAACAGTCACCTTCAAGTGCATCAAAGACAACACAGCGTCTCATCTTCACCCTCGGGAGCACTTCGTCAACAGAATGCACCCGCATGTTCAAGTTCATGTTGGAAGTACGTGAGGGAATGAGAAGCAAACCATCTCTCCATGCCACTATTTATAGACCGGGCAGATCAAACCCACGCGCCAAGTGGATGGCCCTCCAAATTCCGTGCAATAAATTTACATTAAATGGATGAACCGGACGCCTCGAATTCCAAACGGCTATTTTTAGCACTCGAAGAGCGAGACAGCCGCATCATTAAAAGACATGTCCGATGCGCCAGCCAGATAGCGCATCACACGGACACGCCCTTCGGCATCAGGCGCTTCACACAGACGCGCCCTACAGTACTCGGCGCATTATAGAGGGTGTGCCCCCACACATCTCCATACCGAGTGGAACGCCAACCGACGCGCCCACTCAGCTGTCCATCGAACGTCACCAACATTAAATGCTGAACTGACAGAGTTGGCAGCACGCCTCCCAAAGTCTGAACAAGTGACAGCTTTATTCAGAAAACGAAGCGTCGGCAACGTCAGCATCATCATGACTCTATTCCGACGGCTACTGCCACGTGGCCACCCGCATGCGCCTCTACGGCCATGCGTCCACACCCGTATGCGCCTCTACGGCCATGCGTCCACACCCGTATGCGTCTCTACGGCCATGCGTCCAAACCAGCATGTGCCTCAAAAGCCATGCGCCTCAGACCCTTCACTGATCCCTAAAGACAGAAGAAGAGTCTCCGGTTGAAGTTTTGCATGCGCCTCAAAAGCCATGCGCCCCAGACTGATCTCTGATCCCAAAAGACAGAAGGAAAGTCGCTTGCATGCGCCTCAAAAGCCATGCGCCCCAAATGGTTTGTAACTCCTAAAGGTTATGAGCCGCAGCCTCCTCCTGCGCCCAATCCAAGACGCAGCTCACCAGATTACTCCTCTCCACCAAATCCGAGATCTTCGAACCATGGGTCGATGACACGTGTCCTTTGACTCAACTCGTCCAAGATTTCAGCAACGGAAAGATCTTCTCTTCTGCTACGTGCCGGCTCACAACAGCAGTATGAAGAGTTCTCCCCCTCGATCAGGGCGCAGCATCCGTGCGCCTCCATCAGCAACCTCCACGTGGCGTCCCCACACCGGTGCATCCTATATGCGCGCATGAGCAGCCAGCCTGCAGAACTATAAATAGAAGGATCGTCCCCTTCACACACACACACACGGAGACTCAGGACACAAGACTCACAGAGAATCCACAACAGAGAATCACCGGAGAGGCAGTTCTAGACACTCAACATCTTCCTCCTCTCAGCAAGCTCCAGCACCCAGAGCAATCAACACCTTCAGAGAACCGATAACCGCCGTCAGCCGGTCAACGGAGTCAACGCATTACCACTCGCTCCATTGGCACTAAGGACCCAGCTTAAACAAAAGTGTACTCCTAGGACTACATCTAAGTCCTATATTGTATCACTGTTCTGTTTGTATTAAGATTTCAATCAAAACAATTTTAATAGCAAACAAGCTGGCGACTCTGCTGGAGAATTCTTTCTCCTCTACCGAGAAGGTTGTGTCACAAGCCGACGACGTAAAGGTGGGCTCCTCCCACAAGATGCTGGTAGTGCGCCTCAATCAACAGGCGTACGAGGAGTTCATTTCTGAAGGAAGTGCGAGTCCTTCGAAGCGGATGTCGAAGCCGAAGAAGACCCGCGCAGTCTGGGTGCGCAAAGTCGACGCCCCGGGCACCACCGTTGAAGGGGATGCGCCCGTCCAGCCTTTCCTTCCTGCTGACGTCCTCAGCAGTCAAGGTGCGCCCGCTGATGCAGCGCATCTCTCGGGGAAGCGTGTGGCTGACCACGTTCCCCAGCCATCTTCCTCTCAGGCGAGGAAGATACGTCGACGGAGCAGGGGCGCAGCCAATGCCCCGCGCATCACTTCTGATGCGCCACAAAGAGCCTCTGTCTTTGACAGACTCACTCGCTGTAACGGCGAGGAGAATTTGGATGCTGAGTACTATGCGCCCCAGCGGGCTGGTACGAAGAAATCCAAGGCGGCACGGGCCATGCGCCACAAACGTGCTATGCCAGCAGCCGGCCAGAGGCACGCGCTTACGATCATGCGCGCTGCCGATGGCAAGCTGTACAAGGTTGACTCAAGTGCTTCTGTACCAACAACGAGTCGACCTTCAAAGTCCTCATCTCGCTTGGGCGCATTCACTGTGTGCACAACCAAGCCGAGAGAGGCAAACTCAGTGGTCTTGAACTCCCGCGCCTCCTCTGGTTGTGCGTTTGAGGTCCGTTCAAGTCACTTCAAATGCTGTGGTTCCTCCACTACTGATCGTGATGCCTGCTTGGTATTAGATCAGGGGGCGCAGCACTCACCCGACCACCCCGGCGCTTGGCCCTGCCATGCGCCTGAGAGGGGTGTGAGGGTAGCACTCTCCTCCAACGACTTGCGCAACGTGATCACTCACAAGCGCCGGTCAGGAGAGTTGACCAACAAGCACGATGCGCCTCTCACGGGGCACACTTGTGCAGTGGTCACCATCAACTGCTGTTGCAAGACGGCAGTACCGCCAAAGCAGTCGGTCTTCCAACGGCTACAATCATCGACACCCCTCCGACATCGCCTTGGGACGAAGGTGCCAGCAGAAGAGGAACTAAAGATTGCGTCATGCAACGTGATCTCCAATTCCTCATCTGTCCGGAAGACGACTGCCAATTCCTCGTCTTCATCCAAAAGCCAGCCGAGGAAAACCAAGGCAGCTGTCACGACCTCTGGAGTGTTCGAAGGCACTCGGTCGAGGAAGAAGTCCTTGAAGGAAGCTGGGGGTAGCCAGACCCTTGTCGAGCCTCCTTCCGAAGACGAAGATGTCCAAAGCACAGCTGCGGCGGATCTTCATCAAGGCAAAGATGGCCTCCCTGAAGCCCCTCAAAAGGACGATGTCCTCCAGGACACCGCCGGGGGTAGTGCTGAAAACGAAGAGGCCCTTTAAGACAGAGCTGAGGGCAGTCAGGCCCTTGCAGATGTGCCTGTCGAAGACAAACTCCAGAATGTGGCTGGGGGTGGCCAAACACCAGGAGAAGTGACTCCCCCACATGAGAGCGAGGCTGAGAGCGAAGCCTCAACTAATCCATCCACTTCCGGCCGTGTCATGACAGTATACATGACCGGGGGTGATCTTGAGACTGATGCGCCGCCACAGGACATTGTCCAGCGCATAGACTCGCTAGAGGGAGGACTCAAAACCCTCTCTGCCTCAATGCAAGCACTGACTCAAGCAGTGTTTGAGATGCGGTCGGCCTTGATCAGGACACCTTCAAATGGTCCCGACCCAGGAGCCAATGGAGAGTCGAGTGTGCCCATCCAACGGACACCCTCAGACACAGAAGCACCCCGGACGTCGGAGCCCTCAAATGCTCCACTCCAGGTGGTACCTCCTTCCCCGACTCCTAGCTCCACGGAGGACGTGGTCGAAATGATCAAAGATCTGCGGGAGCGCTTTGAGTCCAAGAACAGGCAGGAGGAGCGCCAGAAGATGGGCATTCCCCAGCCTTATCCCCTTGAGTGGAACAAGGTGGTTTATCCCCCAAAGTATAAACCACAAACACTCACGCCGTATGACGGGAAGGACTCTCCACGATGGTACCTGACGTACTTCCAGTCGCAGATAGGGCATCTTCCAAAGGAGGACGCGCTCCTCACCAGCATCTTTGTTGGGGCCCTGAAAGGGGTGGCGTATGACTGGTACTGCAGCCTCCCCGATCATTCCATATCGTCCTTCGACGACCTGACACGCCTCTTCCTTGACCGCTTCTACGACGGTGGGAAGGACATGACGATGGCGTCTCTCATTAAGATACGCCAGAAGGACAAGGAAACGGTTCGGGCATTCATCGAACGCTTCCGTCAGGCCTGCTTCAGGCTACCTCCAGGCATGCCAGAACATGCGCTTCTCTCCGCTTGCAGTATGAACATGCTGCCTGCAGTAAAGCTCTAGCTTAACTCTACTCCCCCTCCCGACTGGAGCTCCCTAATCATTGAAGCTGAAGCTGCAGAGAAGAAGGCGGCCAATGCACGTCTTCTGGGTGTTAGCTTCCCCGCCTTTGACGATAAGGGGAAAAAGTCCTGCAACCAACAACTCCGGACGAGAAACAAAGGGGAAACAGGCATTAACTGTTAATGCCTCGAAGGGCGCATCTGCGCCTACTCAAAAGCCTCCACTGGCACCAAGACCCAAGGAAGTGTATTCATTCAATGATGACGACACCCTGCAACTCTTTGAGATACTGAAGCAGGGTGACAAGATCAAGCTTCCGGACCCGAAGCGGCCCGATGAAGTCGGGAAAGTGGACAACCCGAGGTACTGTCACTACCATCGGTTTGTCGGACACCCGACTAAGGACTGCTACGTCCTCAAAAATTACATCCAGCGCATGATCAATGCGGATGTAATCTCCGTCGACTACGAAGAGAAGACGGTGTCAGCTAATGTGGTGTCACTTCAGTTCGGCACCTTGCCGTCGACTACCACACAAGATGGCGTCGTCCCCATCCCTAAGGCGACAATGGAGGTGGTGAATTTGCCACCCATCCGTGACAATGTAAGTGGACTTGTCCCACTCACCACATCTCGAGGAGAGGTCCTCTGGGTTCACCCTGACCTCGTCTCCGAGGTAACTCAACCGGAGGTACGCCCTACCTCCAAAGCAAAAGACAGGAAGATCAAGTCTTGACGCACGGTCTCTTCTTCAACGGAAGAGGCGCTTCCTGTGCAGACGCGTGCACAACAGAACTCCCAGCCCGGTGAAGCTGCCGTCGAAGTGGTGCCTCCTGGCACCATCCCTGAGGAGGGTCCATCCAAGCCCTCAGCAGCCAATAAACAAAAGCAAGTGGAGGCCCGTTTCGACAGACCTCTGCGAAAAGAAAATGCTTCGGGGCTAGCCAAGCCCCACAATTTTGACATTCTGGCACAACTGGCCAGTACTCCTGCACGCCTGTCTTTGTTCGAGCTCCTGCGTCTCTCCAAGGACTCCCGAGAAGCTCTCTGCGAAGCTCTGAAGGATGCCGAATCCTTTCTCAGTCAGGTCAAGCAGCCTGAAGACCTCCCAACTACTTGTGCACACTGTCATTGTGCGGATGAAGTTATCCCAAACATAACCTTCACCCAACAAGACATGCTGCTCAAGCATCACCGACATAACCGACCATTGTATTACACAGGGTACATCGGTTCGGTAAAGGTAAGCAGGATTCAGATCGATCCGGGGTCCTCCCTAAGCATCATTCCAAAGGCGCTGCTATCAAAGCTGGGGATCCCAATGTACCGGCTGGCGCCCTCCAATACGACCATCAGCGGCTTCAACGCCAGCAAGAGCAAACCACTGGGCAAGATCCGGCTGAAGTGTCACATCGGCAGCCTCAAAACTGAGGTGACTTGTTATGTGGTGGATGCCGAGGTCAACTACAACATCTTACTCGGACGACCATGGTTACATGAGTACATGGTGGTGCCCTCCACGCTCCACCAATGCATGAAATATGTATCCACCAACGGCGTCATCCGGACGGAGTTTGCAGATATCGATCCCTTCAAAGGGATTGAGGCCTACTTCACCGATTCCGACTTGTACAAGCCACTTGACGAGGAGGAAGCCAACGACGCCGATGATGAAGCAGAGACGGCAACAGAGCCGGACTTGGAGCCCGAAGTGACCCCTGACGCCCCCTTGAAAATCCGTCTGAAGGGGAAACCACCCCAGAAGGCGCCTCCAATGAGCATCAAGCTATCAGGAAAAGCGCCAGCTCGCGAAGCTCCCCTGAAGATACGCCTCAAGGGGAAGCCACCACAAACAGCGGCTCCCCTGGTGGTAAAATTAAAAGGAAAGGCGCCACTCATCGAAGGCGCAACTGAGGCACCCCTCAAGGTGCGTCTTAAAGGCAAGCCGCCGCAGTCATCCAAGATGCCGGAGAGGGCTCACATAACCCTCTCAGACCCCAAAGTCAGAGCGGTGGAGGACTCTCCTGATCCGGCCCCAGTGCTTACAGATGAGGAGCTTGGCGAATATATCTCTGCTGATGTAGACGCACCCTCCTTCGACAATGTAATCCTACGGGATAAAATCTCGTACTTTATCAATAATAGAGTGTCTTTCAATTATTCTTGTCTTCCACACTGGAATGCCATGTATACATTAGACAACGCTCTACGGTCGTTGCAAACACAAGTAACGACCGTCCACCACAATCAAATAGTCCCGTCTCAAGGAGTCTTCATAGTCCCTCCACGAAGCCGAGACGAAGGCACCATCATCTCGGGCAAAATCGAGCGTCGTCGAAACCTCCCGTCAATCGAGCCCGAACCTGATACCGGCAGATTACAAGTCTATCGATACACGGATGCAGCTAAGCACATCATCCAAAAGATGGGCTACGACCTGAAAAGCAATAAAGGCCTAAACTACGGCAAGGGTCGGCATCTCCCTGTCCGGCTTTCGATGCCCAATGGAAAGCCACAGGATTACTATAATCGGACTCGACGGGGGTTAGGCTATGTCACGCCGCCATCAACTCCAGAGAGTTCAGACGCAGAAGACATAGAACATTCCCACTCGTCTGAAGCATCGACGTGGGATTCCGATACCAGTATCGGATCAGTCTTCAGGAAAGTGCTGTCAGCTAACATGACATCGGCGCAACCTCAGAAGGATGAAGGCGAGGACCAACCGCCGGAACCCTTCGAAGAAGAACCCTGGGCTCAACGCCTAGGGGAACAATGGGAGTCTCGTTTTGAGTTACGAGAACCTCCCACCGAAGACGAAGTCGAGCAGATCGACCTCGGGGATGGGTCTTCTTCTAAACCCATCTTTATCAGCAAAAGCTTGGAAGGAGAAGACCGAGAATCTTTAGTCCAACTGGCTAAGGAGTATATCGACGTCTTCGCCTGGAGCTACGAAGACATGCCGGGTCTCGATCCACAGATCGCAATGCATAGGTTGAACATCTTACCAGATGTCAAACCTATCAAACAACAACAGCGACGCTTCCGCCCGGATATCATGAACGCCATCGACCAGTAGGTGGACAAGCTCTTGACCAGTGGCTTCATCCGTGAGGAACAACACCCGGACTGGGTAGCCAACGTCGTCCCTGTCACCAAGAAGAACGGGAAGATACGAGTCTGTATCGACTTCAGGGATCTCAACTCTGCTTGCCCGAAGGATGAATTCCCGCTCCCAATCACCGATGTAATGATCGACAACACATGTAGCTTTGAATGCATATCCTTCATGGACGGGTATTCAGGCTACAATCAAATCAAGATGTTCCCCGATGACGCAAAACACACGTCATTCAGGACTCCGAAAGGTGTTTTCTGCTACACAGTAATGCCCTTCGGCTTGAAGAACGCCGGTGCAACGTACCAGCGAGCTATGAGCACCATCTTCCGTCAACATCTTCGTAAGACAGCTGAGTGCTATGTTGACGACATCGCAGTCAAGAGCCGCCTCAAAAGAGATCACCTACAAGACCTGAAGACGGTCTTCGATCTTATGCGGGTACATCAACTCAAAATGAACCCCGCTAAATCCTTCCTGGGGGTTTCTAGCGGCAAATTCTTGGGCTTTGTCATCACGACAAAAGGCATTCATGTCGATCCCGAGAAGACTAAAGCCATCCTCAACATGGACCCTCCGAAGAACCTTCGAGAACTTCGGGGCTTACAGGGACGTCTGGCATACATCCGGAGGTTCATAGCAAACCTCTCCGGTAAGTGTCAACCCTTTACTCAGCTCATGAAGAAGGGAGTCTCTTATGTCTGGACAGAGGAGTGCCAAAAGGCTTTCGACGACATCAAGGCTTACTTGACAAGCCCGCCAGTCCTAGTGGCACCTGTCGCCGGCAAACCATTCCTCCTCTACGTCCGTGCCATGGATCATTCCCTCGGCGCTTTACTGGCTCAAAACAGCGATGCAGGCTACGAGCAAGCAATCTACTACCTCAGTCGAACACTCATCGGGGCCGAACACCGGTACAACCCCGTTGAAAAGGAGTGCTTGGCTTTGGTGTTTGCCATTCAGAAGACTCGTCATTACGTCTCGGGCCAGACAATTCACGTCATCTCCCGAGTCAATCCGCTCAGAGTTCTCATGACGAAGCCAGGGTCATTAAACTCCCGGCTGGCTACATGGGCGATCCTACTAACGCCATACAACATGGTGTTTGTCCCGCAGAAGGCGGTCAAGGGTCAGGCTCTGGCTGACTTTTTAGCTGCACACCCCATCCCAGAATCTTCAAAACTCTATGAAGATATCCCGGATGAAGTCCAAGAATCAAACGTCACTGAAGGAAGCCCCGTTTGGCGGATGTTCTTCGATGGCGCTTCAAGAACGGGCCCCAACGGCTAAATCATAGCAGGAGTGGGGGTAGTCTTAGTCTCCCCCGATCAGTTGGTCATCCAGCGCGCATACTCCCTTTCGAAGCCGTGCTCCAACAATGTTGCTGAGTACAACGCACTCGTCATGGGACTCCAGCTAGCACAACAGCTGGGGGTGGATCATCTGGAAGCCTACGGCGACTCGAAACTCGTCGTAAACCAGATTCGGGGGCAATACGAGGTTCGCCATGAAGATTTGATCCCTTACCATGAAGTTGCATTGAACATCATTTTAACCTTCACTGGGTTCTTCATCGAACATGTACCCCGTCTACAAAACTTGGAGGCTGACGCTCTGGCTGGCCTCGCAGCCTCATTGGCCGCGCCCCTTGGGACTCAACACTATGTCACGGTAACTGGCCGAGACTTGATTTGTCCCAGAAACAACCTATGTTTGTAAATGGCTCACGCCATGCCGACAAACACTGGGGTTAATGTCCGAGACTGGAGGTTTCCGTTCATCGACTTCGCTGTCTACGGAACCCTTCCAGAGGACCCGAAGGAAGCCGTCTCAGTCAGGAGACGCTCTCTTCGATTCTACTACGATACAGCCACTAAAATGCTGTACCGACGCTCCTTCGACGGGCTTCTCCTTCGATGCCTGTCTAACGAAGAAGCGGCCGAAGCTCTTCGAGAAGCTCATGACGGAACTTGCGAAGCTCACCAACCAGGGCCTAAGTTGCAAGATCGACTGCGACGTATGGGCTACTACTGGCCAACCATGGTTGCCGATGCAGTGAAATATGCTAAGAAGTACCATGCATGCCAACTTCATGCAGACTTCATACATACACCATCTGAACCTCTACATCCTACAGTCGCCTCCTGGCCATTCGAAGCCTGGGGCATGGACATTGTAGGGCCAATTACCCCTCCGTCATCGAGAGGACACCGCTTCATCCTGGCCATCATCGATTACTTCTCCAAATGGGCGGAAGCAGTCCCACTAGCGAAAGTAAAAAGCTCCAGGGTGGTCAGCTTTATCAAATACCATGTCATTTACCGTTTCGGGGTACCCCGACGGATCATCCATGACAATGGTCCTCAGTTTATCAGCCACATTTTCAGCAGGTTCTGTGACAAGAATCGCATTCAAAACGTGGCCTCAACCGCCTACAATCCGGCAGCAAACGGATTGGCCGAGGCGTTCAACAAAACTATCGTCAGGCTGCTCAAAAAGGTCGTGTCATCCAACAAACGCGACTGGGACGAAAAGCTTGGCGAATGCCTTTGGGCCTACCGCACAACGGTACGGACCCCAACAGACAACACTCCATTCTCCCTACGGGAGCGAAGCAGTACTGCCTCTCGAGATACAGATACCTTCGCTCCGCGTGGCAATCACAAACGATCTCACAGAAGAAGACAATCAACGTCGTCGTCTGCGGGAACTGGAGGCAGTGTATTAATGGTTTCTCTGTTCTTTTCAGTTTTAAATGTTTAATACCTGTTTTAATTGCTAATATAGATCCTAAACATGTCTAATTATATATGTTAGATTTAGTTTGCATGATTAGTTAGTTTTTGATGTGAATTTGGTTTTGATTTGGGTTAAATGGCATGCTCACTGATACATGTAGCTGATACACTGTTTCTTTCTAATTCCTCAACATTAATTCCCTGTTATTTGATGTTTTCACTGATTTTTGATCCCCACATGATTGTTGATTTATGTTAATGCAATGTCTCATTCGATTTGGCTTTATGGATTGAGAATGAGGTTTTGGACTTGGTGTTGAGTTTTCGAAATGTAGGACTAGCTACTGATTTCCCTTCCTATTTCCTGAGATGCATTGCAGTCCTATTATTACATTATTCCAGGTTGAACACATGCCCTACTGTCTATGTTTTCCAGGCTTGCATATCACTGTACACAAGTTCACTGATATGGTACACAGGTTCTTCTCAATCATGAATTGATTTCATTCCTTAACCTGAGTATTAACCCCCACTTCACTGTGTCATAATATTTTACTGATTCCAGATTTTCAAATGTGAACCTTGGCAGCTATTTTAACCATGTTAATGCTTCTACTTGTAGAAGCATGAAAAAGAAGGGATCTTTCTTTTAATCCCACATCGGAAAGGAGAAGAAGAGAGCTCTCATTTCACTCTATATATAGAGCCCTCTTGCCTCCTTTGTAAAGGGCACCAAAAAAATAAATAAAGAAAAGGGGGCCCGTTATCCAAGGAGCCCGTTCGAGCCCACAAGTTGCAGTTGTTCTTCTCTTCTTCTGGGGCGGCTGCAAGCTCTTCACTCGCTGTCATGGCGAGGATAATTTGGACTCTGAGTACTATGCGCCCCACGGGCTGGTACGAAGAAGTCCAAGGCGGCACGGGCCATGCGCCGCAAACGTGCTATGCCAATGGCAAACCAGAAGCATGCGCTCACAATCATGCGCGCTGCTGATGGTAAGCTGTATAAGGTCGACTCGGGTGCTGCGGCGCCGGAAACAAGCCGACCTTCAAAATCCTTGTCTCACTTGGGCGCATCTATTGCGTTCACAACCAAGTCGAGCAAGGCAAACCCAGTGGTCTTGAACTCCCGCGCCTCCTCTGGTTGTGCGTCTGAGGTCCGTTCAAGTCACTTTAAATGTTGTTCCCCCACTACTGATCGGGAGATCAGGGAGTGCAGCATTCACTTGACCACCCCGGCGCTTGGCTTTGCCATGCGCCTTGAAGGGGGTGCAAAGGTGGCACTCTCACTTGACCACCCCGGCGCTCGGCTTTGCCATGCGCCTTAAAGGGGATGCGAAGGTGGCGCTCTCACTTGACCACCCGGCGCTTGGCCTTGCCATGCGCCTGAAGGGGGTGCGAAGGTGGCACTCTCCTCCAATGATCTGCGCAACGTGATCACTCACAAACGCCGATCAGGAGAGCCGACCAACAAGCATGATGTGCCCCTCACAGGGCACACTTGTGCTACGGTCGCCATCAACTGCTGCTACCGCAAGACAGTAGCTCCACCACCAAGACAGTCTGTGTTCAAACAGTTGCAACATGTTGTACCTGTCTTCCAGCGCATCACTCCGTCCCGTCAGAGTGAATCACTTCCTCGCAACACACACAGGCGCATCTGCCAGCCTGGGGCTCTTCCATCATAATGAGGCTTAGGCACATCTATGTCCATTCCAACTCGGCGAATCTCAGTCTTATGAAGGAGTTCACCATCAAAGCTTCTTCGAACAAAGAGAATCATCATCCACAGTACAACGTCTTGCCAAGGAGGAGGATCAGTCGAATCCATCTTCGTCGAGAAGTCAAAGGGAGAGACAACAAAACTCTCTCAAACTGTTGCTATTCATAGGCCAGGGCAAATCAAACCCATGCGCCAAGTGGCAACCTTCCCGAAGTCGGTGCAATGAACTTGTATTTATGATGAATGAACTCGCTACGTCGGAGAGCCATCAAAGCTTCGAAGAACTCAATAGCCGGACCAATGGAGATGCGCCATGCAACAGACGCGCCGGTCAGACAGCGCATCACACAGACGCGCCTTTCAGTACCAGGCGCATCACAGAGGATGCGCCCCACACATCCCATACCGAGTGGAACGCCAACCGACGCGCCCACTCAGCTGTCCATCGAACGTCACCAACATTAAATGCTGAACTGACAGAGTTGGCAGCACGCCTCCCAAAGTCTGAACAGTCGACAGCTTTTTCAGAAAACGAAGCGTCGACAACGTCAGCATCATCATGACTTTATTTCGACGGCTACTGCCACGTGGCCACTCAACCAACCGCATGCGCCTCTACAGCCATGCGCCCAAATCAGCATGCGCCTCAAAAGCCATGCGCCTCAGACTACTCTCTGATCCCGAAAGACAGAAGGAAAGTCGCCTGCATGCGCCTCAAAAGCTATGCGCCCCAAATGGTTTGTAACTCCTAAAGGTTATGAGTCGCAGCCTCCTCCTGCGCCCAATCCAAGGCGCAGCCCACCAGATCATTCCTCTCCACCAAATCCGAGATCTTCGAGCCATGAGTCGACGACACGTGTCCTTTGACTCAACTCATCCAAGATTTCAGCAACGGAAAGATCTTCTCTCTGCTACGTGCCGGCTCACAACAACAGTATGAAGAGTTCTTCCCCTCGATCAGGACGCAGCATCCGTGCGCCTCCATCAGCAACCTCCACGTGGCATCCCCACACCGGCGCATCCTGCATGCGCGCATGAGCAGCCAGCCTACAAAACTATAAATAGGAGGGTCATCTCCTTCACACACACACAGAGACTCAGAACACAAGACTCACAGAGAATCCACAACAGAGAATCACCGGAGAGGCAGTTCTAGACACTCAACGTCTTCCTCCTCTCAGCAAGCTCCAGCACCCGAGCAATCAACACCTTCAGAGAACCGATAGCCGCCGTCAGCCGGTCAACGGAGTCAACGCATTACCACTCGCTCCATTGGCACTAAGGATCCAGCTTAAACAAAAGTGTACTCCTAGGACTACATCTAAGTCCTATATTGTATCACTGTTCTGTTTGTATTAAGATTTCAATCAAAACAATTTTAATGGCAAACACTACTTATGTGTTTTAGATCCTAATATAGTTTTTCTATATGTTTACTAACTATGTGTTGAGTTTGGTTTGATTTGTGTATTGAATTGGGATCAATTCTGGGTTTGAATGTCCTGGACTGATAACTAAAATTTGTTGAATGTTGGGACTGAAATCTGGTTTGATATGGACTGTTTGAAGACTGAAAATGTATCCCCTGTTTTCTTCCTACCGCCATATACATGTTAGCTACTGACCCCCTTTCACTCACTCACTGTTTTCTGTTCTCAGGTGTACATTGTTCCCAGGTTGACCCCTTGCACACCCTCCACACTGTTTCACTCTCTCACTCACTGTTTAGCCTATATGTTCACTGTTTTAATATGCCACTGATTCCCTACACTCTCAAGCCTAACAAGTTGCACACACATGCTCTCCCACACATATTCTCACTAACACACACACACAACTCTCATGTATCCTCTCACACTCACACATATCTTCTCACACACACACTCATTTGTCTAGACACGCACATTGTTCCTCTCATTTACACACACATACACATTATCACTCACTCCCTAACACACAGCTACACACACAGTTTAATGTACTCTCACACTGTTTTATCATATTGACTTCTCTCACTCACTCATTCACAAACACACACTTTGTCACTCACTCTCTACACACACATGCTTCCCTTTCCTGTATACATATGTCAGTACATATCTATATATATATCATATATGTAAAGTAATGTATATATCAATTTATGTAGTGTATCTATATATGGTTAATGTATAGTGTAATGGTTAGAATAACTAGTATAGGCTTGATAGGCTTGCATAGCCTTGTGATTGTGTGTGTTAACTAGTGTAGGCTTGTTTAGACTAGTATGGACTAGTTAGACCTAGAATGACTTTTTGACCTAGTTTAGACTTGTTTGACCTAGTTTAGACTTGTTGGACCTAGTTTAACCATAGTTGACCTAGTTTGACTTCTAGGGTTGACCAAGAGTTGACTTTGGCCTAGATTGACCTAGATTCATTTAGAATACATTGAATTGCATCTTGTTATCATTTTAGACTTGTTGTGACTTGCTATTCTGATTAGGAGCCAGACACCTCTCCTCGACAGTACATTTCATCCGGACACTCAGATACAGGCGAGTACATTCTCTGATCACTTTATATCCTGCTTAGTATTATTTTCCTACATTAAATTACTTTACTTGATACTGTCACATTGGTCACACGGATTAGTACTATATGGATCCCTTCTTAAGATGTTATCCCTTCAGGGAGCATCGGGTACTACATGTTCTGTGCGTTTCACTTACATGGCGTATCACTATGCTTTATTGGTTCTTTGATCACTTGTGACATATACTCTTATGATTACAGAGTTTTCTTGAATCCTTATCCCATTTATTGGGTTTCCAGAATCCCCATTTATGGGACTACTATGTACCACCCTTCGGGGGCCGTTACATAGAATCATAACATAACCTGGTTGGATCCTTGTGTATTGATTGGGGACAGGGAGTAAAGTAGACATGTGAATAATATCCAAGTAGTGCATCAAATCTTTCCATAGTGTAGCATCAGAATCATCCTATGCCATTTACATGTCTCTATTTTACTCTGACTCACTAGCTACTGTCAGTCTCTATTTATAGTAGATATTTCTATTACGACTCTCTCTCTGTTTATATATTGCATTTCTTCAGTATCTATATCTTACTTTACTGCATGATTATATTTTCTAACCTGCTATGAACTGTTGAGATGTATTGTGCTCGCTCATGTCCTGACTGGACCTGTTGAAAATATTACAGAGGACGAGGAGGAGGCCTGTGTGGATACCTTCTGCAGGACAGCTCTAGCTGACGACTTTACCCTACTGCTAGACTAGCTTAGTTAGGCTTTATCTTACTTATGTTGTCTTGAGACTAGTAGTTAGACTTTATTTCTGTCTTTGAGATTTGGGTTGTATATATTCTTTCATATTCAGTAGCTGAGACTTATACTCTGAATATCTGCTGAGATGTTATCTTAGACTATTTGATCATCTGTATTTTCCTTGAGTTCTATATCATATCGTGCTTCTTCTTCCTTAGTTGTGATTGAGTTTATTTTCTGCTATGTCACCCCCATTCGGGGAGTATAAACTGTTTAGCCTTACACTGTTAGATGCATTGAGACCTAGGACAGCGTTCTACCGCCGACACCGCGGCATAGGCTGTCACGCCCCGATCCGGGAATTCGCTCGTCCTCGCTAGATTTTACCCGAATCATCGTCCTTGCTGGGGCGTGATGCCGCACGAGCCTGGAGTTGCGCTCGTGCAAGGCAAGATAACAGGTTCACATAGAACTATCTCAATTTGATAACATAAGCAGCGGAAGGAAACAAAGTATAACATAAGAATCTCTTTTATTAATAATGAACTGAAGGTTACAAAGGCTCTGAATAGCCCAACTATATGCCAATTGGCTACAACGCTCATGATCTCTCTAGCTCACAAAGGATTACATTGTTCCATACATTATGCCTCTTTATAGCCACCAAGTAGTCTTCGGCCGAACATCTCCATGTCGCAAGTCCGAACGCCTATGCGGTAGCTCCTCTTGAACGTCAAGGACTCCATGCCTCGGCACGTCCAAGCCAAGCCCCGCCCCGAGCCGATCATAACCCGAGCCTACACATAAACTAGTGGGGGATTAGTGTTTCGTCCTCGCTTCGCACTGATCAAAACCCGCTCGCACCCAAACCAAGCACTAAGTAAATTTAGTGGAACATGCATCATTATTTGGTGATCTTTCTATTTAGCCTTAGGATCAGTTTCATGGAGATCATTCAACATATCGACTTAACATAAAGGTGTCCCATATCGTGTCCCTGCGGCAGATACAGTTAGACATAATCTGAACATAATCATAGTGTTCGTGCTCATCTCCGTCCCATTTTCCTTAGCCTGCAATGGTTAGAACTTAACATAGAAATCATATTATTCATGCATTCAACGACCATACTTAACATATGCATAGGGGTGGCAAGCCTTGCGCTTGCACCCAACTCTCATCTCAGCCCACCGGCCCTATCTATTGAAGGTCACGGTGTTTCGTACCGTAATGGACTTAGCATCTCTTATGTGTAAGCCTACAATCACTTCGATACGGGTTGCTAGCCCAGTATCCGAAGGATCCCAAACTTACGGATATCATAGCTTATCACAGCACCGGACGGTCACAATCCGTCCGAATGATGTGCACCATAAATATCATACATAATTCCCTCCTAGGCCGAACGGTCCCGGTGCCCCGGCGTAACCGTCCGAGGGAAGTCGTACCCTACACGGGCCGTCCGAGTCCATTGACTATGCAATACGCGCCATAGTATACAAGTCATACATTCCAATCCATCTCGTATTCCATAAACATAGTCCCGTTCCATAAACATAGTCCCGTCTCATAAACATAATCCACCATCCATATGGGGAGCTCCGTCGGCGTTATGCCCCAACACATCCATATTGATGCACGATGCCCAACGGCTTAGTCATGTCGTACTCATATTCAACGCGTACCAGTTAGTTATTCTCATAGCCTAATTCCGTAGTTACTCAGTCTTTTCGTAGCATAAGTGCCCGAGGGCACGCTCAGCACCATAATCAATGTTCTACGCCTAGTATTCAATGTTCTCGGAGGTGTACTGATGCACATCTCGATATTTTCTTTCAATATTACCATCACCGCCCTACCGCGACCCGTGCACTTGATGCACGTCGCTTCAATTTCGATTGTTCAATATTCTATCTTAGTGTTCGACACATACTTGGACCTTTTGTCGTCGAGCCACGCTCGCTAACTCGATAACATCTTACGCATACCATAACAATTTTATTAGACGTGAAGGAATAGGAAGAAAGAGTCAAGAACCCGCCCACCTTAAGCCGATACGCCTTGTCATCTCGCCGATTGCAGAGCTCGATTCCATAACTCGGTTTCATAGCTAACTCTCAGACTTAGCCATTCCTTTGAACTACTCGGTTGACTTGGCCTATCGCGCCCATACCACGATCCGTAATCCAGCATAAAGGCATAGCCTGTACACCAGATCAACTAACATTAGCACTTGCTCAAACGGGACTTATCATTTGCATCGATTCGATTCATAGATTCTAACCGACTCAAGGCTTACCTTTGGCCAACGTAACACTTGCATCGATTCGCATCGATACCTCATCGGGTCAACGTAACTCTTCAAGTCAACGACTCATCGTAATGCACCGTACGGAGCGGGGCATTACATAATATACCACTCGAAATCAGGTTCGTCCTCGAACCGAAACCAACACTTAATCCAAGTGCCTCGCTAGATCGTTTCACGATCTCGTGCTACTATCGTTGAATCATACAACTTAGTTTGGATCATACACATATTTTAGGTCCCACCAATATATGCATTTCAGCCAAGCTCAGTTGTAGGATATCGGGACAAACTAACACGCTCATCTTAAATCTCAAGCACCCATCGTTCCATTCTCGACTTAGTCATATCTTAGCGCCTTTTCAAAATACTCCTCGTATGTGTACCCATAACATGCAATCATCTTCCAACATCTTGCACATAACTTAATTCAAACCATAACTTCGATCTCATAAGTTTCTCGTCGGCCACCTAACATATGCATTCATCAAGTCATTGTGCATCCGATCGCAACAAGCTTCCGCAACGCCCATTCATCCAACCGTTTTCTATCTCTCGCATAACTCAAGTCTTTCATCCAATCATTCATAACATTTGGCCTTAACGATATGGACTATGTCAACAGTCATAAATTCCTTGCCTACAATCCGTACTAAGTCTCGCACACAACTATCCATATATGGTTCACATTCTCTCGCTCTATCTACATTGCGTCTGGGGCTACCCTCGCTAGGTAACTTATCCAGACATCGTGCTTAATCTCTCCCGACACAAGAGGTCAACTTGAGTCTACGATGCTCAAAGGCAACAATCTTTCCGACCCAAGGTCTCTTACGATACTATCTCTGATTCTCGGTCGAATAGAAATTCCTTACTCAATCTTTGAATCAGTCCCGACTAGTTCATTTCATAACATCGATGATGCGCTCAACATACAAAGCCTAACTGTTACTCAACCCGATCTACGACACAACTCTTAGGGTCAATCTTCTATCCGTAGCTATCGCGCATTGCAGAATTCTTGCAATCGCCTTACCGCGTTACTACGCTAAGCACGTTCTCAACATCTACTCGATCATCGACTAACCCAGTCTATCCACGTATCCATTCGATCGATCATAAACTTTCTAACCATATCGATCTAGTCGAAGGCTACTCGCTAACTTCCGAAATGCGATACTCGCTCGCTTAGACTTACCCTCAACATACACTACATTATCCCTTATCCTCGACAAAATTTCTTATCCGACTTCTTTAGGGTCATCCTATGGAACTCCAACATTCACTTGATTTGGCGGTCAAGTCTTCTAGGGTCATCTGCCCGAAACTATGCTCGATAATTGAAGATCATCAACGAGGGAAGTACAACGAACCATGCTATATCTATCGCGGAGCCAAATCAATTCCCGACAATTCTTATAGGACTTTACCCAATCCGACGTAACGTACCAATCCATAATTTATCTACCCCGCGCAACTGATGCGCCGTCACTACTCGAATCACTTACGTATCACCGCCGCCATCCTTACTAGTCGTATACGTCTACTTGCCTCAAATCCGAGTTTACCTATTCGTGATCATAGTCCGACGCATTCCATACTCATCAAACCATCCTCGAACAATTTTTGCATCAAACCACAAGTCTAAATCTAATTTGCCACGTCTTGCAAGTTCGATCATCCCGCTGGATGAATCACCATACCAACGCTCACGCGGAATGATCGCCCAAATTTGGCGTGACGCATGTGCGATGCTGGAGTTGCACTTGCATAAGACAAGAATGTCAACATTGTGGTTATCCTCGAAACAATCAAGCTTTCGTTTTCTTCCGAGTAACATCCATCGACTCTCAAATTCTCCGAAGCATTCTTACCATTATCATCCAAACTGCCATCAACTTAACTTGCATCTTATTCATCCAACAACAATGCTCAACATAATTTTGTTCATTCGATCAGAGTATCCCGAGTTATTGCATATCATCTTTGATACGCCTCAATACCATCGTCGATATGCATAACTTGAACATCTTCGTCTCTCATAAGTTCCAATTCGTTGCAATCACTGTTATCATCCGAACTCGAATACGAATCAAGTCTTGCGCATCAAGATTCATTCCATTATAACAAACTACCATAATCGCAACCCAATTTTCAATTCACATTTTCATTCTCATATCCCTAACTCGCACTTCCAAATCGTGCCACCGACTCCTCGCGCTAACCAAATTTCGTTCGCACAATTTCTTCGTACCTACTCAACTCGTTCCGAAGAAGTCTTCGTACTAACTCAACGTAAATTCGATCGCGACTATTTCCTCAATGTAACATTCCTTCGCTATGCTTAGCCTATCATTCACTTACACTTAACGAATCCCCGTCCGACGTATCATCCATAGGTACGACTTCGCACATAATCATTCAACTCAATTCATCGAAGCATACCAGCGTCGACTTCTACCAAGTCATTCTCGCTCGAGTCTCGGTACTACCTTGTCCGTTGAGGACAAACCTATCGTAACAACACAATCGTATCGATGTATTCTACTGCAAGTCACAAACGGCTTAACATAGCTATCGCTAAGTGTATCGCATATACCACTCAGAAATCAAGCCTATCGTTATCATACAATATTTCGCTATACTGATCGCATAATTGGTATTGCATATACCACTCAAATCGAGTCATTACTCGACTTTACACTCTGCATAGGTCCGACATCTATCTTCCAATCAACTATCCTGTATGGCAATCTTCCCGATCCCAGCTCTAGCGTTCTTCTTATTCGAGTTGGCGCAACAACTGAACCAACATGATAGTCGTCCACTTTTGTTTTACATACATTCGATCTAACCGTACCGTGGCGATCATATCGATCACACCCGCAACATTCGGCTAACACATACGTTTGCCTACTTCGAAACTCGATTCAATGCGGCCAACTTACAAGTTCGCCTACTCACTCGATTTAGCGACCAACTCGACTTCATTACTATCGCATCCGCGATCTTCCAATCTCACTCGTTGTAACTCGTGCAACAACTCATTCTCGATACTTAAGTCTTTACTCAATCTCGCACAACATATCACTATCCATCCGCATAGCCATACAATACGCATCATACCATATCGACTCGTTGCACCGATGCAACGAACGATTAACGACTTGCTGCACTCCGTGCAACCAAGACACATAACCATTCTCATAGCCATATAACACGCATCGCCTCACATATTGACCAGTTGCACTTCGTGCAACCAAAACACATCTTCTCGTACTTCGTGCGACCAACAACACATAGCTCCTCGCACTTCGTGCGACCGACCACACATATTGTTGCACTTCATGCAACCAACATAACCATATTCGTTGCACTTCGTGCGACCAACATTCCATAACTCGTTGCACTTCGTGCAACCAACACTCTCCGATGGCACACGGAGATAGCGCGATAGTCACGACATACTTGTGGCAGACGTACTCACTTAATATAGACTTATTGTATGGAACATCCAATGTAGCATCGAGCAGATCCATGAGCCATGCGGTTGCGGAAACAACTTAAAGTCAACTGAATTCGATATCGAAGCAACTGAGGGTCAAAGAGATTCGCTCGGTCCAAAGGATGGAACCGCTCTGATACCAACTTGTCACGCCCTGATCAGAATTCGCTCGTCCTCGCTAGATTTTACCCGAATCATCGTCCTCGCTGGGGCGTGATGCCGTACGAGCCTGGAGTTGCGCTCGTGCAAGGCAAGATAACAGGTTCACATAGAACTATCTCAATTTGATAACTAAGCAGCGGAAGAAACAAAGTATAACATAAGAATCTCTTTTATTAATAACGAACTGAAGGTTACAAAGGCTCTGATAGCCCGATCCGGGAATTCGCTCGTCCTCGCTAGATTTTACCCGAATTATCGTCCTCGCTGGGGCGTGACCGCACGAGCCTGGAGTTGCGCTCGTGCAAGCAAGATAAGGTTCACATAGAACTATCTCAATTTGATAACATAAGCAGCGGAAGGAAACAAAGTATAACATAAGAATCTCTTTTATTAATAATGAACTGAAGGTTACAAAGGCTATGAATAGCCCAACATATATGCCAATTGGCTACAACTCATGATCTCTCTAGCTCACAAAGGATTATATTGTTCCATATATTATGCCTCTTTATAGCCGCCAAGTAGTCTTCGGCCGAACATCTCCATGTCGCAAGTCCGAACGCCTATGCGGTAGCTCCTCTTGAACGCCAAGACTCCATGCCTCGGCACGTCCAAGCCAAGCCCTGCCCCGAGCCGATCATAACCCCCTACACATAAACTAGTGGGGGATTAGTGCTTTCGTCCTCGCTTCGCACTGATCAAAACCCGCTCGCACCCAAACCAAGCACTAAGTAAATTTAGTGGAACATGCATCATTATTTGGTGATCTTTCTATTTAGCCTTAGGATCAGTTTCATGGCGATCATTCAACATATCGACTTAACATAAAGGTGTCCCATATCGTGTCCCTGACAGATACAGTTAGACATAATCTGAACATAATCATAGTGTTCGTGCTCATCTCCGTCCTATTTTCCTTAGCCTGCAATGGTTAGAACTTAACATAGAAATCATATTATTCACGCATTCAACCGACCATACTTAACACATGCATAGGGTGGCAAGCCTTGCGCTTGCACCCAACTCTCATCTCAGCCCACCGGCCCTATCTATATGAAGGTTACGGTGTTTCGCACCGTAATGGACTTGGCATCTCTTATGTGTAAGCCTACAATCACTTCGATACGGGTTGCTAGCCCAGTATCCGAAGGATCCCAAACTTACGGATATCATAGCTTATCACAGCACTGGACGGTCGCAATCCGTCCGAATGATGTGCACCGTAAATACACACATAATTCCCTCCTATGAACGGTCCCGGTGCCCCGGCGTAACCGTCCGAGGGAAGCCGTACCCGTGCATGGGCCATCCGAGTCCATTGACCATGCAATACGCGCCATAGCATACAAGTCATACATTCCAATCCATCTCGTGTTCCATAAACATAGTCCCGTTCCATAAACATAGTCCCGTCTCATAAACATAATCCACCATCCATATGGGGAGCTCCGTCGGCGTTATGCCCAACACATCCATATTGATGCACGACGCCCAACGACTTAGTCATCTCGTACTCATATTCAACGCGTACCATTCGTTAGTTATTCTCATAGCCTAATTCCGTATTAATCAGTCTTTTCGTAGCATAAGTGCCTGAGGGCACGCTCAGTACCATAATCAATGTTCTACGCCTAGTGTTCAATTCTCGGAGGCGTGCACGTGATGCACATCTCATATTTTCTTTCAATGTTCTACCATCACCGCCCTACCGCGACCCGTGCACTTGATGCACGTCGCTTCAATTGTTCGATTGTTCAATGTTCTATCTTAGTGTTCGACACATACTTGGACCTTTCGTCGTCGAGCCACGCTCGCTAACTCGATAACATCTTACGCATACCATAACATATTTTATTAGACGTGAAGGAATACGGAGAGAGAGTCAAGAACCCGCCCACCTTAAGCCGATATGCCTTGTCATCTCGCCGATTGCAGCGACTCGATTATAATTCGGTTACATAGCTAACTCTCAGACTTAGCCATTCCTTTGAACTACTCGGTTGACTTGGCCTATCGCGCCCATACCACGAACCGTAATCCAGCATAAAGGCATAGCCTGCACACCAGATCAACTAACATTAGCACTTGCTCAAACGGGACTTATCCTTTGCATCGATTTGATTCATAGATTCCAACCGACTCAAGACTTACCTTTGGCCAACGTAACACTTGCATCGATTCGCATCGATACCTCATCGGGTCAACGCAACTCTTCAAGTCAACGACTCATCGTAATACACCGTGCGGAGCGGGGCATTACATAGACTGGGGCTGTTACGTACTCGTACCCTCACGGTGGGTGCGGGTCGTGACACATGGTCTAATACACACCTATTGAACGAGCGTACCATCCCCCCAACCAAACAAGGACATGAGATGGTAAACTAATTCACGGTAACGTATCTTTCCATGCTATGAATCCAATATGGTATCCGGACCCCAATAAGGTTCAATACTTCTCATCGAAGTAGTAAGTCACACCTACAACCAAACAAGGACAAGATATGACTAACTAATCTGCGATAAGTTATTGTTCCAAACCACGGTCAGATACAAGTACCCAAACCAAAAGTACTCGTACCTAACGATAAAGGTGCCTAACCGTTCTAAGTGAAATATAGTTAAGAACAATCCTTCCTACGCATGGGCCCTGGCTAAATAGGATCGGCGTGGTCCCCCTTGGGCACCAGAGGCCCCATCAGTAAGAGCATGACGTTCCGTAGAATCGCCAGTGGCCGTCAGTAATCATGGGTAATCTGACCCGCGTCTCCGGCGGAGCTCACGGGTTACAAAAAAGGGAAAGTGCATCGAAGCCCATACGCTAAGGAATTGTCCTCCCCGCCCAATGCCTACTATGTTGTATCCACAACATTAACCTCTATAACCGCTAAGTTAAACTAGCATACAATTCTATTAGCGGTTATTTCTATCGCGACTTGTACGTACTGGTGGCCAGGCAATCACGCACGTCCGTGTTCTATATGCGACACACAACTTCGTGGTACAACGTGTCAAGGCCAATGAATGCAACACACAAGGTGGTCCCTTAAATCTAGGTTTAATGTGTAAGAAAAAATAATACATAGCAGGAACATAAATGAACAGCAAGTTCTAACAGGTTATGCCATGTATCACTGTTTATTTTACATAAAGAAAATAAATAATGCATGAAATATGAGCTAAAATAAATAAACAACAAATGGCAAGGTCTTGCCTGGTAGGACGCCTGAGGTGCTGCAATGATCGATGTGGCACGAACTGCGACTTCGGTGTATCAACTACACAAGGTGACCTTTGATGGTGGCACGAACAGTTCCATTGGGTCCAGGACGGTCAAATTGACTAGGAACGATATGAGGAAGTTTGAGATTTGCAAGAAGATATGAGTACGACTAGCCAGGGACAAGATTCAATAATGGAAGAAATTGAGTATAAATAAATATTTGTAATAATTCTATATATATATATATATATATATATATATATATATATATATATATATATATATATATATATATATATATATATATATGAAAACTTTACTTAATCAAACATTTAATAACTACATTTATAAAGTACTTTATTATAAAGAAACTATATTGAAATTTAGTTATAATTAAAAACTAGGTTTTAGTTTATCCAAAATAGCATAAATAAAATCTTGGAAAACAAGTTAGGCAAATAATTATATCAAATATAAGTTTTAAACTTTAAGGCCGTAACTGCTACAAAATAATATAACACTATTTTAGGACTTATAACCCAATTAAGAAAAATAAGGTAGGAGTAGCCTAATAAATATTTTGTGACCAAATTAATTTAGAAACATTACTATATATTTATTTAACAAAACATAATAATAATAATAATAATAATAATAATAATAATATATAATAATAATAATAATTTGTAAGGCTGTAAGCTATAACATAAGTCGGTAGTAATTAGCAATAACTTCTGCTACTAATATTTATAATATTAACAAAAAAATTAGTAATGGATACAACCGCTCATAAAGCTGCTATTCTCTAGAGGTGAGAAAAATCACATGAACACCTAAAATTGATAAGTAAGAGAGAATCAAATGTACTGCTATTCTCTGTCCCTCGGTTCTCGTGAGAGATAAGAAAGGAATAAGTGAGAGAGGGAGGAGTGGGAATAATGAAAAGTAAATTGAGGAGAGGAAATGAGAGAGGAGAAACGACAGGGAGAAAGGAGAGCGGAACGGCTGAGGGGTGAACGGGGAGGACAGTGGAGAGGCGGAGGGAGTCGGAAAGTCGGCCGGCGGCGGCGCATCTAAGGCGCGGCGGTTGCGGAGAGGAAAAGGGAAGAAGGGGGTTTCGGTGAGCGCTGCGCCGGTGGATGAAGGAAGCGGCGCGAGTTACAGAAACGGCGCGCTGGCTTGGCGTGACGGCATGGCACTGCAGCGCACGGCCACGGGGAGGCAGAGGCGGTGGCGGTGCACGTGCGGCGGCCCGGACAAGGACGGAGGAAGACCGGAGAAGGGGGCCAGGCGGGGGTTCGGTGCAGCTGGAGGAAAGAGCGCGCGGAGGAGCTATGCTCGTCGGGGCTCTGGCGCAGGGTGCACGACGCCGGGAGCGGGCTGCGGAGATGGCGACGGGATTTGGCAAGGAAAACGGCGATGGTCGAGGCTGCGGAAGCACGGTGGTGGTCTGGGTCGAGCACAGACAGGTGAGGTTTTCTCTTTTGCTCATTTGGGATGGTGGTGGCCGAGGTTGGTTTCCGATATAGGGGTGGCCGCGGTCGTGGCCGACGGGTTTTGTCGGTTGCGTGGGGAGGATAGGTTTTGCTAGGGTTGTGGGGTGACTTGGGTCTGGACTCGTGGCGGACGGCCGGCGGGAACGATAGGGTAGCTGGCGTTTGGCAGGGTGATGGTGGTCGGTTGTCGGGTGGCTTGGCTGCTGATGGTAGCGGGTGTGTGTTTTGGTGGTTTGGTTGAGACGGGTGTGGCCGGTAGGTGGCCGGGAGTATGGTGGCAGGTGGTTATGGAGAGGTGTAGGCGGAGGTCTCGGCTGCGCAGATGGTAGAGTTAAATCGGGTTAGGGACAACATTTTTGCCGTGTCGGGATTGTCGACACGGGAGAGAGGATTCAATGTATATGTAAAATATATGGAATAAGAATTTGGATGGACACAGACACGATGCACGTAGATTTGTGGAAAAAATATTTGTGGAATAATAGAAATTTGGATGAGTACCTGCATATTTATAGGATGTGGGAATTCTCAATTGGATAAGAAATAGAAATATTTAGAACCCAATTAGATAATTCAATCTATTAATTAAATTAATTCAATAAATCCAAATCCAAATCAAAATCCAATTTAAATCTAATTAATTTACATTCTTTAGTTTAAAAATAGATAATTCAAATCCCAAATATAGATATCAATTTAAATAAATCCAAAATTCAAATCAAGATTTAAATTGTCACAATAATTTTAATTTCAAAATATGTTTTCCAAAAATACTATTAATAATAATTTCAAAAATTAACTTATTATTTAAAAATAAACTAATAATTAATTATGAAATATATATGTATGCACAAATAATATTTAGAAATATACACTTTTCTAGTGTACCTTTTTATAAGAATATTATTTATTATTATAATTGTCTAAAAGGTTTTTCATAAATAAACTCATAAATTTAGAAACTTTGATAGCTAAAAATAATTAATATATATATTATCTTGAAACAATAAAAATAGAAAAAATATTTTTCTAAAAATATGTACGCTCGCACATATTCGCACTCGTCGAGCAATTTCGAAAAATAAAATTTCGTGCGCGACGTATAATACAAAATTTTAAATCAGTACCAAAATACATAAAAATATAGAAATTTAGGGGTTTTACATAACCAAGATGTCTTACAAGCACATGGAATTCTCAATGGCCATCACCGGGGACATCGACAATAGACCAAATGTATCGACGCTCAGGTTGGAATTAATCAATATACAAACTCAGTGTTTGGCTTGCAATGGTATCTTCTCTTGGGAGGTCCATTTTCTCTATTTTTGACGAATAACAAGCTTGGCCTTCCGTACGGGCGAAGCTTGCTGTAAGCTTCGTTCAACATGCTCAAAGTATGATGGATCTCTTCTAGTTGACTCCAGCCTTCTCTTCTGTGAACTAGTCAATCTTGTTTGAGGCCTGCCTTTAGGATTGAAAACAACGGTCGGCTCATGCATTCTAGTAGTGACCGGACATACAATTTTTTGATGATTTTAGTTGTCTCTTCACTACAGAGTGTGCTCCTTCGACACGGTTGGTAGTTGTCGTGCCGTAATGCTTCACCAAATTCGTCCATGCTAAGACGAAGTGTTCTTTGTGCGGTTCAAGCCATGTATCTTTGATGTATGAAATGCATGCCGGCTCCCTCGTCTCCCACTTTTCCTTGAACATGTACCATGCGCGTCGTAACTGTCAATCGTAGAGGCTCGCCACACACAATTCCAGTCATTGGAGAATTCTTAAAAATTTTGCATGTCAATTTTACCTTCCTCCTTCTGAAATTTCAACTTACATTGGGCTTGAATATTACGATTGACATTCCAAGTGCATAGTAATGTATCCGCTTGAGAAAAAATAATGCGAATATCATTAATTAGGGCATACTCTCTGTCGGTCACAAGAACTGACGGCTCTGTATGACCGATGTAAAGTGTTTTCAGTTTCTGCAATGCCCATGTGTAGTCTTCAAGTTTTTCACTCTTTTGAAGCAAAATGCCACCGGAAATGTTTTCCGAGTAGAGGTGAATCCGACAATATGAATGAGAGGCATCTTGAACTTGTTGGTCTTGTACGTGCAATCAAGGACTAACACGTCGGCAAAAGACCTGGCCAGACTTGTGCAATCTGGATGAGCCCAAAAGATTGAAATTACTTTATTACTCTGGGGATGTCTTCTATGGAACTCAACGTAATGATTATCGGCAAGCAACTTCAGCACTTCTTGCATCGCCATTCTTGATTTGGTCCGGACAGCGTTCGAAGAAGATAGGGAGTTGTATATTGACCTCATCGTAGACATGTTCTTCTCATCTTCATGCCGTATGACAGAATATATTTGTCTCGGTGCAACACCGGAAGTGGACAAGTCTTTGGCTATCTTCTTCTCCGTAGGGTTCAACCGTCCGACATACGGATGACCCAATAGTGTCTCGGCAATCTCATGATTGTGGGTTCCATTCTTCACTTGTACTGACCACTTCCCTTCTTCTTCGTTTCTAATCTGGATCGAATAGACAACCACATTTCCTCGTTCCAGCTTTCTTTCTTGGAACTTTATTTTGGATAACTGTGTCTTTCTTGTGTGATCTGAACACACCACCTCTTTCACAGCCAACCATCACACTGTGTCGTCCGGGCGATTTCGGCACGATCTGGATATCACTAGAACTAAGTTGTTTTCCCGTCCAACTTCTCGATACCATTGTACCGCATCGTCGCTTGATTGAAACGAAAGATCGGTCCAAAATAAATGCCCTACATCGATTGCAATTGGAGCATGTACCGCAACATCGGAAGATCACAACTCCTACAATAGAAGTTAAAAGTCAAAACTAAACAACTACATAAAGCCAAAATGTAAGCATATGAAATTAAAAAGGACTGCCAGAGATGTGGCAGTCCCTCACATATATAGGACTGCCACATCCCTGGCAGTCTAAATCCATAAGAGGGACTGCCAGAGAAGTGGCAGTCCTCTGTGTCAAAGTCCAATTTTTCATCCGAAATAAAGTTAAAGTGTAGTTACCACGAGGGCTTCCGATGCATCAAATTGTTCTTCGGACGTTGTGGGAGGAGAGTATCAAGCATTTGATGGTCCGGGTTGTTTCATTTTCTATTTCTTTCTACATTAAACACAAAATTTAACTTTTATATGTAAAATTTAGGTTAAAACATTACACAAAAAAATTCGACGACTTACAAATAAATGGGAGAAGTGATTGACACTATTACTAGATATTTCACCAAAAATCTTTAATAAATTTAGGTGGGGGGACAATTTCACCTAGGTTAGAATTCTAGGTTTCTATGAGGAGGAGAAAAAAAGAGTGGAGGAAGAAAAGTAATAGAGGAAGAAAGAAGAAGAAATAAAACAAGTTTGGCTTTTATAGTGAATTATGGGCTGCCCCCTAGTAACAAAAACCTATGGCAAACTTGTAATTTTTTCAAAATAATTTGGGCTGCCCCTAGTAGAAGTGGTGGTGCCCCTAAAAAAAACCTTGTAAATCATGTAAAAAATAGTACAAATATCTATTCTACTATATCTACTATATAATAGGAAAACTTAGATGGTGAAACTTTTGAATTCCGAAAATACTCTTACATACTTATACTAATTAAAAATAGTTCATTAATTTTAATAAGGACAACTTAGTAATTAGGAAGACTACCCTTTGGTCTTCCTAAAGAGTCTTCCTAAACTAATTAAGAAATGTTAAAATACGTGCAAGGCACGTGCATATGCTAGTTATATTAGACTGACAAGGTTCGAACCCTCCAATACGTATATATGTGTGGGAGAGTTATAATAAAAAAATTTATTAATTATCCGGTAACATGTTTGATAAACATAAAATAAATTTAAATTTTGAAATTTTAGATTTGGATTTTGATCCAAATCTTGAATTTATTTTTCAGAAGCTTAGACCAAAAGTTGTTTGGTAAAGTCCAACATCACAATCATGGCTCGATATTGAACCCAAAATTAGCCCTACCGTCAAGCCAAAAAGTAGGTAGACCAATTATAAGGCTTAATGTAGGAGCGAGCTATTACAATTATGATGTGGATCATCGTACGATCCATTTGTAGAACACTGAGGGTTTATACAACATTCTAGTGGTCGAAATAGAGGTTAAAGACATCAAGGTGCTTGAGCAAGTTGGTGTCACTAAGAATGTGTGCCTCAAACGTACGATATGTGAGTCATGTCTCGAGAAGCATACTAATGGAAAAATGAAGGTCAATATAGGTAATGTCAAACCGCAAACAAAATCAAAATATGTGACAAGATATCGGTGAAGTGTTGTCAGGCCCCGCTCCCAAATGCTCGGGTATATGTACGTGGATACGTCCATCTTACGTCGCAGAGCCGACGTTATTATCTTGTTTATACCATCACATAACATCAACCAATCATAATAAGACTAATTTACATTAGATACATATCATCATCCACAAAATATCATCAAACACACATCCACATAACCTATCACGGATAACAAAAGAAGAAAAAATAATATCCCAAAAAGTCTAAATAAGAATTTTCAACTACATCTCAAAAGTGGTATGGGAACAAAATCGGTAAATACATAACTAATGAAATAGATAAACTAAAATAAGAAGCCTGAGTGCACAAAGAAGAGCAACATGCTACTCCAAATTAGCAGAAAAAATATGGTACTTTAGTGACGTCGGTATCACTAATATACTAAACGTAAACCTCAGTACAGATATTGTCATCTAAAGTTGTAATAACATACCCAATTAGGATTGGAGCGAGTACAAGAACAACATACGAAAAATACAAGCTAATATGACAATATAGTATAATAACAATAACTGTGATATGGAAATATGTCAAGAACTGACATATAACATAAATAAGTCGATACAAGATAGTCAAAATTATATATTGTGTCATTGGAAGCACAATTTTTAACACGTGGAAAGTATAAGATTTCGGATAATAAGAGTTAGGAAGCTATATCTGGAATACGAAAATGCTACGAGATTGTGTATGCCCATGTTCCTAGTGGTTGTACTTCCCCTAATAGTACTTCCATATCTCACTACCTGATATGATAAAAAAAAACACTGATCGTAACAATATACTATGATAAGAAAACATGTATCAATAATTACTCTATATCTCTCATGTGTGTGTAAAATCATAATAGGAAACAAGTATTTCATACTAACATGCATAGCAATTTATTAATGATACAAAGTAATTGTATATGGGAGCTTGTTAGGTGTGTTCGTATGTTCCTCCTCACAGAAAATACGAACATATAATCGATGAAAGCAACCTCAATCTACTAGATATCACAATCACTTTCCCAACTGTCACCCTCACTTTTCCAAGATAGGGGTAAAATGGTAATTTTCTATTTTTGAATATTTTGGGATTTTTATTTCATGAATGTTAATATTTAATGATTATAGGAGTCGGGTTCGAATTTCATCTCATTCCGACTTATTTCGGGACTCCGGAGAATTTCGACTTAAGTTGTGCTTAACACATTAATTAGTCATGGCCCACCAAACTCATCATTTAGGTCTAGGAGTTTGGTCTAATCCCACATGAGTGATTAGGCCTAATTATGATTTTTATTTGGTCTTTTCTAACCCCCGAACCCTAATACCATTTAACCCTTCATAAAGAAAATGAGAGGGGCAAACTTGTAATTATACAAGGGGACAAACATCCTCCTTATATGGCAGCCACCTCTCCCTTTTCTTCCATTCACACTTCAAAATTTTCCATCTTCTTCTCCAAGTGTTCTTCCAAAGAAAAGAAGAGCAATCTCTTGGAATCATCTCCAAATAAAGTTTTCTTCCAAATATTCTTCTATAGATCTCTCCCTCTACCTCAAGTGGTGCTTCTACAAACTTTTGGGAGCAAGAGGAGTAGAGGTGTGTCCTAAACAATTCACTTTGTGTCGGAGCCGTGTCGGAGGATTTTGTATTGGGATCCATCTTCCAATAGGTACAAACTATCCTCTATTTCCATTTCTTCATCATATAGAATAGTTTTGACCAAGTAGGATTGATCCCCATGGTTGTGTCCCTATTTGTGTCAAGTTTGAGTCCATTTGGTGTGTATTAGGAAGGTTATGATTTGTGCTTGTGTCCTAGTGTTTTTCCCCAAGTTGGACACCCCAAGAATATTTAGTTTTGCCTCTAAGTGGTTTAGACACTTTAAATTTGTGTGTAAATATATATATGTGTGTGTGTGGGCTTTTATATATATAGAAGATGGAGGAAATGGTATGTGGAGTATTATTTGTATATGTGTGTGTTTATATATATATGTAGAGAAGAGGGGAAGAATTAGTGTGTGTCTATATATATTGTGGAGTGATATTATGTATGTGGAATGATATATATATAGAGTGAGAATGAGGAGAAGAATTAGAGAGAAAGAGTTAGAAGAAGGGAGAATAGAGGAGAGAATAGAGGGTGAGAAGGAGGAGGAGAAGAAGAGCTATAGCAGCAGCAGTAGGGGGGACTAGGGGCTGCTGCCCCCCTTGTACACAGCAGCAGCAGCAGCCATGTAGCAACAGCAGCCAGCCATATGGCAGCAGCAGCAGCAGCTAAAGCAGCAGTAGCAGCCCCCCCAAGCCCCATTTGACCCCCCACAAACCCCTATATATATACCTATATATATATACACCTATATACCCTATATAAATACCCGTATAACCCTCTTAATAACCCTCCAAAATAGCCCTATGTGAGTGTGTGAGAGTGAGTTTTGTGAGAGTGAGTGAGTGTTTGTGTGAGGGCAAGTGAAGGGGAAATATTGAGATGCGAGTGTCGAAACGTATCCAAATTGAAATAGGGAATGCTAATGTGAAATAGAGTTTGTGGGTAGGCTCCTAAGTTAGAATCGGGGTTGCGTTTGAAGTGGGGAGAATGGTATCTCATGATACCATTGAGTATCTTACGATACTCAAGATAATGGATAATTGAACAACATGAGTCGTAAGATGGACTGGATGTCCACTTTACCTAGGAAACTTGGTAGGTAATGTTAGTATAAGCTAGTATCCTACTACCCTAGGAAGCCAGGAGTGAAACTCCCAAGGGAAAGCCACTTGGCTTTAGTGTTAGAGTGGTAAAGGGTAAATGTTATATAAAGGGTAAACGGGTAAATTCAAGATACGGGATACGGGTAGTCGGTTTGACTTAAAACTTAGACGTCTTGATAGTTACACCCTACAAATGTCATATTTGAACCAATTTCGACTCGGTTGACCCAGAGTTGACTTTTTACCCAAAAGTTAACAACGAGTCAACCCTTTGTCTAAAATAGTCCAAATCCAAACTAGAGTTGACCAGTTGACCAAAAGTCAACTGTTAGTCAACATTTAACCAGTTTGACCTAGGTTGACCTAGAGTTGACCAGTTGACTAAAAGTCAACTGTAAGTCAACTCTTGATCCCGTTTGACTTGCTTTGACTTGTTTTGACTTGCTATGACTAGTATGACCTAGAGTTGACTTAATTTGACTTAGATTGACTTGACATGACTTAGTGTGACTCGGTGTGACCTAGTTTGACCTAGATTTCATATCATACATTAGAAATCATTCATAACTTTGTTAAACCCAAATTAACATGCAATATCTCATCTTTAGGTCTCTGATTACCACTCTGAGCATTGATATACCCTACAGCTCAGGACAGCAGGTGAGTACATTCTCTGATAGCAGTTACTTGTCTTGATATCTTCTCGACCAGTTCAGTTATAGTGTTTACTTGATTCTCGACACATTGGTGCACAGACTAGTATTGTCGAATTCCTGTCATGAGATGTCATTCTTGGATTTCTTGGGATACTGGTACTTGCTTGGTCTTGATTTTTGTACTTGTATTGACGCCGATTCCTGAAGAGGACTTGCTCCCCTCTTAGGAAATCCCGCGTCATGACGTGTTATGTCCGGATCCGTATACTATTCGAAGAATGGGGAATTTTATAGATAGTATGATCAATGTCCATCTTGAGTTACTACTTGTATCATAGCTATACCCTCACCTCACGATGGGTATAACCTGACCTGTGCTACTACTTGCTCCATAGCTTGCCATTCCGGCCGGGCCGAGTCCACGTACTTGTAGCCGGTCGGCTGGAAGCCTGATCTTTACCCTTATCGATTACATTATGCTATAATATTCGAGGCATATTTTACATTTATTACATCAGTTACATGATTACAGTTCAGCTTACTTTTCCTGCATGATTTACCTTAACATGATTTCCAGTTTACATATCCTGTTATACTTACATCTTGATATGTTCATCTTGTACTCTATTATGATTGACTGTTAGAGCATTTGTCATTACTATGGAATCTGTTGCCGGCGTTGTGCTCGTTCATTTTCCTGACAGGATATCGTTATGATATATCCAGATGACATAGATGCGGACTGTTCTACCCCATATGGGTATGGTCAGGACATAGACTGCGACCAGCTGACACCCTTGGAGCCAGTTGATGACAGTACTTCTATCTAGATCTATTAGCTAGGTTTGTCTGGACTGCGATTGTAATGCCCGTTCCGCACGAGGCATTTGGTTGGCTTGTTGGATGGGATCAGAATGTTAGACCGTGACTTATGTTGGGAATCAAGAGAGTCGAGACTGATACAGTCTTTCTGAGCTGGCTAGACGGATTAAGTGTTGGAACGTGGCTCGCTGGTGGAGCTACCTTAGGAGGAATGTGTGCAACCAGAATAAGAAGACCATTTTATGCAGGCAAGTGGAACTGTCCTCCTTACTCCTTATTCCTGTATGCTTAATAAATGGAATAACGTGATGCTATGAATATGTCCCTAATGTCTCTTACCTTGAATGTTGAATAATTTTGATGCGATGCTTTAGTTGCTAAATCGATAGAGATGCATATGCTGGAAATCATTGAATGAATAACGCATGAAATTTGAATTGCTGAACGAATCACACTCGAACTGCTAATGTATCATGATGCCTGAGAATGAATCGATAATGTCCCTTATGCTTAATATTGATGAAATGAAGAATCACTTGAATAATGAGATACTACGTGAATGATATATGAGAAAAGAATTAAATATGCTATTGTTCCTATGAAATGAATAAAATGCTACAGGTCCCTTCGAAATGAATGAATGTTGTTGTTCCTCCTTAGAAGGAACGTAATGAGAAATGTTGCAACAGAACAAACAATAAGAATGATGAGGCTTGGGATCATGGAGATCACTAAGTAGAATGATGGTAATGATTAGTCGTTGAACACGACTCGGGAGCGAGATGAGATGTTGAACTGTTGGCTCTGCTTACTTTCAGTTGCTTTACCATGCATTTGTGTTATCGAGTCGACACGCATTCGTATGGTCATGGACATACTTGTACAAGTCAGAGTAAGTTTTCTCGAACGTACCTGGGGCACCGGGACCGATTCGACCCGGGAGGAAACATTGGTTGTGCTATGGTGGCACGAGGTATTACGGGACATTCGGCTAGGCTTGCAACCTACCCTGGAATGATGCGTCGTAATACCCGTTGGGAAGTCCTTTATGGTGCAGTTTCACCATCGACCATGTAGTCAGGATGCATGCTAACGAATGTTTTGTGCAGACAGAGTAAGTATATCATATTATCCTGTATTTTATGCAGGTACAAGGGAGTTGGCTATCGGTAAGAAATCACTTAAATGTGATATACTCAATATGTGTTGGCTTAACTTGCGTGCTTAACGTGCCAAGTAAATGATGCTATGCGTAGTCTTTCAATATGGGAACCTGCTTAACATGTTAAATTCAGTATGCTAGAAAGATGCCTTGCTATGAATATTGCTCAAACATAACATACATGCTAAGTGATGCTTGAAGTGAGAATTGTCATAACATGTTTAAGATGTTAATGTTAACGATGCCTCAATGATGCCTTTTCATGATAACACCTAGTATGCCTCAATGATGCCTTTGCATGATAACACCAAGAATGCTATAATGATATGTCCACATGAATGCTACTAA